>JAEBDU010000071.1:946858-1013558 GCA_016802625.1 Heliconius numata
CATTTTTCCCAACCATCCATTCAATCGCTCAAATTATTACTATATGTATATATCTATATGTATGTATGTATGTAGATATATTTATTTTTTACACATGGCATATCGTTTCCGGAACGAAACGTTTCTGCTTTAATTCGACGCAGATTGTGTCCCATTGAAATTTTATTGCCATTAAATGCATATTGTATTCGTTGTGAATTAATTAATGTATACGATGTACGTTACATGTAAAATGAAATAAGTATTTATGAGCAATCAAAACTCTTCATTCAGATGCTTTATTTTCATTTATTTGGATGGCTTGAGTGTGTTGAATAATTTTATTAACTGTTTTTGGTCCTTCGAGCCGGTTTTCGTTTAATATTGTAAGTTATTAATTTTCTTACTAGAGTAACACTGAGTGGCGGTGATCACATGTCTCAGATGTCTCTTATGTTTTATATGCATAAGAAAACACAAGAGGCTGAATTAAAATTTCAACATAACAAAATACATTTTGAGATCATCATCATCATCAACATCAGATTTTTATAATACCATATTACGCATTACGCATATGGCAGGGTAGGCAGAGAGAACGTACTTATTATTCTGTTTTCCACTTTCCGCCCAGTTTTCAAAACATTGTTTATTGAAACCGGACTTTAACGCCGCACTTTGTCAAGCTACCACTTAGTTATCATATATTATTGAATTGAATTATATGAAATTATTCGAATCTACAACCGGCGTTTACAATTAGAAGATGTGCCGCTGTGTCATGACAGCCTCGACATTTATTTAATGAATCTTTTTTAATTCACTTCGTACGAGAATGAAAAATGGACGTATATTTATTTTGATTCGGATGCTGTAATAACTTAACGTCGGCAGTACTGGATATCTGAATCGCTATTTCAATTCACTTACTCAAAACAAAAGTACGTTAAGTATACAAATGGTACACACGAGTGGTTTTTATATTTATTTGCTTCTGTTTTCTCATAAATATTGTTTTAATTTAATTAATAATTTTATATTTTAATCTTTAGGTTTTTTTAGCGCGGAGAGCAAAAGAGACAGAGAGAATCTAGTGTGAGGACACTTCGTTCTTATTGCTTTATTTCGAGGTCTTGTGTGTAGAAAAAGTGTGAAATCAAAAACATAAATGGAAAAACATACTGTAACGAAACGCCAAGTGTAACGCGGTCGTGATCTCATTTCCTTACACTTTCCTTGCCTGGCTATTAATAGAATAAACACGCATCGCGAATTAACCAATCTTCTTGGTTATAAGGTGCCCATTGCTTCGACCTAGATTTATATATTTTATATAATAGATTTTTGCCATTCTTTGTCTGTCTATCCTACTGTATATTTATTTATTTATTTATATATACTTTATTGCTCAAAATTACAAAAAAAAAACAATGTACAAAAGGCGGACTTAACGCTAAAGAGCATTCTCTCCAAGCGTATATACGTGTTACTAAAAAAATGACAGCCCCAGCTTAGAACTACGCCAAAGATGCTTACGTTATTATTATAATTAAAGTATACATTAACGTAAAAATTAAGTATTTCGTAATACAGATAAATAAAACGTCCGTCTGATTGTAAGCGCGATGAGTGTGTGTTCGATTTCCACTTTAAATAATTTTCCTTTTCTCGCTCTCTCTGCCGATGACAGCATAAAGAGGAACGTCTCACGTCAAAATAGGTTATAGGATCTCCCTGCCTCCCTTGCTATATGCGTGATAAACGTGAAACCCAAAAAACCTACTTATATATAAAAAAAATAACTTAAGTTACTGTAGTAGTAAATCTAACATTAGTAACAAACGTTCAACACAACTCTAATACTATAGTACTGGTAATCAGTTTAACCGCTGTTGTAAGACCCACATGGGTCTGGGGGGTTAGATGACGGTCAGAAGATATCGGCAATACACTAACAAGGGTAGACCCAAATGAAATTGGGTAAATTAATAAGATGTAAGGAATGAAATGAGAGACAATTGTGGTACAGTGGGAAATGGGGTTGTATATGCGATATATGTGGGTTCAATATATTTAATATTTAAAATATTTTCATTTCTTCGCTCTGCTAATAAGTCGGATCGCGGCGTTTAGTTCCGCAGCTCACAATACTTCAAGAATCTCAGAAAGTGGGAAACGGAAATATCTTAATGAGAACAGAGTATCTTAATATTAGGTTCATAGCTTCCCTGTGCCTCCCTGTTATATGCGTGATACAATGTGATGCTAAAAATATTAACTTCTATTAAAAAATGGTAATAAATATGAAAAGTATGAAAAGTTAGTACTAGCGAGTGCTATACCTACCATAGATTTTACTATTACCACAAAACAAATAATTGGTGCGCCAATCCGACACAAATTATGAGTGCTTCATTTCCTACAATAATTCTGGCTGTTTCATTTCACGAATGTATTTTTAAGCCGTGTTAATAAGATCGGCTTATTTCGTAGCTTTGGAATGCTTTTTATGCCTTTAATGTTAAGTGGAAGATATTATAATTGAGTGTGTGATTATTACGTTCTTTTAGTCTATTCAGAACATTCCGAAGATCCAGTCGTGGGGTAAAGGTACAAGTGTGTGATTGTAAACGCGACTGGTGGTGACACACTTGAGGAAATTAAATATTTTAACTTCTTTGCTGTAGGGACCATGAGTTCCGCAATTCAATATGCAATGCTTCAAGAATTCTGCAGAAAATGGGGAATGGAGAGTATTAATAATAAGTTCCCTCTGCCTATCACGCCATGTGTGGAATACAATCTAAATATCTTCTCAAGTCATGCTACAAGTTGACTAAGATTTTTTTACATTTTTTTGATAGATAAAAAAATAGTCTGTCTATATATTACACAGCGAGAAAGAAAGAAAAAAGAAGAAAATAATTATATTAATTTCCAGGATTAGGAATCGGAACCACAAACATCGAGCCTACAGGCGGCCTGTCTGTAATGTTTTCGAATGTTTAATACTTAAAGCTAAACTGAACTTCATTAACGTATTTTCAAAGAGAAATCTTCTAAATTTACTTTTAATTGCTACCTGCTACCAAATGTAATATGTTATATAATCCACAAAGGTGTAAACATTTTAATAAAATATTTAAAAACGAATGGGACCTAGGTGGCGCGGAGGATGTCTAGTTACTTTATAAAATTGCCTTTAGTAAAGCTTTACTAAAAGCTCTGCACAGCTATACTCGTACTACAAAAAGTTAAAATTTATTTAGCTTAATGAATTTTAAAGTAAATATACAAAAGTGTCGCTGCAATGACATATGAATGTAAAAAAGTGACGGATAAGTAAATGTTACTTTTTTTTTTTATCTTTACGTTGCATTCCGCACATAGCAGTGCAGAAGGAACCTGAGAGTCTAATGTTATGAAGCACCGTTCCTATTAAAACATTTTCGGTCTCCATTTTCCGCTGGATTTTCGACTGGCATTGTGTGTACTCAATTGTGTTTTTATTTTTATGATGTATATACATACATATATACACACAAATACGGATAATTTGGGTATTTTCCGAAATTCGTAATTTCACTGCGTTTCATAGGTTCGCCAAATCGTGATAAGTTTATCGCTCTACAGCATATCAGAACCGTTGCAACGAGTAAATCATAGTTAGCAGGTACCCGAATATTTTAGACCATAGCTGTATATTAGTTACGGTGTGCCAGTCGACTAATGTGGTTACCTGCGCTATAGATTGCTAGAAGGGTTTTGGAAATTTTACTGTATTGTAAATAATATTATTTCTATAGTCTTAGCTTTGCAAGGTTAATTTTTTTCATGGTTTTAAATATATGATAATGTAATTGTTAGTCGTGAGATAATAACATTTTTTTTATTTCTGCTTTGATTTGTCTTGGACTTTCATGTGATTATTTTAAAGTTTAAAATGATGAAAAAAATATGTAAGTAAATATAGTCACAAAAAAAAATTTGTTTATGAAATATAAGTAAATACTTACTTAAGTAACAGTGAAACGTTTTCCTTACACAAGCATATATGGTAAGGCAGACGGTGAGAAGCTACGACATATATTTCTTCAACAGTCACTTTTGTCATTAAAATATTTCAATAGTGACTTTTGTCACTAATATGAAAGAATGGCCACATTTTTGAAGCATTTCTAGTATTTTTTAAATCTGGAAACTAGATATTCATCTTCATACCAACTGCATTAGTTAATGCGATTGTTCCTCAGAACATAATTTTGCCAATCAACGCCATCAACGCCTATCGTAGAACACGCTTTGTGTTGCAATTTGGTAAATATATGTAATTTGGCTTGAAATTTATTTGTGTGAGAATAACCTTATTTTTATTTAAATCGTTTTCTTCTATTTACAAGTTTTCAAGGGAATTTATTATGTTTTATAGTAATGTTAGCAGGCCTGGCAGACAATCAATAAAATCAATAAATGTTATATTATAATAGCAATTCTATACTTTTCAAACTAGAGTATACAGAAGAAACATAGTGCTAAAACACTACGTTTCTCAGTTTCCACTGAATTTTCGAGATATTACATGTAGTGGGATAACACCACGCATTGTCGTGTTATGAGTCGGAGAGAGACGAGAACAACAAAATTAGTTCGTTTCTCGAGCGCAAATAGAACCCACTACCATAGCGTTTACAACAATACGCATTATTACAATGAAACTTTTATCAAAAGTGAATTTTGATAATACAATCCAAGATTTGTCATTCTTCAATGTTACAATGTTAAGTAAAGCTTTTAAACGCTACACTAAACGTGTACGAAGGCGTGATGAATGAGGTATAGCATCGGGGAAACAGGTCAGCCATATTTTATATTTTAATCATTTTAAGCTTTTAAAGTTATCTGTTGAGTAAATATATTTATCTGTGCTATTGATTTTTTTAATGATTTTTGTTAATATTATTTTTGATTTCTTTATTTACTTGTTTTTATTTATGGCTTACATTTTAAGAATAACGAGAAGGTTTGTGTGAATTATAAAATATTATGTTGACGCAACAATTTTGAAGTTTAGTTCTCTGTTAGTCTCAAAAAAGTGACATGCCGAAATTCTGAGTTCTACGCCACGTAGCTCCGGTTATGTTAGTAAGTAAGTCAATCAGTAGGTATAGGAAGAGTTTTATATGTAAAGACTTTATATTATATATTATTTTTTTGGCTACAAAAAGTTAATATTACAGTGGATAAACATTAGTTAAAATGTTACATTCGCCTTCTTCTAACCGACAATTGTGGCGCATTAGGTTTGACTATAAGCACAATAACATATAACCTAATTTTATCTAAAATTCACACGCCAAAGTACAATAAACCTAATAGTATTATAAAACAAATCTCTCTCGTCATAGAATTGAATGTGAAATACAATTGAAAAATGTATAATATTCCACGATATTAGAACCGCGACAGTTCTCGCGGTGAGCCGTTATAAACATTCAAAGTAATGCCCATTACTGTCTCTACCCAGTCTAAAGTGTACGTCAAGAGCTGTTTAAACAAGAGCTGGCTTATCTGGTTTATTCTTTTCTGTGTCAAATTGTTGATTTTGATGCAATTTCATTTAATCTTTATAGAAATATTGCTTTTGGGATTTCAAGTGTTTATGTTTTTAAAAAGAAAATAGCAAGTTTTGGTCTACGCACGCGATAATTTTCTTTTCCTCGGTCTGCTAGAAATTCGGGGTTGAGTTCCGTCACTCAACACATAATCTCGAATTAAGGTGGAAAGTAGATGCTGGACAAAGTAGGAATATAAAAAAAACATTGTGCTGTAGTATAGTATCTCTTATCAAATTCAAAGAAAACGCAGCGCTTGAACAGACTGTGGCAGTTGGTATGCAGCGACATTGTATCTGTCTTTAAACGCGACTGAATTGATTCGATTCCCATACGGGGAAAGATTTATTCCCATTTCTTCGCTCTCGTAATGAGACAAAGCGCGGTGTTGCGTAACTCATCATACAAAATCTGGAAAGTTAAGCGGAAATTGGGAGACGAAGTGTTGCAATATTAAATTCCCTCTGCTTAAAGGAAAGGAAAACAAAGCAATACATCATTCACCACAAAAACCACATAAAAAGACAGAAAATTACACAAAGCAAAGAAAAATATAAAATGATTGAATAGATCAATCCTTTTAAAAGTTTTTGATGTAATGTTATACCAAAATTTATTTTCCCATAATCGTAGATCAGAGCTCGTAATGGACCCATTGAGGATGGAATGAAACAAATGTATCATCATAATAAAATGGCTTTCAGCCAGCGTCGCTGTGGTGCATGGTGGGATTGTCAGTTTATATAGTTAAATACTAACTGATATTGGTTTTATTTGAATTGGAATAAGGAAAAAACGTTAAAAAATTCATTTGTCGGTAGGTTTATTTATTTTTTTAAGTTGAAAGAAAATGAAGAATAAAAATAATACTTTTACTTATACATTTTCTCGTAAATCATTATAAAAAATATGTATGTTGATATCGGGCCGCAGCGGAACCTGGAAATCTAGTGAAAGACACTCTATTGCCTATTAAGACACTTCCATTCTCCACTTTTTTATGACAGGTATGTTTCTATAAATAAATTGAAAATGGAGAAAAGAGTGTCCCAACACTACGTACTTCATGCTTACCCTAATATTTGTATTTGTTTAACCAAAAAATATATAAATATACAACATTTTAATATCAATATGAACCTAACCGAAACTTGGCAAAGCATTAAGTATTGATTGAGATTGCGAGTGATTAATTGCGGAGTTCTGCGATACTGTCACAGGTCACGGTTGATTGATGATTACTTTTTATTTCTTTGTTTCATTTCAGGTAAGTGCTGTATACATATAAATGTATATGTATATTCATATATGTATATACTGCTTGGGAGGATATGTAAGTATTTAGAAATAAAAAAATAATATATAGATAAGTAAACGTAAGACATTATTTTACAATCTTCTATTTTTTCTACTGTTAAAACACGACATTTTTCGATTTTCTACTAGAGTGGCGGAACTTAACGCCATACCCTTTTATTACCATAGCAGACAAAACAATTGAACCCACATCCTTGCTATATGCAGGACAAGCCAAGCTTATACAAATGTATCTATACAACTATAGCCATGCTTACATTGTCAACTTCCACAATCTTGTTACGTCAAACCCATTCAAACAGACAGACAAAACAGACAAACAGTTTTCTCATAAATAGATTACCAGCTGTCAACGCTGAAGCCGGGACGAAACTATTAAGCGCGTTATTTCCGCTCAGCCCTACCGAACTGTAGATTGGGTGGAAGTGACAATTACTATTGGGTAATACTAAATTCAATTATATGCATAGAATTGTATATGAAAATATATTTCTTTATTATTTAAATATTCTATTTTTTGTATACTTATACAAATAAATAATATTAATAAAATAAAAAATATTTCATCAATTATAAGTATAATTATTATATTATTATATACCATTTCATTATTATAAGTATAATTGATGAAAATTATTATAATGTCTTTTATACAAAAATAGAATTTTGGAGATTCTATATAATATTTAAAAATAATTATCTTCTTGTAAATTATTTTTTTAAATTGGTAAGCAGTAATTTCAGGAACCCCATAGTCATTCAAATTGAAAAAAATCTTTTTGCCTATTAATTAAGTATAACATTATATTCAGAGGCACCTCGAGGACTTAGAATTCACAAATTCCTTTAAAAAGACGAAAAGTGGAGAACGGTATGTCACAAGATCTTCTCTACTTATCGCATAGAATCAATAACAGAAGAGTAATAAGGATAAAATTATTCCGTTACTAATTAATCGATCGATTGAAATTTATATGTATGTTTTGGATAGGGGAAGGGGAGCATTAAAACAGAACTTCTTAAAATTCCTGCGGGATCTCCTACGTGTTCCAACACGTTTCTTTTTTCTTCTATAATCCACTCAAAGAAAATTGCGGGCTGCCACTAGTCATATTTTCTAAACGTATTCTATTTTTTTAATTAAAATGTTTGAATTATTTTTATAAATGAATGGGTTTAAATACAATATTTTTTAATATGCACATAGCAAATATAATAAAATGTGAATATTTTATTTGGCAATGTCGAGATATTTTATCGCGTTTTTATAATAATGTATATAAAATTTTACGAACAATTTTTAAAAGATTATTTATTTATATATTTTTATGAAAAACTAAATTAAGTCAGGTAATAGAGCATATCTCATATGCATAGAAGTAGTGGATTCGCTAACTCATGCTGAAAATATAACTTAATTAGTAGGCCTTTATATCCAAAATTATTTGTCGTATATTTTATAACAATATACTTTTCCATATTAATCTTACATATTTTTTATTTTATACGTCTTTATAAATTATATATACTTTACAATATATATTAAACATAAATTAAAATACTATACTAAATACTAGATATCGAATCAAATATTTTCATCACTCATCCACACCAAACTCTATCGGTTAAAAAGCTAAAAAATGGAAAAAGTAAATTGGCACTTCTAGAAAATCCCATTTCCGCAGATCTCTACAATCCGGACGCGGATGCAGAGCTTCGAAAGCAATCGATTTCCGGCCTATTCGACTTTAAACGGGAATCAAACCCGATATCCGAACGGATTTAGTTTTGGACTCGACAGTTCGTAATGAATAGAGTGGCTATACGTTACACTTGGGTTTATCCATTTATTTTATTCATCAAGGCTGGTTTCTTTTTGAGAATTTGTTTTTTTTGTAATAAGAAATATGTACATTTTACTTATTACAAGTAGTATTTAGGTTGAGCTTATTATAACAATACTGATTGACTTGTGGTTGAGGTCTATCTCAGAAATCTTGTGATATATTATTAGTATTTAAATTAGGTAACGTGAGATTTGCGTCAAAATCATAATAATTTTATTTGAATATTAATGAGCTAATCAAGAAAAGGTAGCGGGTTCGATTTTTTAACGAATCAAAACTATAGGATTTTGGTTAATTAAAATGAAAAAAAAAGATATGCTGGTAAATATAACACATGTGATAGAAAATAATATAGAGAGTTAGAGATTGCAAATAAATACTACTTGTTCATTTTATTTAGCCTGATAACTTTATGAAGCATATTAGTCTTTATTTAAATTTCTATAGTACAACATAATTGAATAAATCCTATCTCGAATTAAACATTTTTGTTTACTAGAAATTTATGTGTGCACCATACATACGTATTACGTACATATCTATGCAAATATATCGGATTTTTTATTCATTTAAATGCAAATTCTCTAACGCTTTTTCAATCCTTAGTTAGTTTAGTTCTACCCCGTACTAACTAGCTTTATTAGTCAACTAGCATTGACCCGCGACTTCGCCACTGTGGTGAGCGAAAACAACCAAAACCTGTGTATGACTCATTGTAAGTGCCTGAGGTAACTGACCACAGGTTACACTGAAACGATAGTGAAGCTAGATGTATACAATAGCATTTTTCGATAAATTCACTAGAGAGTCTTAGCTAGATAGCACAAGAGGATTTTTCGGAATCTGTAGTTTCTTAGATTAGCATGTGAATGCAGGTTCTGGGTTCTATTCCTACTCGAAGAAAAGAAATATTTAATATCTTGATTTGGTTGTTGTCGGCGTTGATTTCCGCTATTCAACATGCAATGCTTCAGAAATCAATGGGAAGTATAGAACGGAAGTGTCTCAATAGGAAAGATGTGTTCTAACTTAGGGTCCCAAGTTCCATCTGCCTACTCTGCTATGTGCAGGATAGGTTGGTCATATATAGATATACAAGTATCGACTCTTAATTTGTAACAACATTTAGGATATTATTTGGAATTGAAGTGAGCCTGCAGAGTATAGATACGGTCCATTTTCGTGGATGAATATAGCGTATGGGTCGAAACTTATACGTTTATCGAATTCAATCGAAATTTGTATGATGATTAGTTTCATTTAAATATCTTGCCGCTGTACCACGCATATAGCAAAGAACCTAGTGATAAGGCACTCCGTTCCTACTGACTTATATTGTTCATGCATTTTTTTATTAAGTGTCATTGTTTAAGCAAAAAAAAAAATATAGAAGTTTTATATGTCAATATCTCTGATTTTTTCTTATCATAAACAAATTATTTTGAAACCGTCAACCTGTAACAATGATGGAGTTTCAAACTAATTTTTTTATTTATATTGTTACAATACAACATCCTAACAAAGTAAACTATGCTCAGTCGAAACCACAAATGTCCCACGTAAATTATACCATTATGGAGATATTGCTATAAATTTGGAAATTATTATTATAATTCAGTAACATTATTTGTTTCTTCCAATTAAATTAAATAGATAAGTAAATTTTTCTTCTACGTAATTTTCTAATTTTCGCCTCCATTTTTTATATGAAGAAACTATCCAATATACGAAGAAAACACGTGTTAAACTTTGAAAGTTACTTTGAAATTTGTTAAAACAGACAGAATTTATTGGCAGAAGCACACTTATTGTCAGTGATAAAGTCCATAAAATGTCAAGTATAAGTACTGTTTTCAAGACAAATTACGTGATATAAAATAGTATATGAAGCTTCGTGGCGTAGTAGCACAGTACTTGTAAACACGTTGGTTGTTGGTTCGATTCTCATTTGGGGTAATTATTGTATTATTAGATTTTTTTATGATTTCTAGGTATGCACGGTGTTGAGTTCCACCACCTTACAAACAATGTCTCGAATTTGGACGAGAAGTGTCGAACTAGGCTTTCCCTTTCTATTTTATCCTGTTACCCGAGCACGAAACTTAAAAAAAAATATATTTAATTTTCCCGCGTGGGAATCAAACTTACAACCGTTGCATTTACAATCACACCCTTTTCCCCCCCATTTTAAATGTCTTTTTCAATTATTTTTTTAGAAACCTTAAATCAAAACGCCATTACTTTATCATCAGTTCATTCCATTTTCCATGAATGCAATATTTAATAGCGGTCTTTCTTAACAAAGGTAAGACTGGAAGCGGTGGAGCAATTCAAATATAAAACTCAATCGATAGTCACTACGCGAGATAATGAGGCGGCAACCTGTAACCGTTATTGCTATACGAATGCCAGACTTACTTATATTTTCTAGTATTGTAGTAGCTTAAGTTTTTTGTTTCACGCTGAATCCCGCGAATAGCAGGATAGGTAGAGGGTAACCTAATGTTATAACACTCTGTTGCCTACTTTTTGCCAGATGTTGAGATATTGAGTATTGTGTGGAACCGAAAGCTATGTTTTGACTCACCAAAGTGGGGAAATAAAATAAAACAAATGTAATTCTGTCGGGTGTGAACTAAATTTTACTATATAATTGAAATAAACTTACTGTTTCCTTTTTACCTTACCAATTTATGGTCTGGTTGTCGCTGTCATCTCTTTAGTAACACTCATAAGTTTCAACTAATCGATTGATTATAAATCACTAAAATTAGTAAAGAAAATCATTTCTACAACATAGGAACAAACATACATACACATATTATTAAACACATTACGCTACTTAGCGACTTACAGTCGAGTAAAAAATTAAACAAATACATAGATACAAATTATATATAATAATTAATTTCCAAAAACCGTTAGCAACTTGTAAGTAGATACCTACTGCGTTGAAACTTTTTCGTCGCTTACTTAACTTTGAGAGCTTTTAATTACAAAGTAATTAGTGCCTTAATACTGTTCGCATTAACAAAGCTCAGCGTTTTGTGAATTCATTTGTGAATTATCTACGTAGAGGTGTGATTATACTTGGTTGTCCTTTCTTTTTGTTGATAGTTGTTTGGGTGGACTTGGTGTCTGTACGTGGAAGATATATGAGGAAATGTATTCTTATTTTATTTTGGATTCTATTACATATTATCAAAGTAATTGAACCAAAAAAGGGATGTGGCATTCCTCCACTAAACAAATGTCCTGAAACTAGGTAGGTGATGCTGATTCTCTTCCGAGTATAATTTTATATTATGTAACTCTAATTATATTAATTATAAGAATAACTTTTATAACAATTTATAAGTATGTACTGTACTTTGATCACATTTAAGTAATAAATAAACATAATATTCATTCATTAACATTAAAAACGTAGAATAATTAATTTCGTTTATGTATTTACATTTTAGATGGCGAAGATAAGTGTTTAATATTTAAATTTTGTATCTCATACAAAATTTGAATAGGTTGTGCTTAAATGCCACATTTATTTATTTCTAAAAATATACAGAATGAAAATTTTATACTTATAGCAAGCTGCTGTGGTCGTGGTCGTTTTAATTTTATTTGTCAATTACAATTTTGTTTTTTGGCTTCACGCTGTATCCTGCAAATAGCAAAACAGGCAGATTTAATAAAACAGTGTTAAGATACTCCGTGCCCCACTTTTCGCTCAATTTTCGAAATATAGCGTGTTGAGTGGCAAAACTCAACGCCACGCTTGGTCTTCTTACCACAGTAACGTTATGAAAATAAAGATTTTAGAGTTAGGACTGAACTCACAACCACCGTTTGCAGTCTATGAAAACACCAATCATATTTACAGGAAGCTTTATAATAATGTCTTATTGCTGCGGAACACTAAAATTGATTTATAGCTCTGTTAAAATCTAAAATTGCATGTTTTCCCGTTGCTTCGTTTTTTATTATGACAGGAAGGAAGTTTCCTTTAATTTAGAAATTTAAGTTGATTTAAAAATGGCGTTGTTGAAAAATAAATTGTACTATAGTCATATGATAATTTACTTAATTCTATCGAATCGAAATCGAATCTCCACTCTCGAAAACTAGACTAAATAAACATATTAATATCGTCTTGAAAGCAGAACATACGAACAGTATAATATACTTTTAAATCTCGCGTTAAGTGAGTATAATCTGGAACGGTCTATATTACGCTTAGTGGGTAGTTTTATTTAACGATAATCGCCGGCCATATCGCGTCGCGGCAACTTCATAGAAATGTAGCGAACACAAAGAAAATATTATGAGTCCTACGCATTGTTCTTCAAATTGTTGGAATGTTATACAATGTAGGTTTTTTTTTATATTGGATGTTAATTACGTATTACTTGCGGTGTTGAGTTTTGGCCAGTTAACAAGTATCTATAGTCTCTACAACCTCGTATTAGCACTAGGTTATTTATTTCTAGCTGGCTAATATTATATAGGGTTAAGCAGGGCGACCCGCTATCTCCGAAATTGTTCACCAGTGTCCTAGTGGAAGTATTCCGGAATCTAACGGCCGGCTGGGAGGATAAGGGTATTGTCGTTGGTGAGAGAAGGTTAACAAACCTTCGATTTGCTGATGACATCGTCTTGTTCTCGTCATCATAGCGCGGAATAGACCAGAATGGAAGAAACGGAGAGAGGCCTTTGCCCAAGAATGGGATGGTGGAGGCTAGGGAAAAAAATATATATATTATATGGCACATTTTTTGTCCCTTTCCTTCACACTGTATTCCACAAAATAGGATCTTATGCCCCCAAATTTTGAGATTGATTGATATTGTACTTTAAATACCAACTGACCGCCTCGCTTTGTCTACCATAGCAGAGAAACGAAAGGAGTTTTAACATAATTATTCCCCTGAGTGGGGACCCCATATCCACTAAGAGTACCTAATGACTATTTAAAATTATTATCCTACAGTGTCACGATGGCTTCTATAAAAAAAAAAATATATTTTTAGCTTCACGAAAGAAAGCCGAAGGAACCTGTGGACCTAAAACTCTCCTTTCTTTTAGACACCTACGTCTTCCACTTTCCGCCAAATTCTCAAGGTATTGTGTGTTGAGTGGCGGAACTCAACGCCATGCTTTGCGTCGTTTCCAGAGCGAGGTAAAGAAAATTAAAATATTTATGGGAATCGAACCCACAAGGACTGGCTTCTATAAAATATATAGGTACATACAACGTAACAAAAAATAAACCAAAATAATAATCAAGCTAAAAAACTAAGTGGAAAAATTAAAAAGGCCTTTGAAGTAACTTTAGTTGACTGGATAGAAAAACAGTTTCCCTTTAGCTCTAGGCTATTACTTCACTTTTTATATTTAAGCTCGGCAGCCTGCGGTTCTTCCATTAATATCTCTCGAGGGAAATCACTGAAATTTGGGACTGCCTTATGCCCTAGCCCAGTTCACCAAGTTTTATTCGACCGACCAGTATTTTGATTAAATAGCAAATAAGTAGAATTAAATGTTTACTTTGTGGCGTGGAATGTTTACTAGCCCTTGTAATTAGAGTTTGTTATTTAAGAAATAATTGATTATCATGTTAGTTTTATAGTTTATGTGTGTGGGGGTTTTTTTGACACACCGATGTCAACGGAAATTCCAGACATTATGTGTTGAGTGGCGGAACTCAACGTCACACTTTGTCTTGCCAAAGAAAGGATGTTCATTCGCTAGATTGGGAATAGAACCAAATCTATTGAAACGAAAATATTGTCACTATCAGTCCTTTATAAATATATCTAAGTATAAAGATGATCTTTCTGTCTACTCTCTATGAAGGGAAGCTAATAAAAATAAAAATATATTTATCCATTACTTCGTTGCGAATTTGAATCTACTACTCCAATTTTTGTTTAAGTTGTGAGCAGCGGCACAAGGTCAGTAAACACAAAGATCGCGTGTTCGATTGCCATACAAGCGAAAAAGTTATATTCATTTACTTGCTCTGGTAACAAGATGTTACCAGACAGTCTTACTGTCTCAAAAACTGGGTGGAAAGCGAAGCACGGAACTTACGTTCTTTCTGAAAAATGAAAAATCGAATTAAAATAGAATCTTGAACCTTATTTTACTATCAGCCACTATTCTTGCGCTACAACCGCCCCAACATAATATATAAACATACATTCACCCTCATATTAATTACTATATAAAATAACTTAAATTGATTTACAGTTTTCGGTCAACCTTTATGCTGCGGCGTTGTTTCGGCCACCGTCGAACATTTCACGTTGAAATTTAAAACATAAATTATTTTATTCTTGACTCATCTGATTATATCACAATTATTGAATAAATTTCATTTGTAAAGCTTATTTGTTATTTATTGCTTGAAAAGCTTTAATGAAAGCTTATTTTAAATTTTAAGGTTGATATTTTATTTCTTTTTTAGCTTATAATATATAGTACCTATATTTTTGTTATGTTTCGTCTTCTATACAGCTTAATAGATACCTTCCTAAATAAAACATAATGTCGAACCACAAAGTAGTTTTATATTTAGAACCGTATAAAAATGTTGAACGTAACGAGACTCGAATCCATTCCTCACCGAAGCCATTCAAGCACTTAAGTCGTATAATCCATATGTTTTTATAAAGCAACGCCGAAATCCTATCCTATATCTTATAAAACAAAGACGCTTTTCGTGTCTGTCTCAACTTTCTAACTCTTCTTCTAAACCACTCAACGGATTTTGATGCGATTTTCACCATTAGGTCGAGTATTTCTCAGGGAAGGTTTATATATAGTTTATTATTTGTACATTCTTATGTAAGTTAACATAAATAAGATAAATGTGTATAAAGTCCTACCCGTTGATACACTTTCGCGCATGCGCCGCTTTAATGGTAACTACTACATGAAAATAATGTACTGGAGTATTGTTCCTCTTAATAAGATCTACAAAAAAGTCCGCGACAGCATATTCGTATCTTTTATCTTTTAAGAATAACGTGTAGTGATCATATTTCTGTCTAACAATAATAATTTCAAAATATTTTTTATTGTGAGGGATATTTTTCCATAATGGTATTAATCCTTATTCTTAAAAATACTTTATTAATTTTTTACGTTAAACGATGATAAAATTTGCTTTTTACACTTTTTCGAAATTGCGAATAGTTTTAGAGAAAAACGCATTTAATTGTTAACACATCACACGCCGTTCACACATCAGCTGTATCGAGTCAAGTTTCACTTATCCCTTACTCTCAGCATATAAATAAGTATATTAATTACTTTGGCCATTTAATGTAGATCAAAACTGTCTTTTACTGTTTTTCATCTTAATAAGTACTTTAGAAGTTGTAACAATATCAAAAAATCCTAGCTGCGAAACGGCTCGCCACTCGCCATGCGTCCGCCGCGCCCGTCTGCCTTACACGCATCGGTGGTTCAGTGGTAGAATGCTCGCCTGCCACGCGGGCGGCCCGGGTTCGATTCCCGGCCGATGCATTCTATTTAATTTTCCTCACAGGCAACGAAGATTTAGATGCGTTTGCACGTATTGGATAATTGGAGTTGAATGTATTATTCCAGCGCGATATATTTGGTTTCATATTTTTTGTAGTAGGTAGTTATTAGTAGGTAGGCTTTTGTTTATAATTTCTTCCGTTTAAAAATAGTCATTTAACTATCTAAAAATAGTCATTTAAATATATTTTAATAAGTACTTGAAAATATTAGTAGCACAGATTTAAAATTACGGTACCTACTAAAAAATCCTTGCTGTGTAAAACAATTGGAAAATCCTTATTGAAACTACGAAAATACGCGTTGCATTAGGGTTTAATTAATTTTCACATTATCTTAAATAATCCAGTAGTAAAAGCGGGCGAAGCCGCAAGAGTGTCGCTAGTTATTATATAAAATATGTAATGTATGTGTATACTTTAAATTGTTTTTATTTCAGGAATCTTGAAGCAATTGAAACGAAAATATTTGAAAGTTTTAATAAAATAATAAACATTGAAGTTACAACCACTGCGTCTACAATGAGATACCATCTAACTACACTGCTATGACAAAGAAATATACCTATAGACCAGTTTCATTTGAAATTTCACATTCTGACAAGGCAATTTGCGTGACCGACGCTGCATCCTGAAAGCCTTCACGGAAACTGCGTGACGGCCATTCTAGCTGCGTCTTTCTGTTTATCTCAAATATATTGTTTTGATTATACTCGTACATGTACTTTTGTGAAAATAACCATATAATATGCATCACGCTGTATCCCGCACATAGCAGAGGAGACAGGGGGGACCTGGGTACTTAGTGCTAAGATGTTTCGCTTTCACTGAGATAGTTCCATTCCCCACTTTCCGCCAAATTTCTGCAGGTATTACGTGTTGAATGGCGGAACTCAACATCGCGTTTTGCCTCGTTACTAGAGCGAGAGAGCTAGAGCTAAAACATTAAATTCTGCCCCTTGCAATAACTGGCCTCGTCATTGTTTCGTAGGCGATATACAATTCAACTATTCCCATTCAAACGGTCTTGACAAGAAAGCAGGAGTCAACATAAGCACTAAAGTACTTTTAGCGTGAATTAGTCACTAAATATGTTAGCGGCGCAGCGTGACTTCACTAAGCCCATTGTTTGTAGTAGACTTTACCATCTCAAATTCGGAGTCGGGTGTATTAGTAAATAACTTACGAGTATGTCAACTAGAGGTCGACGCCCTCGTGGCGCAGTGGCAAGCGTGTGGTGGTTGTGGGTTCAATTGTCACTCGGGAGAATGAAATACGACGAAATGCCTCCAGAATTTTGCGGGTTTTAATGGAAGAATTTTAATGGGGACGAATTGTCGTAACAGACGAAAAAAAGTGTTTTTTAAGAGTGTTTTTTTCTTGATTTTCATTTATTTTTGCTTAATTATTAAAAAAAATATGCATTCTAGTCTAACAATTTACTATTTATATAATGTTATCTTTCATTTAAGTATTACATTTGTTTTTGCGAACATAACGCCACTACTCGGCGACAGATACGTACCTACGTGAGCCATTAAATTAGCGGCATATCAAAATTTATTATACTTTTACATGCGTGTACGTTCCTGTTACCTCGGTGGCTCTATGAAATATTTGTTATCTGTAGTTGTCGTGGCATGTGGCAGATTGTGTACAAGCGTGCAACTGTAAACGTGTTGGTTGTGGATTCGATTCCCACTCGGGGGATTTAATTATTATTTTGCTCTTCATCCAGTAACAAGGCAAAATAGCGTAGCGTTGAGTTCCGCAACTCAACATTCAATGTTAATAAAGATATTAAAAAAAATTGACAGTAACTGAAACTCGCACCTCCTGAACTATTCAAGAATATTAAAGCTGAAAAAAAAACATAGTTTTTAAAATAAATACAACACCTTCATGACCAAAAACAATTTGAAAAGTTTAAACTCGAAAATTTAAATAGCTTTAAACTCAAAAAACTTTTATTCCACTTTACCTAACGAAATTTTAATATTCTATCATGAATACGCTAATTAAATGGCCGAAATGCACCAAAATAATAGCGATAGTTAACTAACAAGACAATAAAGGCACAACACGGTCTCATGTATTTGTCTGTTTCACGCAAGAGAAGACAGCGGCCGGAACAGATGCAGATTTATTGTTGACAGTGTACGTAGATACCGACTGCGACGAGGTGGGTGTGTTGTTGCGACCTGTTTCGACCTGTTTTTCATCAAAATTTTGACTTTGTGTTTACTAAATTGTTTTGTACAATAGTAAAAAAAAATCATTTTTACGCTGTATCCTACACACAGTGGGGTAGGCAGAGAGATACTAGTGTTAAGACACTCCAACGCCCACTTGCCGCCGAATTCCGCAATTCAGCGCAGTGCTTTATGCATTGGTGCCAGAGAAAAGAAATGAAAATATTAATAAATTATCATTTATTCTCTCGATTGTATATCAAGTCCACAACCGTCACTTTACAGTCACACCCTTGTCGATGGCCTGAATACAGTAATAGTAGTGATTAAATAATTCTTTTTCTGAGTCTTTATTATTGAAAAAGCTTTATTTATCTGCATTACTTTTGATTTAAAGCATAATTTCTATACCTATATTTAAAAGCAAGTTTTAGACAATTCAATAAAACAGTTATTTATAGCAATTTCGTCGGAAAACATTTTTTAAAATGATATTTTACTAATAAAAAGAGAACAGAGAAGTTAATCACTATAACACTTAACGGACACTATCAAGCAGCAATTGACGATTTTTCGAATAAAAATCCATTTGTTTCAACTAATATTTTTTGCAAAAAGTGAATGGTTTTTTATTTTATTGTAACATACGTTTGCGCTTGCTTTTAATTGGTACAGTAGCTAACAAGCTTTCCGTTACAATGTTCAAAAGGAAAATGTATGAAAATTTTTAAATTCAACCATTTTATAGAGAAATCTCTATTGAAAAAATTAAATATTGTCGTTAAATTCTATTAATTTTACAGCTATTATTATGTCATTAATTTAACAAGCAAGAAAAAAAATAAAACGAATTATATTTTTAATAGTTGAACCCACATTGAACCCATTTAAGTAAAGCCTAATTTTCATAGACCTAGCTTCGACAACTTCTATAGTATGAACTATGTATATTTTTAATTAGAATACAAACGGAAGTTTAATTTATGGTATCACATCCGTCATGCTCTTGTCTCGCGCGTCACACACACTACTCACGTCATTTGTCTCGCTGTTGATTGCAGCCGTTATAGCGCCAGAATTAAAAATTTTATTATTCAACTGTAAGTGTATCGAGTACTTTTAAATTTTTCATTAAAGTAAAAGGTTTTTTTTTGATGTTTAATTAAAATGGTCATAATTTTATAAATTTTATGAACCTTACTGAGTCTGCACGCGATGTTTTAAGACTCAGGTCCTAGGAGAGTATAATTTTCGTTCAAAATAAAGAGATATTCTTTCGGTTCGAGCTTTGGCACGTTTATTATTTTAAAATATGCTTTAAAGGAAATAATAAGAGAAAAAGTCTAAAGTAAATGGATGTAAACATAAATACATTTCTTGGTTTTGTTGATTTATCAAAAAGTGCTAAATTAATTTATAGTCAGAGAGTCTCTACATACCTTTCGCGTCGTCCACCATCATCAACCTCTTGTATACGTTACTTTGCTCCAGTATCTTTGATACTGTGTTTCCGAAGTTCACCTCGGTTGACTTCCTCCTACCTTTCTTATCGCTCAATTTTCCATTACAAATCTTTTTTGTCATTCTTTCACCACTCATTCGTTTGACGACTGCCCAAACCATCTGAGCACATTCTTCTTTATTCTCACCGTGACACCCTTGAATGGCAAGTACTAGATCTGCCATTTTGGGTATCTTTTCATTGTGGATTCGATCAGGTAAGCTAACTTTGCATATCCTACGAAGGCATCGCATCTCCACAACCTTTATTTTTCTCATTTGTCTGCTGTAATATTTACGTTTCATTGCTGTACGAGTATAACAGTGTCGGTACCAGCACTGCATTGTGTACGGTCAAACGTGCAGCGTTGCTGACGATTTGCCTTCTCATCAATGCAACTAAAGCACCATTAGCTCTGTTACCGGCAGCAATACGCCTTTCCACATCTAGTAACTTGACTTTCTCGTATCTTCCATGTCTAATGAAGATACTTCCCAAATTTACCACTTCATTCACTTGTTCTAATATTTTCTCGTTTTTACTAATCTTGCATTCCGTCCTTTCTTCATTTATTTACTTTTCCTCACAGATATGTAAACAAATATATAAAAACAAACTTCTATCAAGATACAACATAATATCACTGATAAAAATACTGCTATCGAAGCAGCACTATCCGACATCTCTATAGGATACAAATTTCATATAACACAAATTGCCTGTGCAGCAACTTGCATGTATTAAAAATCCGCTGACTGGGAGCAGGCTCGGCGCACTGATAGCATCGTGTAAAGATCCGTCGGCTGCCAACTACGCCAATATTTTTCTTCGTTCACGCCTTGATAAAGTACATAGATAAACGTTGGGTAGATGTAGATTCTGCTGGAACATGGTAGGTCAATATTTTATAATCCTTGGATAGAAATTTGCTTTATTTTAGTTTTTCTCATGTTCTTGATTTTTATACGATTAAATGGTCAGAAAGGTGATTTCGTTTGCCCATAAAATAAAATACAATAAATTAATAACAAAAAGGCAAATTTAGTAAATTTTCGTTTTTCTTTTTTGCAATAACATAATGAAAACCCGTCGCTAATTCAACAAAATGCAGGAAATAATCAAAAACGAAAAAGTCAGAATATTATAGATACTAATAACCGCCTAAATATTTATTTCTTTTTTTAATTTTCTAATGAAAAAAAAATCAAAAAGTTTAGTTAGAACTAAACAAATCCAATATAAATTTTCTTCACACTACAAGCTTTCCATATAAAATCTCATGGGATTTCAGAATATATACTGAACATATATTTAAAGTGCCTGCGAGGATTAAAAGTAATAAATAACTCTTTGGATCTAGAAGTTATAAATCGACGTAGCAAAAAGCGTTACAAAACTATTCCATTACCATTCTGAAATGTCGTACTTAAGCAAAAAGTTCGCCTTAGTGTTCACAAAAACCAAAGGGAAGGTGGTTAATGGGAAATCGATAGTGGACGTTGATGACCGTTGATGAATGAGTCTTACAGTCTTATTTCTCTGTTTTATTCTCATTATTTGATTCGTTTTTTGGGTAATTTTATCTTTTAAAATCGACGATGGGGTTAAATGGGGGCACTATTTAACCTTAACCGTTTTTTTAAATTTAGGTGGAAAGTAAAGACTATAATATTCTGACACTATGTTATAGAAATACACACTTAACATAAAGATAAATAATGAGTGAAATTGGTAAAAGTTTTATCAGATTTCAAAAATTCCCAACATTTTATTATTCACAAGCTTAGAATCATATCGAAATTTTAGCACAAAATTTTCGAGTATAGCGGGTTTAGAGCCCGTACTGCCTTAGGTGACACGTCTTAGCAATTTAGCCAACTAAGCTATGTTTTCATTCCAGCAGCAAAATTTTGATACGAGTAGTGGAAAACAAATGACTTAGACTAAAGCGTTTGAGTATATAATAACAAAATGTTGCGGGTTCAAATCCAAATATATTTGTTTTTTAGTTATTTTAGTAAAAAATGAAAAAAATAATTTGAAGTGGGTTAAAAAAAAATCCGTAGGCCAATAGGGGCAGAAGGCGTTAGATGCTCACTCCAGGAAATGATTATTTATTTGTTAATATTTTCATTTCGTCGCTCTGGTAACAAGGTAAAATTTGGCGGAAAGTGGGGAACGGGGGGGGGGGGGGGTCTCAACACAAGGTTCCCTCTGCCTACCCTGCTATATGCGGGATACTTAAAAAAAAGGAAGGAAGCTAAAAAAAACTTAATTCAAGACCCATCTATTTGTACTTAAAAAAGGTTACATTTACAATATTAACCAAAACCAAAATTTAATCGTAAAATATTAACTAGGTAGAAATGACTATGTATTAGGTCTGTAAGTGACATTGCAGCCAATTACCCTGGCAACCATGCGTCTGATTGAAATTAAACAAGGATGATTGAGGAGTTGATGAGTGTGCCGACCGTGGAATTATTTATCGCTTTGTTAACTCCTGTAGCTGTTTGATATTTGTTTGACATGCTCGATGGGGCGGTATGGATGTGAGGTATCATGTAGGTAACGTCAGGTTTATACTTGTAATTAAATAATAATATAAAATTACTTTTTTGTTATTGTTGTGTCAGGAAATTTTGTAATATGACAAAAATATTTTATAATTTTTAATCTGGTTAAAAATACACGTGCTCGTTTCGCTGGTAATCCAAATAATGGAATAATTATATACTTTACTAGAGGATGCGCGCAGCTTCGCTTGCGTATTTAGGGGGAATTCTAATAACCCATGAAACATGTGTTCAACGAAATATTTTTAAGAGTCTAAATATCAAATTTTATAAAAATCGGTGGCGATTTATGAATTTTTCCATACAAACTTTCAACCCCTTATTTGCACCCTTAGGGGGAGAATTCTAGAAAACGATGAAACACGTGTTCAATTAAATACTTTTAAAAATCTAAATTTCAAATTTTATAAAAATCGGTGCCGATTTAATTTTTTTTCCATACAAACTTTAAACCCCTATTTCACCTCTTCAGGGTTAAAATTTTTCAAAATCCCTTCTTAGTGGATGTCCAGATTATGAAAGTAAACATTTGTCCAAATTCCACGTTTCTACCATCAGCGGTTAAGGCTGTGCGTGCGTCTTACCTCAGTCAGTGAGGACAAGTCCTTTTATATATATAGATATTAAATTGTTTTTTATTTTAGATATGACGAAAACGTAAAATAAATTGAGGGGGAAAATGAAATTCACGGCTTGAGGCAGAGACAAGCGAAGACACTTTTAAGGCACTCCTTTTCCCACGATCCACCAATTCTATTAGATATTGTGTGTTGAATAAGGGAACTTAGAGCCGACTTTATCTTGTTACCAGAGCGAAGAATCGAAAATAGTTAATTCCCCTTAGTAGGATTTAAACGGACAGCCGTTGCGTTTACAATCCGACACTGTGCAACTGCACCATGATGGCTTTAAAAATATTATTCAGAAGCCAATATCATAATCGAATTTCCAACGGTTACATCTCAACTTTATTTTATTATCCAAAACTTATCTTGGTACATTTCTGATCTCAACAAAGTAAAAGAAATCTACTAAAACTATAAAAAACAAAGCCTTTGAACAGGCCGCCCTACCCACAATTTCTGTCTTGTTGTGTATTCAACTTGCCCGCCCTGCGGCTATCTGGCTACGTCTTAAGGGAACTCGATCTTACTTTTTATATGAATATCGATTTGAAACTACATTTTAAATATTCTTGTTATATTTATGAGATAGTTCTTTGTTTATTATTACAAATATAGGGGTTTGTTTATTTGTATCATGAACATGGTGCAGGGGTCCTACCTATTTGTTGTTCGAACTAAATTAAACCAACTATAGTACACACATAGTGTAGATGTGAACACCGTTCTCTAGTGCGGCCATGACTCGTCGACCGTACTGTATATATTAACTATATATACACTCAAACTAGAGCATGATAGCTATAAATAATTTCATATAATCATTCTCCGTCTACTTAACAAGGTTGTAGACTAGATTTTCAAAAACCCTTTTCTTAACGGATGCCTATCATTATGGCTGTCTAATAAATCTTTGCCGCGCCCAGTAGCTTGAGTTGTAAGTTAATATAACCGCTAAGCACTAGTATCTTTTATATTTTTAAGAAATTTACCCTAGTTTTATAGTAAATTATAATTTAATAAACCATGGCTTCGGCTGAATGGCGAAACTTAACGCCGCGCTTTGTCTTGATACCAGAGCGAAATTAAGCATTCCTCCGAGTGGACATCGAACTTATAGCCGTATAACATTTATAATATAAATAAATATATTTTTTTGTCAAAAGCTGAAGTGAATGTATGCTTGTCCCCTCTGCCTACTCGCCTCATGAGCAGAATATAGTTCGAAGCTATAAAAACAAAAAGTGGGGCTTAGCAACTCAATACGCAGTATTTCTTAAAAGAAGCGTAAAGAGGAAAATGTTTTAAAATAAAAACTATCAAATTGAAAATAATCGTATATGATTTAGAAAGTTTAATTCAACACACATAGACTCGGTGTTAAGAAACGATAATGAAATTTATTACAAATCTCCAAAGGCACCTGTAGCTCTAATAATTCTAGAGTTCCCAGATTAAATTAATTAGGAGAGCACTGTACGAAATAATTTCCCAGTTCGAATGTAAATCGCTGGCAACTCTTATACTTACGTATATATATATGGATTTAAATGATTTGGCTTAGTTATAGTCTTCAGTTTAATTTTTAATTATTATTATATACAGTTGTAACTATCTCCTTCTTTCTGCGTGTCAAATTAAAAAAATAGATATTATATTTTCATAGCTTTCCTAAAGAAATAGGTATATAGATGCTTTAAAATGAAAAAAAAAATGTATTAAAAGCAACGCGTTGGGAACCGAAATTATTAACATTATGTTCCCTCTGCACATTCGCAAAATAATATAGCAGACGCCGAGAGAAATAGACACTAGTCTATACTCTTTTCTCCACTTTACATTTGACTTACCTAGTGTGATGCATGCTAAGCGCCCTAAGAAATTGGTCACAGACGTAATGACTTCATTAAAAACAATTAACGTGATAAAACATAGTCTTATAGCCTGCCTGCGGCGTTGAGTTCTGCCACTCAACACGCAATGCCTCCAGAGTTCGGCAGAAAGTGGGGAACGGAGTGTCTTAACACTAGGTTTCCACCCTGCTGTGGTCAATTCAAATTACTAGTTCCTGAGATAAACGTGTCTAACAAAACATAATAACATAATATAAGCAAAGACACTACATTTGTATGTAACGCCGAGGCTGGGCTGTTACACTAACATATGGTAATGTCACGTAGGATTTCAGTTTCAGATTTATAGCTGCCTACCCTGCGGCCAGCGTCTGATGTACACGAGACGTTGGATTTATGCGACGTTTATTGGACGAATTTAAATACTATACTATAGTAGCTATATGGACAGCTTGATGCACTTGGTAAATTGATTTTATTATTAAACGCGGCAGTTGTAGATTCGATTTCCACTTGAGGAGCAAGATATATTTATTTCTTCGTTCTGGTGACAAGACAAATCGTAGCGTTGGCTTCCGCCACCCAACAGGTACCCTACTGTGTAGAAAATAAGGCAGAGGCTGGGTGTTGAGTGGTGAAACTCGACTAATTCCCTCGACTGGGAATCGAACGCAACTGACCGTCCTCCCGAACTATTGATTTTACATGCTTTAACCCTGCGCCACAACAGCCTCAACTATTATCTAATATACATACATGTTGGTTGTTTATATAATAGAATAGTTTAATTTAATGAAGACACAATTAAGCGCAGTATTATACACCTACAAGACTCGGCGGCCATCTTGACTAATTACGCCTAAGTTATGACATAACTGCTGTATAATGACTATTGAAATGTATCTAATAATAGATTGAATGTAATATTTACGTAGGCAAATGACGTAAATTAGATGCCATTCTGATTTAATGTCAGTATACTGATTTTATATGAGATGGTTGTGTATTTCATCCTAATATACAATCAAACTTAATTTTTTTTTTGTATTTTCTTAGCTTTTCAAAATCTTATATTTCAGTAAAATTTCTGTAAAATTTTGTGGTAAAAAGTATCGTTTTCTGCAAATAAGAGATACATATACAGATAACATGCGTGTTCACTATTTCGAACTCATCTACTATTTTGTTTTCATGTTATAATATATTATGATCTGTATTCCTTACACGATAAGGATTTTGGATAAGTAATGGCTTAGCTGGCACAGTGTCAGTGCCTCTACTATGTGCAATGTGGTGCTCGATAGCGATCACGTATTGTACTGGTGTTAACGTAACTATAGTTAACGATAGTTTAGAATTTATACTAGTTTGGTTAGAGAATTGATAAGTGTTATTTTATACAATTTAGTAGCTAAGTTAATGAGGCAGTCGTGGAGCAGAGGGACAAGCGTGGAGCGGAGCAAAGTAAACATATATAAAACTGATATGTTTTAAAAATATTTAATAAAATATACATGTTTATAATTTTTTCTTAATAAATATATAATACATTTCAATCTAACTACTGTAGAAGAGTATTTTACAACCAACGGTACAGTATGTTCATAGTAACGCTTTTAGGATTGTAGTCGTGCAAGAAAAATTGTGGGAAATCCCGCACGCCGTAACCACGTGTACTTTTGTTTCATTCGATACGTGTAAGCTGAGTATACAATGATGGGGGACGGATGTAAAGAATTTCAAACTTCTAAAACCAAGTACTTTTTTTATTTTCACGCATTTTCACCTTTAGTTTGGGTTTTAGCGGGCTAGGCTTAGAGAACCTAGTGACGAATCTCTTTTTATTTTTTGTTTCTCAATTTTTGCTTTTCTGAAAATTGTGAGGCCTGACGCAAATTATACAAAATGTTTATATAATGTTATGTAGCCTATGTGCTATTCTGATGTAAAAGCTATATTTCTGTAAAGTTTCATTAAAGTCCGTTTAGTAGTTCTATAATATTAATAGGATAAAATAAGTAAAGATGGCCAGAATGGCCACTCAATTTCTTTATATAAATTGTCACGTTTAAATATTTTTATTATTATATTAATAATACAGGTGCCGTCGTGGCTTTCCCACGGGACTGTCGGGTAAAATTTACATAAACTCTGTTAATACATTTATAAACACACGCAAATAAAAGATCTCTCGGGATTGACTCAATATTTGGCTGAAATACTGCCGAAAACTTTAACATTTTCGGATAATACAGCGGTTTCACGTTTTGTTCCCGCATATAGCAAACTGGCCTCAGGCTTACATTAAAATGAAGCTAAAATAAAAAAATAACAATAATATCGTATTATAATAAATAATCGTACCTACGACCCAAGTCATAACAACACCATCACGCCATAAAATAATCATCAAAGTGCTACACTCCAGTGTAAAGCATCAATACCGTTTTGTATACTAAAAACAAAACTCTAGAGATATTTCAATCCGAGATGTATTTCATTTTGTTAATTCACAAGACGCGGTCGAATGATTTTCATTTTCTTTGCAAAAAATGAGTCCTGGAACGGCTCGACGGTGTTGCGAGTCATCATTCTGATTATAAAATGTTGTATAACTAGCTTTTGGCCCCGGATTTTCTTTAAATCTTAAAGAAAAAGTTTCTATAAAAGCTAAATAAAATAACTTATTTTACACTAAGCTATAATACTTTAATAACCATATTTTTTTTGTAAGTTTCACGGTGTATCCCGCATATAACAGGGTAACCAGTGGGGCCACGCTCGATTCCCCCCACTTTCAAATCATATTCGTATTCGTTTTGCGGAACTCGACAACGTGCTTTTTTCTTTTTGCCCTGCTCCTAAAGCGGAAGAGATAAAAATATTATATATTTAATTCCCCCGAGTGGGAATCGAACCCACAATCGGCGCGTTACAGTCACACATTTGTGAAGTTTAAAATTTGTTCGAGATTAACCCCACAATTGCCACGTTACTACTTCACCATAACGGTGTCAGTGCACAATATTGATAAATCTACGTACTAAAGCTTTATTAATTTTAAATCCCAAACGCTACAGCATAACCACTATTTAACTATGTGAAACCACAAAAATATTTGCCTACTCATTAGTTTACAATTATTTCCTATACATGAGTGATCAAATTCTATAATTTACTAATAAAATAAATATACAGTAATTTTTTTTGCCAAAATACTGTTTCGCACAGAATGCCCTCGAGGATGGAAGAGGAGAGTGCACGGACACTCTCCACTCTACATTGCCCTACACAAATGCCCAATTCGAACTTTTATGATACATTGTATGATAGCCTCCTTAAAAATGATTTTTTTTTAGTATTTATTATTATAGTAGCCTCAGAAATATATCATTTGTGAAAATTTCAACTGTCTTACTATCAGGATTCACGGAATACAGTTTGGTGACAAATGGACAGGCAGAAAGCAGAATTTTAGTAATAGGGCCCTGTATTACCTCTTAGGTACGGAATCACAAAAAAAAAGAAAGAACTTCGTATAGTATAAATACTTTATCAAAGCATCTGTTAGGTGTCCTCCCGAATTCATGTAATTTTACTGAAGACCCGACAGTTATCGCTTTGTAAACAGTATTCAATGTTTACGTTTCTTTTACGATTGCCACTTTTATTGTCGTTCAATGTTTTTATACTACTGTAAATGGAAGTTTGAATTTAGTTTGGTTTATTTATTTTACTTTTTTAGATTCCACGAATCTCCTGAACATGAATGTATAGGTAGAGAACATCAAGTAAAAAGCAATTTCCCTCTTTTGCCCATACATCAGGGTAGGCAGAACGAATCTTATGTTGAGATACTTCGTTCTTCACTTTCTTCTCCATTTTGAGATACTGTGTACAAATAGAATGGCTCAACTTTATTCTAAAAATAATGAAGAAAAGCAATATCGAATAAAATCCTAAATATCGACAATCGTACCATCAGCATCAGACAAAAAACAACACGTTAAATGGTGAAACAATGTCATTATTCCAATATATAATTCAGCTGTCAACACCCGTTCCGTTCTCACGGTAGCCAATGATTCTATACAAAACATTGATATCGTTGCAACAGTAGAGTTTATTTAAATAAATAAATAAACGGAACGCAACGCTGGTTACGGATTATCCGTACACTGTGGTCCGATGTGCATTCCGATTGAAATAATAATATCTGTTTATTTGATGTATGTATGTTTATGTATGAGCGTTTGGTGTTGGAATGTTTTTGTTTTGGACTAGCGATTATATGTTTTTTTAGTTTCACTATGTATGACGCTTTTTGGGAGTTGACTAAGAAAACTTAGTGTTAAAACATTCTGTTCGTCATATTTTCGAGAAGTTACGTGTTGAGAGGCAGAAATCAATGTCACACTTTGTCTGCTTACCAAAGCGATGAAATAAAAATAAGTAATTCATTAATTTTAATGGGAATCGAACCTGTCGCATTTCAAGATAATGTCGTTGTGGTTTAGGTTTTAATGGTTACATTTGGTAAATTTTAGATTAACTCTAGGAGTGTCAAATTTGGAAATTATCTTTTTATATGATAAATTTTACTTTGGATTTTCTTTTAAGCTTTACCACGATGCCATAACTTTAATTTAAATATATAAAACTCATGTATTATTTAGTGAGTGCCAAACAAGGCACAGATGGCAGAGGCTGAAATTTGTCATACATACATATGTACATTACATTTTGCGTCATAACGTCCACGTAAACGAAGTCAAGAACGACTTCCAGTTACTATTATAAGCATAATATTATACTGTAAGTATAAAAAACAAATAATAAACTGACCTACACCACCTACCTACTGCCAAAATTTTGGCCAGCTTATCTTAGTTGAAAAAGAACGTCTTGTGACATAACTACGGAAAACGTGTCATACTAGAGGAAGTATTATATTCAAGGAAAATGCCATTTGAAAATTCTGAGCGTGTTTTGGGCTTTTAAACTCGTTTCGTCCTATACAATGTCTTGGCAAAGTTTCAGCTTTCATAAAGGGATCGGAAGGGCGATGTTGGATTATTTAGAAATATTTTTTTCTTGGCCCCAGTGACACAGTTGAGATGTGTCTAATTGCACTAATATGTTATGATGGTTTTGAATTGAAATAACAATCTGGTGAATATTTATACAATATGTTTTAATAAGAACAAAAGATATAAAATATATCGATATGAGAATCTATTTAAAAATTAGCACCAATTACTTTCGATTAAAATCATACAATAAACAGTATATTATATAAACAAAATAATAAATACGAAATATAGAGAACGGAGTGTCTTAACACTAAATTATCAAACAGTATATACAAAAAATACTACAAAAAATATCATCTAAACTTGGACACTCCCAAAATAAAACCAACTAATACGCCAGACGCTTTCTCATTATATCAGTTACAAAGAAAAACAAGGATACGTAACAAAGATCTTAATTCCTTAATCCGGTAAGACTTGCAAGGTGGACGTGAGGTGAGACGTGCTTTGACTCAACATTGTAGCTTGTAGGGCCATTAGCAACTGCGTTTATTAAGAGGGTTATGTGCTTTTGTGTGTTTATTTTGTTATATTTTTCCTTAGCTTCACGGGTAAGTAGAAGGAACCTGGGATTCTAGTGTAAAGACACTCCCCACTTTTCTTCAACTTTTCAAGACTTTGCGTGTTGGATGGTCGAGTTAAACCCCGCATTTTATATCTCACTAGAGAGAGGAAATGAAAATATATAATTCCCCTAAGTTGAACTCGATTCACAAACGTCGCTTCAACGGTTGGACTATGAGCCGCTGCGCCAAAACGACCTTTTTGATAAATTATCACTAAAATATTTTTCATTTTACTAACTCTCGTATTTTAATAAATGCATATATTAATAAAAAGACAAGTATTAATATAATTTCTGCACTCTAAACACTATTCTTTAACAAATCTCAACACAACACTACTTACGTAATATTATTACTAAACAAGACCTCAATCCAAGAACATGTACATGCCACTAACATGTGCATGCCATTAACAGTCCAGTCTATTTACATTTATATCGCTTACTTAGAAGCTAATCTAATTCGTACTCACCTAAGCTTAACGCGTGTTTGGTAACTCAATTGTACGCCTAATTCTGGTGACATAATTAAATTTGCAAAAGGTGGCTTAGCTAGCTGTGCTTAGAAAGAATATGATTAGTGAAGAAGGTTGTGCGGCGTTGAGTTCCGCCACTAAGACACGCAATGTCTCGATATATGCGATGTGTGTGTCTATGCTGCTATATCCGGGATAAAGTGTGAAGCTTAAATGTTGATTAATAAAGTATAGAACGGAGTGTGTTAACTCTCTGTCTGTCTCGATAGATGCGGCTATATTATATATTTCTAAGAGTCACGTGGCGCTCTTGAAAAATATCTAATTGTATATGATGATTGTAGGTTTTGGGTATTTGTTCACTTTCCAATGTAGTGACAATGGCGTCAGATTACGTTATTTTCTTAATGTAGAATGTCTCTACTTTTGTCGAGTGATGTAACTTAACACCGTAATCTTTCTAATGACAAACTAAAACACACTACTAAAATAAAACTAATTGTTTAAATATACATTTTTTTAATAATCAAAACTAATTTTAAAGAACAGACAGACATTCATATTAATAAAACGGATTTGCAGATTCACCGGCGAGTATCGAACGTTGTAATTTATTGTAAATAGCTAAAGGTGTAGCCTTAATCACACGATAACCAAAGTGCAATAAGGACTTTAATAACAATTTATTTAGGGCTTAAATTTCAATGATCACCATATTAGGAGCTAATGTGGATCCGTTGGTCCGTGAAGCATAGAGCTAATAAACAATAATTTAATTCAATTGCTAGAGGTATTTAGAAAACTTTATATAATTATTGATTACGAGGCCAGTAGCGGCGCTTTGTACTCATACAAACGTGGGTTCGATTCCTACTCGAGGAAATGAGATATTTAATATTGAAAATATTGTTCACTTTGGTATTGAGGCAAAGCGCGGTGTTGAGTTTCGCTACTGAACACGTATGTCGCTACCCAGAATTCGGCGGAAAGTGTACAGTGGGGTGATTTAAGACTAGGCGCCCTCGCGTTTACTATTAGTAATATAATTGTTATTTGTCAAATTAAATCTTCGTATCTAGTATAAAACTAAAGATACTATAAAACTGAAGAGTTTGTTTGGCTGAACAAGCTAATCTCAAGAACTACTGGTAAAATAAAAAATGTTTAATCAAAATATTAGCGAACTAGCGTTTTATTATAACTTACCCATATTTCAATAGTGTGATGGCAATTTATATAACAAAATGTCAACCGATTATGATTAGTTGCGCCATAATTGGCTTTCGGTAATGAATATTGTTGAAGCTAACTAAAAAGCTTTGTATAAAATAGTATATAATAAGTAATAACTGCCATTCGTGGCACAGGGCACAAAGTGTGACTGTAAACGCGACAGGTTGCGGGTTCGATTTCCACTTGAGGAAATGAAATCTACACTTATAATAAAATCGTAAGAGGGTGGGTGTCTGTACTTGGAAGATATTTAAAAAAATGTTATTGGGAACCTTTATTAACCTAATAGAACCCAAACAACATTTTTTTTATTTTTTTTGTCTGTTTGTCCGTTTGTCTGTGCGTTTGTTATCGCTAATCTCAGAATCTGATTACGTGATTACGTGACTTTCATAATTTAATATTAGATTACTTATATTTTTACATAATTATATGTCTAGTACTAAAAAATATATGTCTGGTACTTTAATAAAGTGAGAAGAAGAAAGAAGAGCAAGGACTAATTATTTTCAAATTCAATGCCGCCTATCAAATCAATACCAAAGGTAAAATATTTCTTGTTCCGGCTTCATTTGTATTATCTATTGCAATAATTTTAAGTTGTCAAGTTACGTAAAAATATCTCACTCAATTTAGATACTGTGTATATTGGGTGGTCGAATTTCCAGCTTTCGCTGATCAAATCTTCGATTTCAGACCAGATATGTCTGTTAAGTTTGATTTAACTAGTTAGATATTACGGTAATTATAGGTTAATATATAAGGGAGCAACAAAACAAGGCCGAGTCGGTGACACAACTGATTTTATTATTATACCAAACTACCTACATACAACACGCCCCCCCTTAAAAAAAACAAAATGTAAACAAAACAAAAAAAAACAAACTATTTTAAATAAAACTAAAAAAAAAAAAATTTCTAACAAAATATTAATAACAATAAAATAACCTTTCTTCCATAAACAATTTTATATTATTAGAACTGGAAGGAGAGAGTGTTTAACAATTTATATAATAATAATCATAAAAAAAAAAACAAGATAAAAACTATTTCCCATATTTGCCTTTACGCAAAACGCACGCACGCTTAGGGCGTATTGGGAATATTGGTTCCTCGGGATTAGGGTTACAAATCGGTGTACTAACTGAGTCAATAGGCTCTGATGTTTTAGAATCAATTAATTGATCTGATAAAGTTTTAGAGGAACTATTAGAGTCACCCACAGTTTCACCGTCCAGACTCGTCTGTAACTCAACATCTTCTTGCACTTGGGGCCCTGCAGAATATCGTATATTCTTTTTAACTGGAAGCAACTGATCAATGTGGCGTTGCCATTCACGACCGTCAGTTGTTTTTACACTGTAAGTACATGGAGTTTTGCGATCAATTACCTTTGCTTGTACCCATTTATCCTGGCGAGGGCTATAATTACGTGCTAAAACAGTGCTTCCAATCTCAGCGTTTCTAATATAACCAGGGCGATGGTGACCAGATCTTTCCTGTAATGATTCTACTCGATCAGCTGGATTAGGCATGAGCACGTCTAATCGTCCACGTAAGCGCCGGCCAATCAGAGCCACTGCCGGGGCAACCCCAGTACTAGCATGTTCAGTATTACGATACTGGAATAAAAATTTATTAATAGCTGTACTTATCTCTTCTCCTTCATGAATCGCCTTTTTCATTGTTCGTTTAACCGATTTAACTGCGTTTTCCGCCGCGCCGTTTCCAGCTGGTCTATAAGGACTTGTGACAGTATGAAAAATTACATTCTTTTTCATGTAATCTGCAAATTGACTAGAGGTAAACGGTGGACCTCCATCGCTGACTATCTGAGACGGTAAGCCAAATCTGGCAAACAACTCCCGTAATTTACATATCGTTGCCACAGCAGAAGTACTCTTGACCTGTTGAACCTCGATCCATTTACTATGAGCATCAATTGTTACCAAATAGTATTTACCTTGAAATTCAGCAAAATCAAGGTGAAGACGCTTCCAAGGTTGTGTGGGAAAAATCCACGGATGTAGTTGACCACGCGGTGGTGCATCTCTCTGCTGACGGCACGCCGAACATTGTCGGGCTATGTTTTCTATTTCATTATCCAATTGAGGCCAGTAAACATACCCTCTGGCGATTGACTTCATTTTGACTACCCCGAGGTGCCCCTCGTGTAATTCTTTTAAAACCCGCCCCCGTAATTTCTCTGGTATCACAACCCTATGGTTATACAATATGCACCCCATCTCCAGTGCCAAATTGTCTTTACGATGTAAATAAGGTTTCTCTGCGTCCTCAACTTTACCAGGCCAACCACTGATGAGATAATTAAAAATATTTTTCAAAATAGCATCATGTTGTGTTTCACATGCAACATCCTTAACACTAATAGGAAATGATTCTTCCACATAATTAATATAATAAAATGAATCTCCGATTGGTTCCCTATGCACGTGCGGCAACGGTAATCGTGACAAAGCATCAGCATTACTGTTCTCCTTAGATTTAACAAATTCCATTTCAAAATCGTAAGCTGCTAATTTTACCGCGTATCGTTGTAATCTACTGGCTACTGTTTGAGGAAGGCCAGATTTCGAACCAAAAATAAATAAAACTGGTTTATGATCCGTTTTAATAATAAAATGACGCCCGTACAGATAATGGTGATGCTTTAACACCCCGCTAATGATTGCCAACGCCTCTTTGTCCAACTGGCTGTAGGCGCGCTCCGCTTTATTAAGCGTGCGAGATGCAAAACAAATCGGACGCTCCCCGCCGTCTGGGAAACGATGCGCCAATACACTACCGATGCCGTACGAGCTACTATCAACTGATAACACCAATGGTAACTTAGGATCATAATGTACAAGTACACGGTCACTTAAAATATTTTTCTTAACAGTAAGAAATGCCTCTTGACAATGCTTAGACCAGTTCCAAGTGACATTTTTATTTAGTAACATATATAAAGGTGAAAGAATATCACTACAATTAGCAATAAACTTAGAATAATAATTTACTAGGCCTAAAAAGGAACGTAATTGAGTTATGTCACTTGGAGCTGATGCATCCACAATAGCTTTAACTTTGTCTGGATCGGGATGTAACCCGTGCTTATCGATAACAAATCCAACATAAGTAATGCGATCTTGCATAAATGAACATTTTTCCAATTTAATTCTCAGACCGACATCACGTAGGCGCTCAAATAGCCGTTTTAAATTATTAAGATGATCAGATCTATTACGGCCGGTCACGGCAATATCATCAAGGTATACCACTACCCCTTTCAAGCCCCTGAGAGTTTCTTCCATAAACTTTTGAAACTTTTCTGGAATACAACTTAAACCAAAAGGTGTGCGCCTGTAAACAAATGTTCCTAAGTGCGTAGTTATCGCCGTACATGCTTGTGAGTCATCGTCAAGTAATAATTGCTGATACGCGTTCGTGAGGTCGATCTTAGAAAATTGCTCTCCACCGCTCAACGCTGAAAATAACTCCTCAATTCGTGGCAGTGGGTACGGTTCTTGAAATAATTTTGGATTAATTGTTACCTTGTAATCACCGCAAATACGAATATCACCCGATTTTTTAATAACGGGCACTATGGGTGTCCCGTACTCAGAATAATCAACCTTATATAACGTACCCTCTGCCACCAAGCGGTTCAGCTCTTGTTCCACAGGCTCGCGTAACGCTAAAGGTAAAGATCGAGCTTTAAGGAAAACCGGAGTTTTATCTTTTAATTTTAACGAAATTTGTTTAGTACATGTACCTAATCCAGAACTAAACACAGAAGGAAATTCTCGACGTAAATTATCAACCAAAGACGACTCTCTTAAACTATAAATAATGCCGTCAATCTGCACTGTGTTAATATTTAAATGTCTTAACCAAGAACGACCGAGAAGCGGTGGCCCCCCATTTTTAATTACAAATAATTTTAATTTAATAGCTTTATATTTGCCTAATACAACATCAACTAACAGGTAACCTAACGGTTCAATTAAATTTCCAGTGTACGTACGTAGACGAATATTATTTTTATACAAGGTAATATTTTTGAAATGCTTCTCATAACAATCATAATTAATCGTAGATAACTTGCTGCCAGTGTCCAGTTCAAACATTAAAACCTGAGCATTCACTTGCACGCGTACACAATATGGCCGATCATTATGCCCGCACACATTGAGACTGTACAGATCACCGTCGGAACTATTATCGCCATCCAAATAGTTGTGTACTTTAAACTGCGTGCGACCTTTGAATTTATTTTCACTTTGTTTAACACGACACATCGATTTTAAATGCCCTTTTTGCCCGCACTCATCACAAGTATAATTTTTAAAACGACACCAATTAGCGCGATGCGATCGTCCACAACGCCAGCAACCAGGATTCGAAGCCGCTTCAACCGGCCCAGGTGAGCGCGCCGCGCGTGTCCCCGCGTCGCCCCCACGCGACCGCAGGTGCGCGCGCGCCTCTGCCGCCACTCGATGCAATGACTCAGCGCAAATCTGTCCGCTATCGCTCCCGCTCGCGAAGCTAACCTGCGCATGCTTCTCCGCCGCTTCTAACGCCAACGCCAGCTCGACAGCCCTTTTATAAGTAAGGTCCGACTCAGCAAACAAACGAGACCGCATGTCTTCACTTTTCAAGCCAGATACAAATTGATCCCTTAGATTCTCTTCCAGATTAAATCTAAAATTACACGTGCTCGCTAAATGCTTAAGCGCTTGAAGGTAATCGCTGAGTGACTCTGCCTCCCCCTGCCGGCGCAAGCGGAACACGTGTCGCTCTGCAATGTCGGACCGCTTCGGCTCGAGATGTTCACCGACTAACCTCACTAACTCCTCGAATGATTTTGCCTCCGGGTTATGAGGTGCACACAAATCACACATTAGGTCATAAGTAGGCTCGCCGACCAATGTTATTAATGTGGCCACTTTTAAACTGTCTTCAATTTTGTTTAATGCCACAAATTGTTCCACGCGTCTTATATATGCCGACCATTTTTTGCTCGATAAATCAAAAGATTCGATTTTTCCGATAGGCATTATTATACACAATAATTATACACAATAATTATAACTTTTACACTCGTCGCCAGTTAGATATTACGGTAATTATAGGTTAATATATAAGGGAGCAACAAAACAAGGCCGAGTCGGTGACACAACTGATTTTATTATTATACCAAACTACCTACATACAACATAACTCTTATTACATGTTTTGTAATGTTGCTTAAAAACACTTAACTCTATATCTTGAATAAAGCAATGTTGGCAGAGAAAACCTAGTGTTAAAACATTCCATTCTTCACTTTGTGTGTAGAGTGGTGGATTTCAATATCGCTGTTTACCTGTCAAAATGAAAATCGAACCTACAAGAATCACGTTGTTGTGCGATATTACGTCTTATATGTTTCCTTCTAAACTATTTATTTCTAAACCCACCATAAAACCATAAAAAATAAGTTTAGAGATAAAAGTGCCTAATCTATATCTATATCTATATATATAAAATCGAAAGGTCACTCACTCATCACGAAATCTCAGAAACTACAAGTGCTAGGAATCTCAAATTTTGCATAGGAGTTACTTATAGGACGTAGGTGCTCGCTAAGACGGGAATTTGCAATATTCGACTTCTAAGGGGTTGTTTTTGGGGTCGAAAGTTTGTATGAAACTTCGTTACTAAAAATGCTAGGAGTCTCAAATTTTGCATAGACGTCACTAGGACGTAGTCATGGAGACAGAAATTAATAATAACATAGTTCACGCGGGTGAAACCGCGAGCGGGCCGCTAGTATATTATATAGTCACTTAGCGAAATTCAATTATATAATACTAGTCCGGAAAAACATAATCCTGGAAAAATCTGGAGAACAAAATCAAAAAGATTACTGGTACTATCGTAAAATTATGTAAAGTCCAAAAAGAATTATTCAAAATAAAGGCAGCCATTGTTCAAAAGTACGCTAAATTCTCACGTTAATGCATAAAACATTTTCACGCGAAACCGAAAGAGTTGAAAAGTTATCGTTTTAAGTGAATTTTAATTCTTAGAAAACTCCGCGGACACGACAAAAGACAATTTAACTCGGCCAAAGAAAAGAATGTTTCGACTTTGATACAAAAAGACAGCCTAAGAGAGCTGACGCTAAGTGAATAACTGAATAGTTAAACTCTCATAATATTTACATAAACCGTGCATTAATCGTTTGCCTTAAGTTAAAAGAGCTAGCGATAAACAATAGTAAATTTAAATATTCTTAAAAGTGTTTTGGATATTTGTGATCAATAAAAAGTGAGGCCAATCATAGCACAGGGACACAAAAATATGACTATAAAGCTAAATATTATTTAATATTAATTGTGGGTTCGATCTCACTTGAAGAAATGAAATATTTAATATTTGTTCGACCACTCAAACCTAATTATAGAAATGTGTACGTACCAAAATTATATTTTGGTAATGATTTCATATAACAATTGCATACCAACATAATATAGATTATATTATGTTAGATTCAAAGAATTAAGCAGATTTTAAGTTTTAAATCATATTTATTAAAAAAGAAAATCTTTTATATTTTCGTTTTCTAAACCAAAAAAAATACTATAAAATTATGTAAGCCGCAATAGATAAGTTAACATGTTGAAGTCTAGTTTTACAATATACTCGTATGTTCCTATACCCATTCCATTATCCATCTTGCAGCATTCCTCAAAATAAATCGAAAACAGATTTTCGTCGGATACCTGGCCAAATGAATAAATATAGAATAAATTAAAATAAATAAATATTTAAACGCGCACGTTTATAAATTAAGGCTAAACGCCCACGCGGCTGTAGGGAACGTATGGCCCGTGGTAAATGAACCAAAAAAATCACATTGATCGAATACTCCCTTTAATGTAATATGAAATGGGGAGTATTTGATTGCATGACTGTGGGAATTTATATGACGGTCTAAACGCAACATTACACAGATGTGTATACGATTGTTGTAATGTCGTTTGGAACTGTTGTTTTCCTTTCTTTTTGTAATAAGGATTATTGCAATAGTGACATTATGTTAATGGTTATGTTTTCATACGAACAAATATTTGATTAATTATTGGAAATAAAAAAATAACTCAAGTAAAGGTAAAATTGTTGATTTTTTGGGATTTTTTTTACAACTTCACGCTATTCCTCACATAGCAGAGTGATCAGAGAGAACCTAGTGTTAAACTTCTCCGTTTGCCACATTCCGCCCAATTTTCTTGACATTTGCGTGTTGAGTGGTGGGTGTCAAGGAAAAACCGCGGAATCAGAGGAGGAAATTGAAAATAAATATAATCGTTATGCCGGAGTTAGAATTAGAGAACCCAAAACTATCACGTTTACAGTCAGACGGTGCCTCATAATGCAAATGGGATAACTATATTAATAAGAAGAAGTGAAATCGATAAAAACCTTACAGACGAACATGATTCTTAAAAACTTTTTCAATAAGGTTAATAAGCATGCTTGTCTAAAATGGGAGAAAGGTACAAAATAAAAATAAAAGCACTAAGAGACAAGAAATATAAAATAAGAAAAATTTTGAAAGTCACTGAACCCGTTTTTATTTACAAACATCGAAAGACAGAAAAGATAAGTACATTTAGCAAATTCACAATCCTAAAACAAGTTTTTCTACTTTTATTTTCATTTGTATATAGCAGTGTCTCACATGCAAACTACTTTGCATGCAACTTAGTTCAAATACAATATGCTCGTAGCTACTAACTAGATTATTTACTAACAATATTTGCAACGATAAAGCCGTCCCACTTGATGCCTCTTGCCAAAATATAAATATAGTAAATTTATGCTTACTCACGAAACGTTAGCGAATACAATTTTTAGACGCGCGAAATAAGCTTTCGCTGAATACATGAATTGATTTGTATAGCATTAAGCGAATAAAACATTTATGTGTATCAGAAAGCTTTGGAACACATGGGCTTAAAGATATTCTCTTTTTTTATCTTCGCGCGTCATATCCATACCCTGTTGTATGTTAGTGATTTTCATTTTTCTGTTGCAGCCAGTCGTTGCTTGTGTGTTCAATTCCCACTCGCTTTCGTTTCGTATGATTTCCTCGCTCTGGTAACGACAACGCGACGTTGCGTTCCTCCATTCAATATTGTGTGTTGCCTCCAGAATTCTGCGAAAAGTGGGGAACGCATGTCTTATGATGGACACGGAGTGTCTCAATACTAAACATATTAATGATTTCATGATATCATTGGAAACTGTAAACAGATAGAGAAAAGAACATCTATTTAAATATTTGTCTTTCTTTCGCATATTTTGTGCTCAAAAGTGTTCACAACTAATGCAAAATATGAGCTAGACAATACTTAGAATTAATAATAAAAAGACAATACTAAAAATTATTCTTCATATATATAACCAATTCAAGAACAGAACCAGCAACAGCTTGTACAATATCACCAAACCTCATGACGGCCGTTCTAAATAATGAAATTTAATTAATCTAAAGTTTGGTAGCAAAGCGTTTCAAATTTTAAGACGGCTGATAGTCCCGGGAGAGTGACAAGCCGAGTCATTATGGAGGGTACAGGTACAAATTATTAATGCTTTCACTTAAATCTTAATACAGCTTAGTTCGTAAGAGCCCTCTACTCTTACGAAATTGTAGAGAACAATAATATACACTTAATACTTCGTACTGTTCGAAGGATATACATATTATGTATTATTTATCTATACACATAAATAAAAGTGAAATGTCTGTCTGTAATTTCAAAATAACAGTGTTTTTTTTAGTTCATATAGTCATTTACACGATACTAAAATATAAACAGGCATTTTTTTAAATTTTTGTCTGTCTATCTGTCTTAACTGATTTTATTGGGTTATGAAACAACACATAGGCTTTTTATACCGGAGTTGTTAGTCCTAGTCACATTAATCATTTCAATGTAACTCACTTTGCGACCAGGGCTACCTCGGATGCTTAGATTTTTCCATTTGCCCACAGGGGTGAAGCTGCATATTTTAATATCTTTCATAATAAAACAGTCAAAAACGTTATTCTAATTAATTGATACTTCTAAAAGAACTCTTGGAATATTTATTCTTTGTATATTTAATTTGTGCTCATTCGTTTGAGACGAAATGAAAAATTGAAAAGCCAACTGAACATCGTCGTTGTGATTATTTTTCAACATACTCGGTATTTTATTTGTTTCGTAATTCTATTATCCATGTCGATTTCGCCCGCGGCCCTCATCTTGCGAAGTAAGTATAAAAAATTCAATACAGTTTTATTATTTAAGCGTAGAAAATACTAAATTCAATTGTGTAAGGCCATCGAGGCGTGTTGGCCCAGTCTGATAAGTGATGATTGTAGGTTTTGATATCGTTTGGGGGTAATTGAAAATTATTTTCTTGTCATCACTTCTTTAAAACAAAGTGCTATGTTAGCTTCAAGCTTATACTGCTAGCAGCGTAGCAGCAGAACACTGCATATTTTTACCAAAGCGAGGACATGATAATATCTCATTCCACTGAATTGAACTCACAATTCTTGCGCTTACAGTCAGTCGGTGTGCCGTTGCGCCAAGACGGATAATTACTTTTGGTTTTATTTTCTGATATTGCTTCGAAGTTGGTTGTGAAAATGGGGAAAAAACTTGCAACAGTGGGAACTATTATCTAATACGTTACAATAAAAACTATACGCTTAAATTGTATCTGACTTTAATTATCGTATATTATACAGAGGTATTATTGAATTTTTATATAATTATTTCTAACCTATTTGGATCTGAATCCCCTCTTGGACACCGTCCAAGCGCTCTTACCAATTAAGCTATACGTTCTCATCTCGCTACAATGAAATTTTTATACGATTCTAACAACTTCTGTTGTTAGCCACCCTAATTGGGTAGAGTTTGAACAAAATCCTGGTATCTTCTTTAAAAAAATATTTTTCAAAATTTCAATATAATAGTATTGAGTTACTCCACAACACGTAATGTCACAAAAATTTGGCTTTAAGTGTCAAAAAAGGAGTGTCTTAACACTATCTTCCCCCACTAGCTACGCTTCTATAAGCCTGGTACATCGGGAAGCTACTTAATCAATAAAACGAAAACTTAATTACTAATTCGACTAATAAAGTTTAAGAAATAAATAAAGTAACCACCCGTAGGTAAAAGTTTGTTTTGAAAAATAAATAAAAATGACGCCGCCGGCTTTGCTTAATGTCATGTACTGGCCTTAATGCGCCACATATTTCACTTTTCTCGTCTTCAGTACTGTTTTTTACTGTACTTTCAGTGAACTATTTTTAAAAAACAAGCTGTACCTTCTTATTTCTTCTTTGGATGAGGTGTATATAATTTTATCAATTTTTTTAAATATTTCATTATATAAAAAGAGAGTGGCGAAACTCAACACCGCATTTTAACTTGTTACCGAGGAAATGAGAATATCAAACAATTCATTCTCCTGAGTGAGAAATGAACCCACAATAATCACTTACACATACAGGCTTGTACCACTGCACCATTTACGACGAATTATAATACATATATAATAAACTTTGTATACATTGCTTACCGTCTAGATCACCAGCTTAGTGCAGATAAAGTTTCTTTAATTAACACGTTCGCGAGACACCTGTAGTGACTTCGAATTGAAATTCACTTTGTTCGCGCCTTAGTACTTCCGGTGTGTCTGTACTATAATTAAGTAACTTGCTTCTCATCAAATAACTTAGCGTTAGTCCTATTTCGTTTAAATTTATAATATAGTAAACACATTCACTATCACCAGAGTAGAAGAGTGAATGAAATCCCCTAGTGAGAAACGAATCTGAAACCTTCGACGTTATAATCAGACGCGGTAACACTAATTTAAATTTGAATTTTGTAAACTTGGTTTTGCTTTTTTTTTTAATTTTCACGCTGTAACAGGATAGATAGAGCGAACCAAGTCTTAATAAACTGTGCTCCATACACCGCCCAATTTTTAAGACATTGCGTGTTGTATGGCGGAAATCAACGCCGCACTTTTAACTTAATACTAGAGCGGAGTAATGAAAATAATTCATAACTCAACCTGAACTTAACTATTTTTATGACACAATACAATATTTTAATAACCCCAAACGTGTGAATTACATTTAAAAATATTACGAAATTATACCTTTGCTATAAAATAAATACATTAAAAGTCACGAAAGTAAAAAGTCCATACGTTACCGTTACACGCGTTAAGTAAAGTACAGTAAAGTAAAGTAAAAAAGGGTAAAAATAATTTCTTTTCTTTGAAATTAAAAAACATTAGGCGAAGCGTGTGTTACGTCCGTAGCTTGATGAAATTTGCATTCATTAGGGGAGTGGACCCGCGTGAGTAAAATGTCAACCGGTTTTTCTTTAAGAGTCATCGTAATAATGAACGAAGGGTTGTTTGTATACTTCAAAACTTGTGTGAAATCCTCTGGGAATATGATTATAATATTACTAATGTCGTTCTGTTGTATTTACTGAGTGAAGTATTTTAGGGGACAGCGTAGCACAGTGGTACTACAGTACGTATGACTGTAAGCACGATGGTTGTGGCTTCGATTTCCATTTGGTAAAATGAATCATTTTGATTAGCAAGACATAGGGCATCGTTGACTTCAACCACCTATCAAACAATACAGAAAATTGGCCTCCTGTATTTAAAATTGGCCAAGTTAGTTTCAGTATATCATACATATATCCTAAGAAAGCCTGCAAAATCATAATCCCTTTATAATATTTGCCTTAACTTACCAACGTTAATTCAACAAAACAAAATCCTAACAATCAATCACAAGTAAAGAATATTCAAAAACTTCCACACCGTAGTTTTCAAGTAAGGCGAATTTAGCGAAGTTTAATTCAGAACTATGACAGAAACTCAAACAGGGGCCCTAACCCCCTTAATAATGAAGTTAGCAAGTCAACGTCCAAGATGTCGCCACGGATGGCGAATATTCCAGCATTGTCCCATCTGAATATCTAGACCTGGCCAGCAAAATTAACATACGATTTACAATTGGGTCTTAAAGATGAAAGATTTGTACTGTAGTTCTACTTGAGCAATTAATTGTATTAGAGAAGTTAATTTCTGGTAAACGGTAATTGTTGTTTATGAGTGTATTTAATAAATATCTAAATTAGTTTGCTCATTATATTTATTAGTAGAAACGTCAAAGAGACAGGAATAACTGAGCTTCAAAATAGCCAACCGATAATGTATTTTCTAAAGCCGTATTTCGAGCGATATGCCCATAAATTATAAAGTTCAATCAATTTTAGCGCTACTTAAAGTTCAGCTTTCTTGTAAATATCACACCTCACTTTATAAATAATGCATATAATGCACTGGTAACCAGAATAATTGGTAGTAACTATAATTTTTTAATAAAATAACTGTTAAACTGACAGTTAAATAATATATGTAAGTATAGATATAAAAATATTTTTAAAACAAGCTTTTATTCAAAAGATAAGTTATATTAAAATAGAAATAACAACTTTTTTGTACCGTATTTGAAAAATAGAAAAACTCTTTTGGGAAGTATATGAAGTAATTGTATAAACATGTTGCTCACCTTTGCCTGGTTCAATCGTCAATTTAAAATTTATTTCATTCTTCTTCAGTAATCGTTGGATTGTACAATTCAACGCGTAATAATTTAAAATTAAAAAGTGGAGAACAGAGTATTTTAACACTAAGCCCACTCTGTTTAACCAAGGGTTTAAAAATATGGCAAGAGAAACTTTACAACACCATAACCGAAACCAGGCTGTACAGAATAAGAATTTATTGCATTTCCAAATAAATTTTAATATCTATTTCGCATCGCACAAAGACCTTTTAGATGGCGACGGAAATTGCTGCATTCATATTTTACCGATAAAAATTTCGCTTTACAAGGCTCGCCGTTCAATGGGGGACATCGTTTCAGCGAATACAAAAAGTGCGATGGACAGCCATTCGTCTCGTTCGGGTATTTCATTTGTTGGCTGTGCCACCGCTCAAGTGAGGCTTTGTGCCGTATCCAAAAGAAATAAACGTAATGGATGGGAGCTATTGCAGTAATTGAATATAATTTGGAATGGAAATATCATATCGATATTGATCGATAGGTGATCTTGGTGAAGTTAGTGATCGATAGAAAGAAGCGAAGAATCATTTCGTATAGAGTAAGTTATTATAAAGTTTATCTGACCAAGCAAAAACATATTAAAGAACAACGATAAATTTTGTTTATATGCTATTGAATTTGAACCATTGTTGAACGTTAGCATACTGTGAGGTTATTGGTAATGCAGGGGCACAAGCGTGTGTTGGTAAACGCGACATATGGGTTCGATTCCTACTCGAGGAAATGAAATATTTATGAAATTCATTGCATGGCTTTGGGGTCGAGGCAAAGCGTGGCATTGAGTTCCGCCGCGCAACTTTTAATGTCTCCAGAACACGGCGGAAAAAAATCTATATGGTATTGAATTTAACCATTATTGAACGTAACTACACCATACCATGCTATTAGCTAACCTACTTACTGTTTTTGCTCTTAATAGGTAATTGCTTACTTAAGAAATCGTAAATGGATTCCCTATAGAATTTACCCTCCTTTATAAAATTTAATTATGAATATGCTCCGATTCAACCCTTCAACGATAACATGATGATACATGACGCAATCGTCAGGTCAGGCTTAAACTGTATGACTGAATTCATTAGTGGGTTGAAATCCCATTTGTTAATAAGAAAGAAGAGTCTTAACACTAGGTCCCCAGGTTTCCACTGCTTACCCTGCTATATGTAAAATACTTTGTAACACTAAAACAACATCTTTAATTAAAATTTAATGTATTTCTATAGTATAGTTCTATATAGTATGATGACTGACAGACTAAACATAAAAGCGTTATGATTATACGGTTATACGGTGATTAAATAACAAAACTCTTCAAGCTACGCCGCTGGTTCAATAAATCCATCAAATGCATTTGCGTTATTTGTCAAAGTTTTAACGTCGCGTTGTTTTACTCGTATTTCTATTAGAATTGACAGAGCTTTCAGCGAGTTTTATTTTGTACTTCTAAAGCGTATTCTGGAACTTTTAATAGAGTTACATATTATGGTATAAATTATTTTATATATGTAAATAAACAACGGAAGTAACATTGTTACTGTGAAAATGTATTGTAAGATAAATTTGTTTTTTTTTTCAAGCTTCAAGCTTTATGTTAAGACACTAGGTTCCCCACTTTTGGCCCTCCTTTGCTGTGCTACCAGAGCGAAATGAGACAAATTACTAATAATAATCATTGACTTGCTTCTGGCCTAGGAGTTTGAAAAAATCGCATTTGATTAATCTTTGTCTCGTCAATGAAATATCACAATGTTTTCTTTCCTATTCAATACAACGTCAAAAACGTTATTTCTGATATTCACTCCTTGAAACAATGTTGTATGGTTTTAGGCTTTATTGTTCACCACACGGTTCCTGCAGCGCTATATTTATTATTTAGGTGTGGTGTATAGTGGCATATCAAACCAGATGATGCTCGTAATAAACGTTAAGAAATGCGTAAAAACATGTTTCATATTGCAAAGAATTATGTTAAAATTTCGAACTTCTACTATATTCCATAAAAAATATTTTTTTCCAAATTTCAATATAATTCTGTAAAGTAAAGAGCAAGTCTTAGGGTTGTAGTAAGTAACCTACACTAAATAATAGTTACCATATCCTCATCATAACGGGTACAAGCAAGCTTTGTTTGCGCTCCGCTGAGTTATGGTCCCGCTTCGTTGATTGTAATCTATTAATTCTGCTGCTGTTTATCTTCGGGATGTTTAATTGAATTGGGTCGGTGAGGCCATGTGTCATATATATGGAGATTTGCAGATAGTGCCGAGCTCGTTGTGTGGGGATAGCGATACTGGTGGAGAGATGGATGTCTATGGTGTGTTGGAAATATAAATCTCTGATCTATGCTTTTTTTCATGGAAAATTTACACATTTTTTTAAACATATTTTAGGAACCGATGAGGAGCTTTACATAAAATTTACTAAAATATACTTCTTTTAAAAATCTTGCCAAATAAATTAGAACAATTTTAGCATGAAATAGGCAACTAAAATTAGATTTTAAGTTTCAGTCTCATTTCACTTAGTCATTTTACAGTACATTAAACTTTAACGATGCAGATTTCTCTCAGAAATTCTAGATTTTCATAGGTTTTATACTAAAACTGTAGGCAATTCAATCCTGGAAACTCCTGTGGCGCGACTCCGCAGAGACGACCGACACGTCTGCGTCATTAATTGAAACAAAGTACGTAACTCAATTATTTCCTAACGTCGGACTTTCGTGCTAAACCTGCTGACTGAATTCACTTCATTTGACGGCAATTGTGTTACATACTGGTAGAATTTTTTTGCTCAGAAGCTTTGAGACATTTATCAGATTTCTCTTTCCTTATCATGTATCAAATAATTATGTTGTTTCTCAATTTTTATAACAAGTTTATAAAAATACACATGTATCCTGTATACAATTAGTTCAAACTATTTAATCATAGTCAAGATGACAACATAAAAGAAAGATTGGACTCTTTTAAGGACATATTATATTATAACATTAGTCTAGTTTTACGTAATGTCTGAAGAAATATAAATAATGAAAAGAACTAGACATAATAACAAAAAAGTACGGACTATCAGTCTGTAGTGTAAAAAATAACAATAAAAATATAAAAAAGCCAGTTGTGGTGCAAGCGTGACTGCAAGCGCGATATATCGTGGGTTCGATCCCCATTCAAGGAAATGAAATATTTATTTAAATTTATATTTTAATTTCTTCGCTCTGGTATTAAGGCAAGGCCGCCACTTAACACGCAATGCCTTCAGATTTCGGCGAAAATTTTGGACGGAGTGTCTTAACACTAGGTTCCCTCTGTGTACCATGCTGTGTGCAAGGTACAGCATGAAGATGATTTATTTTTTTTAAATAAAATAAAGAAAGCTTTTCTAAGAGTGATCTAAGGTAATTGCCTAGCTTAAGCTTAACCCAGGAGACAAAATTTACTGTATATTTCTTGCAAAGCCCGAAAGCAAGACTTAACGTCCGTTTCTCATTATATTTAAGTATTCAATTCGGCGGAGTTGAAACTTGTTAATCCACTAACAAAAACGTTCTTAGGTCTGTCAACGCAAATGCTAAGTTCGTTACCCAGCAAAAGTCACTCAGAACAATTTGAGGCCGTTGTACCAAGATTTATAGCACTTCTCTCCATTATAGAGTCGTTATTCTTCTCAGACAGATATAATAGCTTTGTTTAATCAAAATTTTAGTGCAAGTATTTCCAACAGCCGACAAAATGTAATTTTGTTATGGACGGCATACTTATTATATGTTTCGATGCTTTTTTCGTTTTTGTTATTTGGTGTCGATGAAGATATTTTTACTTTTATGCTTTCAATGAGATATGTAGAACAATGCAGTCGAACCTTGAGAGTGATAAACTTAATTCTGATTTAGATTAATGGTTGTATTTATAGCCGAATGATATTGGATGCTCCCACTCAATAAAAATGACCAGAATTCGACAGAAATTATAAATTCCAAAATATATTTATAGTTGTTACTTTTTTTTAAAAATATATGCAAATTTAAAAAACACAAATAATAGTCTAGAAAATAAATTATGACAACGCAGCACGCATTATAATAGCATGAAACCTAAATCTCTAAAGGTCAAGGGTTGCTTCTATTCAATGTCACTTTGTGAATGTAAAATAAAATAGAATTTTCATATATTTTTTAACTTCACACTGCATCCTCACATACAACAGGGTAGGCAGAGAAAATATAGTGCTCAGACACTCTGTTCTCCCATTTCCACCAATTTTTTTAAAGCTTGTGTTGTTGTGTTACATACTAAAATTTAGGAAAAAATCAATAACAAATACTAAAGATTAACAGGAATTGCGCATTTTCTGACTAATAATAGTACCGCCAAGATTTCAAGTAAAATCCAATCAGAAATTCAAAATAACTAGCTAACCTCAATACACATCGAAGCTAACGAATCGAGGTTTATTATAGTAACAAAACTAACATAGATAAATTATACTAAATTTTCATTTAGGACTTACCTCGTTGTATATAAAGTTTTGAAACGCTGTTACTTGTTATGCTAGTAATTTATTATTATTTTAATAAATTATAGAATTTTTTAATTTTACATGTAATTCTAATCATTTTCTTATCAATAATGTCCAAAATCTGTCTCCATAGTAAGGCATGCAACCATAGAGTTAAGACATTCCTTTCGTCGCGCTTTTCAATTCTTAAGTCGCGTAATCCAACGCCGCGCTTAGGTAGGTAATCAGAGTCGGTTTTAATTTACTTAGTCCAAGGGACTAATATATTATTATAAAGTAGTCGAATTAAGATTTAGATTTATCTAAGCCACAGACAGACCTTTAAAAAAGTGGAGCACTTGTTTAAGCTACGTTTTCTCTACGTAAGGAGAAAATGAAACCCTTCGATTGTTCATAGAGTTCATGAGGAGGACTAATATGTTCTATTGTAGCTTCTGACTTATCCATGAGGTTTTAAAATATTTTTTGTTATCACTTTGCTAATTCGACAATGCATGAATTTGCTTTTTAAAACCTATCACAGGTAAAAGTTTTGAAACATATTACTATTTTTATATTCAATCATTTTATATCTTTATACTAAAAAAGTAATTAAAACTATATTATAACAACTAATAAAATACATACATAGAATTATAAGCCATAACTCTCGAAAGATGCAGCATTATGAGCTTCTCTAAATGCATTTCGTCGCACCTCTTCAAGTTCCAACTTGGATAAACTCGTTAGAACAAGAATGTTCTTGTTATATACTTTAGTAAAGTAGATGTGACTGTACGTCTTTTACAAATAATAGCGTCGCCGTGTTGTAATTTAATTTCTGTAACAAATATTTCATGATAATAATATCTTTTTTTAATTTCTTTTTTCTTTATTTGAAGCTTTAGTCCGCATATACCTAACATTAGTTCTTAATTTGCACCCAATCCAAGACATTGCGTGTTGAGTGGCGGAACTTAACGCTGTGTTCACATCTTGTAACCAAAGCTAGGAAATAGTAGAAACATAAAATATTCGAATTATTTTCTTTAAGCACTCCCAAATTTGAATGGAACCCACTTCCAATTAATGAAAAAATAATTAAACCATATTTAAAAAGCTCATATTTAAAATGACGTGTACAAAACGCTGTTGATAAGTATAGCTCACTTGAACAAGAATTACTTAACATAAAGCCTGCGTTTTTACAGTGAGCAAGCTCATGTATGTAATTGTAACAAACACATTATAGTAAGTTTCCACGATTTCAAATGGAAAACGGTGATTTCAAATGAATTAATATTCATATTTCATTTTATACCTTATTTACAAAGGAGTAAGGGTTATTTACATTGAATCCGACCTATATGTAAAACAACAAGGTGCTTAATTTGATTCGCACTAAGCTTTTATTGGTCTGGAACTAAATTGCATATGCCGATATACATACTCGTTCTATATATTCATAGTTATATATTTATATCAATCTTTATATATAAAAATATTAAAAAAAATTCAATAATAAAAAATGCCTGATTAGAGGTGGAACTGAAAGTGGAAAAATGAAAATAAATTAAAATATAACCATTCTCAGCAGTAGGAATCGAATTTACTACCATCATAATATAGATATTGCGTTACTGCGCCATGTTGGTCTTATTATCGCTTAATTTCTTAGTTTCACGCTGTGTCCAAATTAACTTTGGCAGAATTTGAATTGATGTTGTTACGAGAGCGAAGAAATGAATATACTCGAATCGAACCCACGCCCCCAAGCAAAAAAAAATAAACTAGCAATTATACATCTAAATATATATGTACCCGCATAGTGGGTATATAGGTATATGTAGTAGGTTACCTAGTGTTATTCCTAGTCGCTTGCATAAAATCTGACGCCGACTGCGATAACACAGGCCCGTTTTCAATTACACGTAATTGTGGCTTGTAATAGCGGCGCCATTTTGTGCTGGAACGTTAAATTATGTTTATTTTTTCTTCACTAACGATCGTTGTTGTCTTTTGATATACGGCTGTGGTGGAAATTGACTTTGTGTACTTTGGTCTAGGTTTTTTTGATTACATTTTATATTAGTTGTTGTAAGTTTGAAGTGTTTGTGTACGTGTATTTGTATATCTGTCTGTGGCATCGTAGCTCCCAAACGGATGAACCAATTTTGATCTAGTTTTTCTTGTTTTTAAGGTGACTTAATCGAGAGTGTTTTAGAGCCATGATTCAAGAAAATCTGAGTCCATCTGAAGATCATCATCTGTTTTCTAGTTGATGAGAGAATATAATCTGGTCTGATCGATTCCATATTACATATCCTCACACGTTAGCATTATTGCCTACACATGACCTCATGCTGCAATAACCTGTGCATCCAAATGAAGAATTAGGTATCCAATAGACCCGACTCTTCACCAATTTACAGCAGAGATATATATTAGAGATAGTATTAAGACTCATTTTAATAGTATCATAAATTTTTTTGCAATAAAATTCAAAATTTCACTTTATTTATTATTTTTTACAGGTAAGTTAAACGCTGAAAATAATATGAAAATAGCAACGACACATCTACATCTAGTAAGTAATTTAGAAATGAAAGACAATTGTGATTCGAAATTGTGTGCTAATCAAGAATATGATGGAAACTAGGAAACGGAGTGTTTTAACAATAGGTTCCCAGTTTCCCGCTGCTATATTTGACAACAACTCTTTCATTGAATCATAAAAAAGAACTGATTTTATTTACCTGGTTTGACAGCATCACGTCCTCTGCATCTCCTCACTTAAAACGCAAAGAGATCCTAAAGTTAAGACACTCCGTGCTACACTTACTATCCTTTTAGTATTTACATTTTAATTTTATGAGTTAGCGTGTTGCGAAACCCAGCGCCGTGTTATTTTATCAAGCCAGGTAAATGAAACATTACCCTCAGTAGGAATCAAACCTACAACTATCACATGTATAGTTAAATAGTGCCCCAGTGCGCTACAATAGGCTACCTTTAATCCTTCGAGTATATTTAGTAGTATTTTAAACTAAGCTTTAAACTTTAAAACAACGGCGAAGTTAGCGGTAATAATTGGACACAAGTTTGCTTTACTTACCAAAGTTGAAAAGAAAATATTCAATTTGCATATTTATTTGCACTTTTAGTTTTATCTTTTATTGTGTTGCACCCTTTTTTGTTAGTAATTTTTCACGAGTTTTCCCGTATAGCGGGATAAGCAAAGATGTTATGTTATGATAATTAATTCACCGTTACGTAATGATAGTTTAAAAAAGTATAATATCATAGCGGGCTTCAGCTATAATTGTTGAAAATAATTTAAAAAATAGCTTCACGTTGTATCCCTCTTATAGAAAGGGAAGGGTGGATAGAAGAATCCTAGTGTTAAAGTTCTCCACTTCCTATTTTCCACCCCATTTTCGAGGCATTGCGTGTTGAGTGGCGGAACTCAAGCAGTTATAAAGAGATGTATCTCTTTATACTTTTTACTGTAGTAAATAAATATAAATGAAAATATTTTTTCATTTTATTAATGGCACTGAAAATAATTAAACGTAATTAGTGTTTCTATCTTCACGTCAAAAGTGTCATCTCTATTAAGTGTAGGAAAAACGCTTTTGCATTTTCTCTCTAAATGAAAATTGAGCTTTATATTACTTTGACGAATATAAAATATATATAATTTTAAGGTAAAAAATATATATAAAGGTCAGATATGGCGCATGGGCACAATCGTGTGACTGTAAACGTAACAGGTTCAAGATTTGATTTCATCTCCAGGAATATGTTTAATATCTTAATTTACTCGCTAACTTAAGTTGTTGACTTTCCACACTCAACACGCAATGCCTCCACTGCCTACCCTGTGCGGGATACAGCGTGAAGCTAAAAAAAATCCTAGTGCATATATAATTTCATAACTGACAACCTAGCAGTACAATGCTAGCCGATAAACCAAAGTCAATCAGTCACTACAACCAGATAATAATTCATAAAAACATAAAAATAAGGTATTCGCTAGCGTGTATCGAACTAAACTCATTATGTATTCCATTCATTAACTGTAGCGGCGGTGAGTTTTACTATACCCGTCGAGTAGTATACATTAACACTTAGCTTTATGCCGTTTCGTCGGCTTCTCTAGAAATGCTATATAATTTTATTAGCTCTTGTACCTTATAGTGGAACTATTAATATTTACGTTAGTGCCAGTATTTAATACGTCAATGAGGTCTATGGCTCAGCGTTTCATTGTAAACGCGACGATAGTGGATTTGATTATATTTTTTTTAACTTCATGCTGTCTCTCGTATATAGCGGGGTACACAGAGGAAACCTGGGGATCTAGTGTGAAAATATTCCAGTCCTAATTAAGAACCGTTCCACTTTTTCTGCCGATTCGTGAAACTTAGCGTCGCACTTTGCTTAATCAAAGCAAGGAAATAAAAATTATTCATTCTTCCGAATAGAAATCGAACCCACAACCGTCAAGTTAGTAGTAGTTAGTAACCTTCTGGATATCAAGACAATACAGAGTAAAGCTACTATAAATTATATAAAATTTTACAAGTGCATAGTTTTTATCAAGAAAAAAAAATAACTAAAAACACAATTTGTTACAAATAAGTTTCGTTCTGTCTGCGTTCGCTCTTGAGACAGCGAAATCTTTACTTTAAAGTGAGAATTTATTTCCATACTGTATTCTCCTTACATTGTATTTTTCACTCAACATAACATAGTGGATATGAAAGTGCTTTCAAAGAAAAGTCTTTGTAAGCAAATTATATTTTAACCGTACTTGTATAACGGATTGTCATTTAGTAAATTTTATTATATTTAATGTTAAAAAAATGTGGGGTACAGGAATGTCGTAATGGGAAGGAGTATGTTAACACTAGGTTCCCAGGTTCATTCTGTCTACCCTGATATGTGTGGGATAAAAAGAGAAGCTAAAAAAATACGTGTAAAGTTTACAACTTATTTATGTAATGTTTATTAATGATATATTATTTATTTATTAAATATTTCATACCCCCGAAAGAGAAATGATCCTACTACCGTCGCATTTATAGTCGCACGCTTGCGCGCGGAACGGGACGGGCAATAATAAGAACAAAGGGTAACTAAATTAGTTTAATTTTTAAAACAACCCTTTGCTTTACAACAATAAGTAAAGATAAAACAAATATGATAAGAAAGTGTGTGTACAGAGCGGCTATAAGGGCACCGGATTGAGCAGTTATGTTGTACGTGATGGTGCAGCGGAACAGCGTGTGATTGTAAAAGCGACGGATATGGGTTCGGTTCCCACTTGGGGAGAATTGAATTATTTTCTTTTGCTTATTCTGGTAACAAGACAAAGCGTGGCGTAGAATTCGCAATATCTCGAAAATTGAGTGGAAAGTGGGGAACGGAGTGTCTTAACACCAAGTTTTCCGTGATCTGATATATGCTTTATACATGTAAACCTGATTTTGGAATGTGAAGGTTTTACTTTACATCCCAAAATCAGGGAATATCTCATTCATCCATACATTTGTCTACCTAACAAAAGATATTAGAACTAGGGAGTGCCCTTCTATTGACATAATTTGACGCAATGCAGTACGCATATACGAATCTGCTTACACCTGGTTTTATCTTTGAGATTGTCTCGTCGCGGCTAGAGGTAATAACTTTTTATAAAGGAATTTATTTACCGCTCAAGAAATGAAACAAGAAAGATACGAGGATAAAAAGGATTTTATTATGTTTTATTATGTTGTATGTGAACTCGTATATAACTTTAGTATTCTATTTTTTATATCATGCTGTATCCCACATACAGTAGGTTAGGCGGAGGTAATCTTGTTAACACATTTCTTTCCCCACATTCTCCAAAATTTTTGAAACTCACTCAGCTCAACGCCGCGTCTTTAGCTTTACCAGAGCGAGGAAATGGAAATAATTCAATTCCCGAAGAGGAATCGAACTTACGACGCAGCGATGTAACGGGTGATACTTTTTATTTATTTTTTACATAAATAAACAGAAATCATTTATAATATCCTAAAAGGTTTTATATTTTCGAGAATAAACCTAAATTTCTAATAACATTAGCAAGTGTTATTAGAGCTAAAAAATTTCGAAGACTCATCAATCTATCAATCTACAGGATGTTTACTTTTTAGTTTACAAATTTAAAACAAAGTCCCGTGTATAGAATCAATTACCTGTCCATTGATGGGATAATTTGTCGCTAATACCCGGCCCGGGCGATACCTTAATGATGTCGTCAGGAAGCGATAAGCGTTTAAGCTAGCTTAACGAGATATATATAGAATGCACCTACCTACCTCTATAGCGGAGGTAGTATACTAATGGACGTTGTTGTCTTGATTAAAATTGTTTTAGATTAATTGTTTCTGATGTTAGTGTTTTTTATGAGTGCATAATTACTTTGTGTAAATAAAGCAATCTGATTTTAAGTGCGTTGATTGTGATTGTCTCATCTGTTGATGGGGGGATTGATCTGAGGGGGCTGTTTTTATTTCATGTTTCGATTTTCCGCTATAGCAAGATAGGTCAATATGTTTACACATAATAATACTAGATTTTCTTGCTAATTTCAAGTTTGTGAGAACCAAAAAAAAATGTTATCTAATTTTACATTATATCACTTCAAACTCAAACCTCCCACATAAAATTAATTCCATTCCTAAACAAAAATATAACCTTTAGCACAAAAGGTTAGCAAACGAATGTAGGTAGCTACGAAACTAAAATTATTAATATCGCTCGCATCGAACAATACATCAAATTGAACAGATGCGTATCAATCTATATCAAAATACGAGTGCTTTTTATGTATATGCGCGCAAAATGCTCCAGTCGAGTTTTATTGTGATCGATGCTCCGTCATGATGAAATATTTATGTATTCTATAAACGTGCTAACAGTTTTATCCATTATGCCGTATCTGCGAGTCATCTTGTAATCTTTGATGTGCCAGTCATGTGGGGAACTGGGTTAGATCGAATAAGGCCGATTAATTTTGTATTGATAGTGGTTGGTGGAGAGTAGGCTCGGGGAACCAAGGCAGTGTAGGATGAGCTTAAATGTCTTCTTATCGAGACTTAGATTCGACGTATTTGTTTTTAGTCGTGGCTCAGCGGCACAGCGTCTGTAAACGTGATGGTTGTGGGTTTCGATCTCCACTCGAGGGAATGAATTGTTTCCATTTCCTCATTCAGAAGAAACCTAGTGCAAAGATATACTAATTATTGCATATTTGCGTGACGTATTGAGTGGCTGAACCCAAAGCTACACGCAGCATTTAATATCGTTACCTTCATAAATATATTTCCAACTAGTTATAATCGAACCCACAACCGTCACTTTTACAGTCATAAGTCTTTTACCAATACGTCACAACAACTAAACAATCACCACGTCAAAGTTAAACTCAAAACACTCCAATGTCCATAAACTCCGAACAACGATAAAAAGCGATACCATGTAAGAGAAGTCATGAAGTTCTATTCAAATGGTTTTTATTTGTTCCGGAATAGTAAGAAGTGTTCCTAGAGGCTTACGTCTCGCTGTTCACAGCCGTCAGATAGACTATACTTAGTGCAAACGAGCGTTTGATACGAGTTCGATATATGAATGCGGCATGACTTGAATCGTATTTTCATTTCTTGGTTGTGCTAGGGATAATTTTCTGTTCCGAAAAATTTTTGTGCATAAGAACCTATTTTCAAGGCTGCCTTGAGTAAGTGGAAGGATTTGAATGGAATAACTTGGAAATTCACGCTGTGAAAAGTGATTAGATCATCTCATTATTTTAACTGATACCTTTGTGAAGTTAACTCTATAATCAGAAAAAGTCATCGCCGGCAGCTTTGTTTTGCGTGGACTTTAAGACGTAAAATGGAAACTCTGTCTTTCCTTGTTCGTGTAAGAATTTCGAGAGATCCATCTCTACACAGTCTATTGTACTAACATGGTAAATTTTAAGTTTCTAATTCCAGTAGCGTAGAGACCTCAGATCAGTTTTAAAGTTGTCATCCTCTTCACTCATCAATATCTAATTAAAATGTGTTCATTTTAACTGTCAACATTCTGTATACAGTATGAGCTAGAAAGTAATTGGTAACTATAACATAATTCTGTGCATAGCAGTTTTAGATTAATTTTATTAACTTAAACTAGCTAAAGTTATAACAAAACTTTTGTTCAATTCCAATTTTCAAAATACCTTTAAAATATACCATTTATTTGAAGACTTTCGATACATTTTCTATTAAATATAACGAGTCTATTTAATATATATTGTACCTACCACGAGTGTTAGAAATCTTCTTTCGTGCCAAATTTTAAGATTGTAGGTCAACGGAAATGTCCTATAAAACTTGATGACCACTAAATCTTGATGTTAGTAGTAAAATAAACCTTCATACTTAGAATGAAGCTTTGAAAGGTTTACTTCAAATAGGACTTTTAGAGCATTTCAGTAATGCTTCTCGTCAATGTGTGAATAATATAAATGTGATATATTTATTTTTTAGCTTCACTCTGTACTTACACACATATAGAAGGTTAAGACACTCCGTTCCCATAATTTTGTGACGAGACAAGTTTTGTTTTATTTCCAGAGCGAAGAACATAAACTTCTTAGTAAATTATTACTATTATACTTTTAAAAACAAAGTTTGAGTGTTCATTACAAACAAATCACTCAACATTATATGCTTGTAATTATTTTGGATACATATTTAGTAACATATTTTTCAATTTCAATCCAATTTATGAAGTTTAAATCGATAATACGAAGTTTTCCATACCAAATAGTAAATCCAAGTAAAATTTTCAAATAGCGACCAACCTAGAGCTATACCAAAAATGTCTATATACCCACAACGTTCAGAGCATCTTAAAGCCCACGAGGAATCCTTTATAATTGTGTGAATTCAAATGTAAGAACCGCACATCCAGTGCCCTTAAGCGTTCTCAAAGATCCGCAGGACACCTAACTGTTGGGATCGTCGCAAATCTCTCGTGAAATTGACGCTACTACTCCATTTCGCCTCACGCCGAGCGAAACTTGGGAAATTTTAAATCTTTCCATTTTATTTTGCATGAAATAAATCTGTTCCTTATTTGGATGTATTACTTGGTGTGTTTTGTGGTAAATGGCTTGCGTTCGATTCCCAATTGGGGGATTAAAATAGATTTTTTTCTTTTACTTGGCTTTCATTTTATAGTTTACAACGTATATAATCTTGAACGATTTAATTTCATGGTGAATCGCACACTAGCTCCAGTGTAATTCCCACTAGGGGGAACAAGATATTTATATTTTATATGACACAAAAAGAGGCGTTGCGTTCCGCTTTGAAGATGAAATATCTCATGAATTTCGCGGAAAGTGGAGAACGAAGTATTATAACTCATAATACTAGGCTACTTCTGCCTACCCTATTATGTGCAAGATACAACGTGAAATAATAAAAAAGTAAAGTTAATATACTTTCTGAGAGCGGTGGAAAATAACACCTCATTTTGACGAAGACAGAGAGAATGAAATAATTTTAAATATTAGCAAGCCTCCGAGCGGAAATCGAACCTATCATGTGTACAATCCATCGTAGCACTCAATCTTATCTAAACATATTTGAGAACTTATCAAAATACATAACCAAAAAAACAAACAATTTTGAACCTAAACAACCCAACCCAACAATCCTAGAACAAAACAAAAACAAATTCTACAACAAAAACCAGCAATATCCCTGGCTTCTTTGTGTTCACGCCACATACAAATCATCTGGTACCAGCCGAGGATCCAGAACGGCAAATTACAACGATCAATTTACCAACCCCGGGGACTTGCAACAGTACGGCGGTGGCAATCTTCAACTTGTCACTGACACAGACGATGGACACTGAATGGAGTGCGGTCTGTTTCTGATTGGTAATTCCGTTTGAGTTATCCTCTAATTTGCATAGCGCGGAGAAAAGGTTCTGATCATATATTTTGATGTATAGTTTTAGTTTGTGAAGCTGTTGTCTAATATGTGTTAAAGTGTCGTGGTGCACTCTGCTAGTGTCGTCAGTAAACGCGACGATTATGGGTTCGAAACCTAATCGGGGTAGTTTATATTTTCGGGCAGTGATTATTTATTATTGGGTTTTACGACTAAACAATACTTTATAAATAATCCTTATTCTAGAATTGTCAATAAGTTCTAGAAGTTAAGTGGGAGGTAAAAAGTAATGTCTTAACACTGCGTGACTTTCGTAATAAGTATTTTCTTGGTTTTATCTTGATAATATTTTATTAATTACGGTATTCTTAAGTTGTAAGTTTCTTTCTGGTTTCAAGTAAAGTGTATATAATTTCATATAACGTCCTCATTAAAATATAATTAGAAGTAATGTTTCTAACTAACAAAGTACAAAGTATGAAGTGAACATTAGTATGTTCGTTTATTTCGCAACATTTTACTCTATACTTTAGTACCTGTATACCTCTTCCGTTTAACTTTCAAGACATTGCTTGTTGTATAGCGGAACTCAACACCGCACTTTATCTACTAGAGCGGGTAAATGAAAATATGAAAATAACTCAATATAATCGATCCTGCATGAGGATGGAACCCACAACCACGTTACGCCACGACGGCCTCAACAACTAAATTAGTGTATTCGTTTTTTTCCAACACTTTTCCCTTAACCTTTAAGTAAAATCAAAGCTTATTTCACAAGGTTCAAGTGACACGTTCACCAAACCACATAAATATAACCATTCGTGTTTTCAGAAATAACTTATGATTCTTATAACGACAATTTCTCAGCTGTCATCGTCTCACCATAAATCCTTTGGATGCAGGACCCTGCAACACTTGCGTTCGATCGCGTCGGGAATAAAAATTTCACGACGTGCTTGTTATTCAGTCGCGACAAAGGCAAGGGAAACGTATGTTCTGTTTTCATATAAATCTGCCAAATTATGAAATTTGGTTGACTTAAATAGAATTTCCGGTGGAAAATTGAAAAAGTATGTAGTTTTAAAGGATGCATATAAGGATATTTGGTGTACCTTTCATGCTAAAACTAACAGAGTTGTTAATTATTGCAAATAGACACAATGTTTTTATTCCTTTTACGATGTTTCTTGCATGCACTAGTAACCAAAAGGAAGATAAAACACACTAAGACACTCCGTTGTCCACTCTCCCTCAGTTTTTCATTAGAGCGAGAAAGAGGAAATAATTGATCCGTCCGAACAGAGATCGAACCCACAATCATTGCGATTACAGTCAGACCCAGTCCGACGACCCTTTTAATTACCCCTTTTCTATCACTTATTACTTTACTTTAAATAAACGATCCTTAGAAAAAAATATCTCCAAAATCTTTGATAAAAACAAAACCTCTCCTAAAACTTAGCTTCTAATAAATTTTCAAATAAGCGTACAGTGTTTTCGTATTCGGTTTGGCGCGGATTTACAATAAGATCACGTTACAAAGGACAGCTTTGCATATCTACGGAGTCGCTGTGTTTGCGGCTAACTTTTTTCCTCCCACTACTACTATTATTTCCTTCTGTTTAGCTCGTGTTCGCTCGCAACGAGTATTGTGGTCGATTCTATTTGAGTAAAGTTTGTAGACAAATAGCCAACTATAGATAAAGATTAGACTGTGAATAATAGGGAGATTGAGGAACTTCTGAGTAGCGATCCTCATTTATTGGAAAACAGTAGTCTTAGTAGGTGATGGCGTATTACGATATTGGACTGTTAATTAACCACGATGGAAAGAAGAGGTGTTTGATGGGTTTGGCATCATAGCTTCCAAACAGATGAACCAATGTTTTTTGTATGATAAGCGACATAATCAAGGACATATCTTTAGCCGTTACCATTATTAGCTCTTTTCTAATCATTTGTTTACGTTTTACGAGGGTTTTTAGTTATAACTTATTTCTAAATGATTTGTAGTACTGTGGTATCTGAAACTAAATGGGATTGTTATCCTCTGGTTCCCCCTGAAGGGATAAATATTATATTTTTTTAAAATTGGTATATCCTTGGGTATCACGACTCAATTAGCAATGTTTCGAAATACGGAGGGAAACGTAACGAGAAGTGTCTCAGCATAATATTCTTTCTGATGTATATTTTGATTGTCTGCTTTTTTCATTGAATAAATGAGACAAATAATAAAAACAAAGTAACAATAACATAGAAAATCTTAAACAAACTACTTAAATTCCATTAAGAAATCAGATTTTTCTAATTTACATAAGTTTATCTCCCTCTTCCTCTTTACTAGTATATATAAAATGAAGTCAGTGCCTATTATGCGAGAAGTTAAGTACAGAATCGATAAAGTCGGCAAAACGTACAAGAGATAGCAGACACGGCTCCGAAGCAAACATTTGTGAGTTCCCATGCACCTTTTGTCAAAGTACCCTCTTTATTCAATCGCCGGCGAACTAAAAGAAACCTGGTGTTCCGAATTTTAGGGAAGTCACTTTGAATTTTTGTGAGATTTTTTTAGAAATTGTCCTTGGTTTTTTTTATTGAACGGTAATTGATGCCTATTGCCTATTTCAGTTATTTTTTTTTAGTTTCAGTTATTTTTACGATGTTATTTTTTAGTTAAGCACGGCCTTAAGCCTGATTATGAAAACAAAAAAATATTATTTACGAAACCTAACGCTTCACCAGTTTTAACTACATCTTGTGACGAGAAGCGAAAAAATTGAACATAAATAAATAAATATTTTGAGTGTGATTCAAACTCAAGCCCATGACAATTATTAAGCACATACAAGCTTAAATAATATAATTATACACAGTCGGTGGAAAGTGGGAAATGGAAGTGTCTTAGTTGGAACGGAGTGAAAGAGAGTCTTAACACTAGGTTTCCAAATTTTCTCTGCCTACCCTGCTTTGTGCAAGCTAAAAAAATATTGAACAATTTGTAACAGTTATACCATAGAAATCCTATTATGCTTCTTTAAGAATATACTGAAGTAGTTCTTTGACTACGGAAACGGAATAGGGCGGATAATTTAATAACCCTACACTTATTTGTGAGCTTGAGAAACTATCAAGGCCTTTGAGTCTCGTCTACTTGAAGTTCTAATTAATTTTCATAGTATACATTATGTTATGTTCTATAAATAGGCCGCGGTGGTGCAGTGAACTGTAAGGGTGACGTTTAAGGGGTTCATCTCCCTCTTGGGGAAATGAATAATTTCATATTTTAATATATTCTTTTGCTGACAAGACGAAGCGTGACGTTAAATTCACTTAGTTCCTTATATTTATCCGACCCGGAAAAAATAATGCATCTTCGGTCGTGGAAATTGTGCAAAATTTTTTTAGTTCTGTCATCAATATATTCTATGAAATCAAAATACATAAATTAAAATATAATGCCACGAATCTGAACGGAAAATAAAAGACGGAATGTTTAAGCACTAGTTTCCCTCCACCTAAGTCATAAATATTTAATTTGTGCCACAGCATAACAAATGTTTAATTTTAAATATGAAATGACGGCAACCTCCAGTGGAATATGATTTAGTTCTACAATATTAAATTTACATTACGACCCGAGGACAATTGGTACACTGCCAAGGTTGATTCGATAACCAATAAGTTCGATTTCAAAAGCACTCCGCACACAGAGAGATGTTTTTCATTGGGCGGTAACGAGATCGGATGGAGGTATTATAAGACATGCATTATGTGGATTTTGCTTTTGGATGTTTTTTCAAAATTTCTAACATAAGAACTTTTTTCTGTTGAAGAGATAGATTTAATTAGTACAATATTGTTCAATCGTTATTGTTGTGTATAAAATGTATTCTTAGGTATGACAGACTGATTGAGACTAGATTTTACCACATATCAGTATATATACCAATATTAGTATCAGTATAATTATTTAAGGTTCCAGTCATATAAGTCAAACATCAAACATTTGGAAAATATCACAAAATGCTTATGCAGTAATCTGTGACATATCTTTCACAGAGTCCTGGAAGCTACTTTAATAATAAAATTATTAGATAATGTATTAATAACTCTCATGCTTACATGTATACGCAATTATATTTCCGAACTACTAGGATTGCGAAAATATATTTACATCTTTAAAAGGATAAAAATAAAAAAAAGAAACAATATTCCGACGTCCAATGAACAGTCAGAAAATTCTCTCGTTCTCATTCTCTTTTTTTCTATGGATGATCACGTTTAACTTTTAGTAATCCTTATTATATTCGGCCAAAGGGGTACCTGTTGACTTCTGCCACTTAACATTCAATGTCAAAAAAATTGACTGGACGTAGGGCACAGAGTGTCTCAACACTAGGTTCCCTCTCCCTATCCTACTTTCCAGGAAAAAACGTGAAGCTGCAAATAATGCCCAATTTAAACATTCTAAGCTCCCATATAAATAGCACATGGAGCTTAAAATATTGGCCACATTACCTGAGCGGGAACAATTGGTAGCGTTCCAAGGTCAATCCGATTCCGAGCGAAATCGCGTTCAAGCCATGGGTAATGTCGCTTTAGAACTTTCCTGTTTTATTAATTATAGTAATAAATTTGTCTGTGTGCTGACTTTTTAATTAGATCTGAGGGTGTGATACTTATAATGTGAAAGTTCTATTTGGATATTTGTTTCTTGTTAAAACATAAATGGAAGACGATACTTGATTTTTTTAGCTTCACGCTGTATTCTGAACATAGCATGGTAGGCAGAGGGACATAGTGGAATATTTAAATTTTTAATTTAAATTTTATTTTAGGATTGCACCGCCTTTTCTGATACATCTTACATTCCTTTTTTTCCTTATCGTTGTCGTGGCGTCAAATTTCAAACATCTTTAAACCTCCTATCATATTTAACATGATTGATTGTCAGATCAGATAAAGAAAAAACACCTGGCGTGTATAAGCGTTCCTTCCAGAGTGAAGAAGAGAATTTCGCAGAATTTTGAGGGGAACGAGAAAAAAATGATTTTACGTTATATACCTCTCGCACACGAAAGTTATGGGAACCAACTAGTCAAACCATATAATTCCACAATTATATATCAGTCCAATCCCAGCGGCATTTCATATTAAGCTATTAAATCGCATGTAATCATATCACAGCACAATATACGTCTAATAATGTTTCATTAATTAACTATTTACCGCCCGCGCTGCTGGAGTGGGCCTTATTAATTATTCATATGATTAATAGTATTTCCTTTACATAACCAATAACAATAGGAGAAATGTCTGTAGATAACAATTAGCTTCCATTATTATTATGATCATCATCATGTAGAATAGAATATCAGGTTACAGAGTGTGATTGTAAAAGCAACAGGTTGTGAGTTCGATTCCCACTCGAGGAATGGAAATATTTAATATTTTCATTCCTTCGCTCTGGTGTCGAGGCAAAGCGTGACGTTTAGTTCCGTCACTCAACTGACAATGCCTCCAGACAGGCAACACTAGGTTGCCATAGTGAGGATCGAACCCCCAACCAGTCGCATTTACAGTCAATCTTTGAGCCTCTGCGCCACGAATGGCCTCAAGCCATTGATTGCGGGATACAGCATGACGCTGATTTTATGACTTTTTGTTTCCGTGACATAGATTAATTTATGAATTTCAAATCACACTTAAATATTATTCAATTTTGATAATATTCTATACAAGATATATACGAGTAAACACACCGAACTGATAACCTCCATTTTCTTGAAGTCATAAAGAACCTTGTCACACGATTTAGCATTTTATCATCATATTTTTCAAACATTTTTTCGTATATCTCATACAACAAAAAGATAGAGATATTTGTGTAAGGGTTGTGAGACGTCCGGACGCGCCACGTGAATTTATAGCGTCCGATTCTATTACAGCCTAAAAACCTGAGTAGTAAATCAAGGGAACCATATTTCACCAAACCTGACGTGAACCTAAATAATATTCTGTTGTTAAATAAATAAAACTATTATTATATTATAATATATTAATCAGCAAGTGTTATCTATATATATAAAAGGACTTGTCCTCACTGACTGAGGTAAGACGCACGCACAGCCGTAACCGCTGATGGTGGAAACGTGAAATTTGGATAGATGTTTACTTTCGTAATCTGGACATCCACTAAGAAAGATTTTTAAAAAACTTTAATCCTAAAGGGGTGAAATAGGAGTTGAAAGTTTGTATGGAAAAAAAATTAAATCGGCACCGATTTTTATAAAATTGTAAATTCAGACTCTTATAAATATTTAATTGAGCACGTCTTTCACGGTTTTTTAGAATTTACCCTCTAAGGGTGCCAATAAGGGGTTGAAAGTTTGTATGGAAAAATCTTTGAATCGCCACCGATTTTCATAAAATTCGAAACTTAGACTCTTAAAAATATTTCATTGAACACGCGTTTCATGGTTTATTAGAATTTACCCCTAAGGGTATTATTACCCTATTACCCGCAGGCGAAGCTGCGCGTGTCCGCTAGTTTAATATAAAAGGCGGCTTTGTCAACACGCGATATCTCGAAACTTAGGTGAAAAGTGGAGAACGGAGTGTTTACACTTTGCACTAGGTTCCCTATGCTTACCTTGCTATATGTGGGATACAGCCAGAAATAAAAAAGATTTTATTAATTTATATATCACTAGTGAAAAAAGATAAGCTTCACACATATCCCACAATACAAAAGTAAGCAGAGAGAACCTAGAGTTAAGACAAAAAAATTTTACTGGTTTAACAGTTACATGCAAAGGAACGGATATACAAACGTACAATCGCACTTGGGCTGGGCTTTAGGCTTCGCCGCAGTCGGGTAAAAATGTTTTCTTAAAAAAAATATGATTTTCACGTAATACATTACGTGTTGTATTAAATTAGCTTTTTCAACTTAAGAATTTTGTTCCGGAAACATGAATATAAAAATAGAACGCAAAGATCAGATTACGCTCTTAAATTCTTGGCAAGCTTTTTAGTTTATTCGCAAATTTTTAAATATTTCTTGAAATAAATATATATAT
>JAEBDU010000071.1:1018558-1365900 GCA_016802625.1 Heliconius numata
TCTGTTTAAAATCACGAGAATTGTAAGTTGAATTTCCACTCAGGGTAGTTAATTCTTTTCATTTTCCCACCTTGATATCAATGCATAGCCGCGCTGTGTTTAGATTCAATTCAATGTATCAAGAATTAGGGAAATCTGATGAAATGAGTGTCTTAACATCAGGTTCCCCCTCCCTACGCTTTTATACGCAGGATACAGCGTAAAGCTAAGTATCATATATTTAAGCTATGATTCATTTTCACAAAATTATTCAAATGATCCCCATTATAGATGTGATTCAAGATATATTTTTACTAACCTCAATATTCGCTGTACTTAGCACAAGATTTGTGGAAGCCGCGGCAACCAATAACATATATCAATTTTGAGGGGGAAACCAAAAATGTTAAAACTATAAAATTCAAATAAAGCCACTTTTACATGAATTACGTCCGGAAAGCATTCGCGTATGAAGTAAAGAATGATATTGTATGCATTTTGCATGAGTACGGTATTATCGGATATGGGAAAGAATTTGAATATTCCCAACGTGGCTACCACTGGACTCGGATACAACTCGATCGATGGAATTGCTATCGAGAATCGATTCGGAAATTTGCTCTCTAAGCGTTATTTAAATAACTTGTGGTTGAAAACAGTTTGAGTTTATTTGAATGTATATAAATAGATATGTTATTTGGTTTATTTTATAAATTATAAGAAATGTCGTTAATGAGAACAGAAGTGTCTTAACACTAGGTTCCCTGTGCCTACCCTGACATGTCCGGGATACAACGTAAAGCTGATGTTTCTATTTTTTAAATATTTAACGATATATTCCAACATACCTATTACGTGTAGTACATAGGTACTATAGTGTTCGTGTTGTATAATGATAAGATAGTAATATCGCACAAACATTAAAGTAAAACTTAGACAAAACAATATGGCGTTGCACCCCAAACTTGCAAATAGGTTTCTTAGAGAGTGTAGTAGAGCACTATATCGCTCTCAACGCTGACATCGATCTTGAGGGCAATCTTAAGATGCTGTTTTGTTACATAGATTACAATCTATAAACGAGACCTTAGAAACGATTCCCCCAAAATTCTCTCTAGTTTCTTCTCACGTTTGGCAATGCACGAAAACGAACTTGCGGGTTGCAACTAGTATAATACGAGTATAATATAAGAAGGCAATTAAATAATGCTTAAAACCGTATCCCACAATGCTCTAAGTAATTTGAAGTGAGCTTGAAGCAACAAAACGTGCATAATGCATGTCTAGATTTTAAAATGACGTCATTAAGTCGTAATAAATCACTCCGACGCGCTGCATAACAGTAATTTCCTAGAGTGGCCGCCACAATAGCCAAGTTTTGTACGAGAAACGTGAATATAACCACTTTTTTATGTTTAAATCGTTTTTTAATATATATTTCGTATGGATGCACTAATTCGTTTCTTTTTATATTTGACAATTTTTTGTATGTTTTTGATATTGACAATTTAGTGATGCTTCTCTGTTTTCTCTAATTATCACGTTAATTGAGTAAAAGTACGTTTTTATTTTCGCTCGAATTTCTTTGAAGGGAAAAGAGAAAGATAAATTAGTGATAGTACATTCTTTTTACAGCTTTTTACAGCGTTTATACATAACGTTAAATGAAAAAAAATATATAAGAACTTACCATATATACATATACACGTTTTTTGTCTAGATGCATCTCAATCATTGGATAAAGATCTTTCGTCTTTTTCTTTCTTCGGTTTTCTCATTTGTACATAGATATTGCCTACAATCAAACACTTCCTAACTACACAATTTCTACTATTAAGAGTATTACATACACTTTTAAAGAAAAGTTTCAATCAAAAAATCGTAGTAGTGGATTCAGTTATATATATAGAAAATACGCGTATGTAAACCAATATGTCATCTACGAGGCCGTTCCGGGGCACAAAGGCATTCTTTACTATTATTCGTCCGGTAATATTCAGTGAAATTATTCACTAAATTTTTGCCTTGATGCTGGAAATCGAAATATTGTGCCAGATTTGGCTTTGTTCTCGATAAAATTATACGAATGATATAACTTCAATTATATTAATAAACATATTAAATAATAAAAAAATAAAGCTGAACAATTTTGAGCTCGTCGTGTTGCAGTGGCACAACTTCTGATTGTAAATAGGTCGGCACTGGGTTCGATTCCGACTCAAGGAAATGTGTTATTGTTATTTCCTGGTGTAACAAGGCAAAATGGGGCTTAGGACCTATCACTCAATATACAATGTCTCAAAAATGTTAAAAAAAAATGACTTCACCCTATTTTAATCTTTTTCGTCGTGTATTTTTCAAATGTCACAAATAATAATAAAAGTAGTGACTCGATATCGAAGAAATATGTTTTGTAACACAACGAAAGAACTGAATCTTAATTTATCTAAGAATCTTAACAGTTGAGCGCGGGGTGTTCGGCACGAAGTTTGTCAATATTTGAAGGCCCGATGATAGGAATAGGAGCGTTCTAGAAGGAATTGAACTTATTAATGAAGTTGATGAAAGTTTATTTAGGGTTGTAATGTATGAAAAAGAAACTTTATTTACTTTTATATTATATTGAAAGAAATAACTTACTCACTTTTTTCAATTCAAAAATACAAGTAAAGTAAACTACTTATAACAAATCTTTTGATCGATACTTTTCTATCTATTATAACCATTATGTAATGTTTAGGATGTTAATTGCCAAATAACGAAGGGACCTTAAAACAAAATAGACAAAGTAAAAAGACATTTCCAAACAGTGTCACTAAATGTTACAAATTTAGTTAAAATCCTTTTTAAAAAAATCTATAAAATTTGGGCCAAATACAGTAGAGAAAACCTGGGAACTTTTTGTTAAGACACTTTCATTCAACTTTCCGCCGAATTCTGGAGACATTACTTGTCAAGCGGCGGAACTCAACACAGTGCCTTACCAGAGCCAAGAAATTAAAATATTAAATATTTACTTTTTATTTTCCTCAATAGTTAAGCGAATTTACAACCTATCACATTTACAGACGCACGTTTGTGCCCCTGGCACGGTTGGTCTCTGCATTCTACATTCTCAGTATAATTATACAAATTTAGAATAAATCTTTAAAACCTTGACCAAAATCCAAAACAGCATTGGCCACTTTCACAGATATCCCATTAAACTGAGTATACAGTCCGCGGCAAAGTTAGATTGGTATTTGGTACGCATCGTTGTGATTACTACAAGCCCGCGATAGGCAATTTCCTTTCCTTTGAAGAAGGCTTCGTCTTCTTACTGCCTGTTCCGAATAGATTTTAATGAAGCAGGCATTTTTGGGATTTCCTTTGCATGGAAGTTTCGTCTTGGTGAAATTAGAATTCGATGTGATTTTTTTCTTGGTTATAATTACTAGATTTTGTTTATGTTACAAAAAAAAAGAACTTCACGTTTTATCGTAAGCTAAGCAGAGCGTGTCTAGTGTTAAGATAGTCTATTTCCAATGCAAAGCGGAGTTTTCGAGATATTGTGTTAAGACAAAAGAAGAAAAGTTAATTGAACTTTTTAACAATACTCGTACATTATAACATCGAAACTTCTATTTTTGTTTGATGAATTTTATTTTTAAGTGACATCGATGAAAATCTCAAGAAATGTTTACTATTTTAATGAAACAATAATTGGTTACGTTTCTACTAGCCATCTTTAAAACTTTCTATATTTAAAGAACAAAGAAAAAAACACCATTACGAAAATTCCCACATTCGTTGTTCTCCACGAAACATCACCGTGAACCATAGAAATGCTTACAGGATTACTGCCCATGGCTCCATAAAAACATAATAGCATCCCCATTTCACTATTGTGCGAGTTATTAATTTACTTCCATATCATTTTTCTCATACGTCAACGGTACAAAGCCTTTCAAAGGTGGACATGGGCAGGTTTTAAAAGGGTAACCTAATCTGATGTATGTAAAAACACTGACGACTCTAAGGTAGGGTCGGGGTACCACGATCATTTATAACCCCAAGATGACACTGTATTTGAAACCATCCTTTCACGACTTTGCACCAGCAGGGAGAATGCATTTACTAAAGTTTTTATAATACTTTGAATTTTTATAACAATTTATTTAACTAAGTTGGCTTATGTATGTGAAGCGAGCATTTGCATATTGCACCTGTGAGCTGAAACAAAACATTTAATTTGTAATCTTTGATCTACAGATTAGCTTTGGACTTAAGATGCTTGTGATATTATCTTTTCTCTATTAAATTTGTTTCTATTTGTGCTTTAAGTAAGATATTAATTAAATTAATTCAAATTATAATAATAAAACCCGTCAAGTCTGAGTTGGATTTGGTTTCTGAGAGTTCTGTACCATATCCATGATTGTAGGTGAACAAGAAAAACAACTTATAATAGTTGATAAACTTAAAATTGTTTGCGGTACATGTTTTTTAAGTATGATTTGAACTACAGATATAAATTTGTATTAGGTTTCCCATCCCACTGCGCCTGATGGCTTCTATGCGTTAAAAACCCAAATTCATTACTTCACAAAGTAATATGGTCTCGATAACATTTTTTATAACATTTTCCAGGAATCAGTCTTTGAAACATTATAAGCTTGTATAATGAGGCAAAGCGTAACCTAATAGCTCATTAGTATCATCATACACAATATATCGTTTTACGTCGGAGTGACACACAGCGGCGTAATTACGAATTCTCGTTAACGAATCAAATTGTTGAATATATTTTTTTTCATATTTTGGGGTTACTCCTTTATAAAGAAACTAGTGATCCGACCTTATTTCGTTCAAACCATAAATTATTTTGAAAAAAATTATAATTTCAATCTTTTTGTTTCAGGTAAGTGCAAATATAGCAAAAACATCACACTGTAATCTACATACTACGACGTAGGCAACGGGAACCTAGTGTTAAGGTACTCGTTTTGTCTACTTTCCTCCCAATTTTCGAGGCCAATGGAGATACAAACAACATTTTCAATTGACAACCACTAACAGGGTGCATACGTTACTATAGAATCGTCACAACCTTTGGGAATAATTAATGGGAACGAGATATGATTAAGCCCCCACAATAGTGTCATCAACGTATACTACTGTATATGCCTTATAATGCGATTAGGACCGCAATTTGACGGTAATACCAACTAGATTTATACTTGTTTTGATCAAATTAGACATTACGGATTAGGTGTATTAATTATTATTATATATCCTGTTATAAGGGTGTTGTGGTACAGTGGGATAGAGTTTGAGCGTAAATATGATAATTTTCGGTTCGATCTCAATTTGAGACAGTAAATAAGTTATCTATATATCCTTGGTTTGGTAAATTAAGGTCCGCCATTCAATACACAATGTCTTGAATTTGGGCGGAAAATTCAGTGTGAATTTTTTTGATATCAGGTTCTGTTTACACACCCGCTACGTATCAAAATAAACATTTGAAATGTGAAATTTAAAGTTATATATCATAGGAATGAAATTAAAAACAAATAATGCAATAATATAATCAATTTTATGAAAACATATTTAAAACTGTATGTAAGACACAAGCAATTAACAATTTTTTGGCTTTATTGCCGATAACTGGGTAGATAGATAAAAGCTGTTGTCAAGACACTCCGATCTCCACTTTACGCCTAAATTCGTCTCATTACGTGGTGAGTGGCAACCGGTACTCAACGCCGCACTTCGTACACGCACTGCGATATTACGGCCTCATAAAATAAAATAATATTGAATCAACAAATATAAATTCTGTTTAATACATTCTATAGACAATGGGTGCCCGCTTTGGTATTTCGAATTCGAATTCATGTTTGATGAAATACCACGAACAATTGTGTGATTATTGAGCGAGTCATACCTGTGTCATTATAACTGTACAACAGTGCACGGACATAGAATATAATATTCAGAAACACTTTCTCTAGGTTATACTTTAAACTTCTGGACTTTGTTTATTTTTATAAAAACTAGTAGGCACCTCTGATACGAAATTCGTTTGTGTGAATTTTAAAATGGAAAGTCTCATTTTTTCGAATGCACGTGGGTTTTTTTTAGTGCGCCGTTACACTTTAGTACTGCGTAATTGGAAAAGAAATCAAATAATATTTTGAATAAAAAAGGAAAATAATTTAAGATCTATCTTTATAAATTGTTAGTTCAATTCTGGTACAGAAGTAAAAAATAAACCTGGGGAGATACAAAAAAAAAACGTTGCTATAACTATAAATCAGGTTCCAAATTAAGAAACTAAAAAATATTATTTCCAAACAGACGATACAATACAATTCTTTCAATTCAACTCAATTCTTAAATTATAATTATTGTCTATTCTTTAAAAAACAATTGCTTATCAAATAAGAGAAATAAAGAATATATATTTCGAATGTCTGCTAACAACATTCTGTGGTGTCGTGACGAACAATAGGCTTAATCCGAATTAGTGTAGGCGGTCGAGCGCGAAGTACAGTATGAATGACCTTTGTCAATATCACTGACGCCTCGCTCGGAGGCGAGTGTAATTTGACAGAGCCCTTTATGTATCGAAATTTTACTTAATTCCAGTAGGTACAATGAGTGTTTTATTATATTTTGAGAGTGAAGTTACAGTATTCTTGGATATAGTGGAAAGAGAAGTGGAGGGAGTCACTGTGCCCGAATAGAACTCACACCTGCCACGAAATTTTAATCAAAATTTCCATTCACTCTTCCGTTAGATTGTGACAATGTATACTAAATATATTTCAGAAATATTTCATAAAACCTTTTTGTCTAGAAACGTTATAACTTGAATGAAAACTCTGTCACTTTGGATAGTCTAGTGAAATTCCTCAAGAATTTCATCTTAATAGCCATTTCTCTATAGAAATACGCTATCAATTTGTGTACTGCTGTCAAAGGTTTATATAAGCTTTTAAATCAAAAGATGAAACTGAAAGAGGAATCTATTCTATGTCACTTCAGTTGGACGATAAATGAAACTTAAGATACAACGAAATGATGTAAAATATATCTTTGAGAAATTTAAGTAGTAATTTAAGGGATGTAAAAGTCTCTATTATCACTACCTAAAGTAATAATGTAAAAGTAGGGAACTTTTAAGTAAAAATTTTCTTGACATATAACTTCCCCTTTCATCATTCTTATATTGTACTAAATGTAATCCCCAAATTCGTTTGTATGCACTAGTAAGCGTAAAATATATATGTTTTCTGTCTCCTTAGGACTTTTGGAAAATCGTCTCTTAGTGCTGCATTACACCTTCCAAGGTGTATTTCGACGTTTAAAGCCACCAAGAGGTATAAGGATATGTACAATTATAAATAACTATGCAATAAATAAGTTTAAATAAAATTATACCAATTAACTTAAAAACAGACAGTAGAAAATAACTCAACTCAACTAACAAAGAAAATCGTAACTTAATAATCTATCCGAATATTTGAGCTTTCAATATTAAAATAAAATGGGATATTACGAAAGCTCAATGTTGTGGAAGCTCCTCTTACCCGTATCTGATGTTCATAACAGACAGTTAGTGTTTGTTGGAAGGAAATAATAAATTTTTTCTGAGCAACGTCGCGATATGGAGGTTTCGTAATAAAAACTGCAACTATGGCTTTCCCTAACAAATTGCTTGCATGTGATCCCTGTCGAGTGTAAGTTATAGGCGGGAGCGATTTATTATTTGCTTATTATTTAAAATTGTATTGAAATTATTGTTATTTCGATATGACTTGAATATTTTATTTACCATTCAATAGCAGGGTAGGCAAATGGAACCTAGTGTTAAGATACTAACCCACGAACTGCCAAATCCGAGTCCGAAGCGACTACTTTCCAGAGCGAGGAAATTAATATAATTTATTCTCCAGAGTAGAGGTTGAACCCACAATTGTCATCTTTACAGTCACACGTTGTGCCTGTGCAGCATGGCCTCTTCCCTGTAGATAATAGTTAGATAAAAATAGATAATAATATTAAAATATATAAAACTGAAGTTTAGTATCAATTTATAAGATTATAGTGCACATGTCGCAATATCTTTTGATTTTTTTTTATAGAAAGAATGGAATGGAATGGAGTACCTACTCCATTCCATCTTTTTTAAATTCATATATTTTATAACTATTTTTAAATTAAAATAAAGAAAAACCTTTTTTTTTATTATTTTCGCTGTCATCTAAAACTTGCAGAGTACAAGACCGCTCATGTAAAAGAATGTCGTGTTAGATAGCGTGTTATCTAGGCACGATGCCAAACCGAGCATTATGTGCATAACTGATTCCTTATGATGGTGTTTTTGTTTGGCTCACTTTAATACTAATGGAATCTGAATTCTATATTATGGTGAATTTATGTAATATTACATATTTGTTTTTAAGCTCTTTTGTAAAATTTTTGTGGTTGAAGTAATTTTATAAAATATATTCTTTGGGGCATTTTATTATATTGAACTCTAATAAAATTTAGAGTACGATAATCTATATGTGTATCTACTTAACCACACGAACACAGTTGGGGGCGACAACTAGTTGCATATTATATTTTAAAATTCATTACAATCCAATCAATAAGAAACACAGGTGTGGTATGAAAACATCAGTATTTTGTTCATGATATTTAATTTTCCATACAAATATGTGGTTTACGAAAATTAAAACATAAATTATGTAAATGAGTAATTACAGATCATCTCGTGCTTCCTCAATCAAGGGGTTACAGGCAGATGCATTACGTACATACATACATTATGATTTTCATTTTAAATATTTTACTGAATTATAATTAACTTACTTAATTAACTTTTTACTTTATATAGAGAAACGTCGAGTTATGTACGCAGTTACAAAGCATTTTTTTATAAGTTCCAAAAGAATTACTCTGATTCGTTGAAAGTTAACCAATGTGCGTTTATTTAACTTCTAGTTACATTTAAGCCAACTGGAGGCCAAGTTCTAGAAATCTGAAAACTTTTAGATATATCAACAAGTGTTAAAAGGCCGACGCCGCTTTAGCATCAGACTTGGCACACTGCCACGCCACGCCTAGGCCGACCATTGGTTAATAAAGTTAACCAATTGACAACAGCGTGAGTACTATTGGTTGAAATATTACATAATATCAGGTGACCTAGCCAGAATCTAGGTTAGTGGGTGTTGAAGCAGGTGACGTCACTGTCACGTATTAGGCCTTTAACTGTAGTGTAGGCATGTTCAAATTCAAGTCGAAAAATTGATATATTAATGTGAGACTCAAGAACTCGCGGATATACACTATCTATATTTTTCAATCAAATTGGAGCAAAATGGTACTGCTACAGCGCAAGCTGCAAATGCAAAGGTACGTGAACCTCGACGACCAGAGACCTAACACCCAACACGCATGCGCACTGCGATACGAACAAAACAAATAGCGAAAAAAGGCGTATAATTAGGGTAAACAGAGGGAACCCTATATTTAAGACACTCCGTTCCCTTCGTTTTAAAATCTCAACATTGCGAGTTGTTTTGTTACCAGAGCGATGAAAATAATAATTCGTTCCCCTGAGTGGGAATCGAGACCAGAACCCACGGCCTCTATCGGCAATAACCTTTATATGATAAATAACGGAGAACAGAATGACTTACACTTTACAAAAGAGCTCTCTTTGTATATTCCACAAATAATACGTAAAGTAAGCGATAACAACAGAGTAATCAATGAAACGCGAGATAAAGCACGTATCAAATAGGATTACAGTCGATTGAAATATCCCTTGAGCTGAAATTTCATAGTATTTATAACTTTTGTTTGATAATGGATCAAGTGGAATAAAATTCTGCTATTTACACGGTATATGGATTTCAAAAGTTCTTAACAAAAATGATGATTCATTTGTTTTCTTCTTTATTCTTATTTTTTTTCCGTCGTTGCACATCGGTACAATGTCTGAATGTAAATGTTGCGGTTGTAAGTTTGATTTCCACTCGGAGGAATTAATCTAGGCGCGACGTTGAGTTCCGTCACCCAACAAGCAATGTCTATAGACATTGGGGGAAAAATGGGGAGTGTCTAAGGTATCCTCTACTTTCTCTTCTATGTGTGGGATATAGTGTGAAGTTAGTTTATTTATATTCTTATTTAATAGTAAAACATTGACTAGTAGATAAAATTATACTTAATAATAGATTATTATTGATTCTAAGTTTGAAGAAGTACAGCAAACTGTAAATTTGAAATAACAAGGAATTTGATTATGACTCTTGTAATGAAAGTCTTGTATGATTATGTCTATTATGCTAACTAGTAAAGTAAAGAACGAAGTGCCCTACTACCAAGTTCCCTCCACCTTCCTCACAACATAAAATTAAAATTGCTTAAAACAGAAAAAATATACCTATCAATAAGAAAAATCTCTATTTCTGAACCAATTCTATATACTCTATAGTGACTATTTATAAGTAAATTCTAGCATTTTCTCTTGCATTTTCTAATCGAATAAGTCGTACATAAAATGTCACTTCACTTATTTGCCAAGTAACTATTAATACAGTAAGTATTGGAATCAACAATATTGCAAATATTAACAATATCTAAGAATTTCTAACGACTCGACGCACGAGGCGTGAAGTAGAAGGTAGTTAGAGCGCTCGCTCATGCGTTACTCGATAAGGAGATGTGCACATCTGTTAATTTATACATTATTATACTGTAGCAGGCTTTGTGGTGCAATGGCACAATTTTGGCACAATTCTCTTGTGACTGTAACCGCGACAGGTTCGATTCCCACTTTGAGAAATTAAATATTATTTATTCATATTTCTATTTCTTCACACTGGTAACAAGGTAAAGCGAAATAGTTCGCAATACCTCCAAAATTCAATGGAAAGTGGGGTATGGAGTGTCTTATTATTACGTTCTCTGTGCCTACCCTGCTATTTGTGCAATATATTTGTGTTCTTACCAGAGCGAGGAAATGGAAATAATTAATTCCCCCTAGTGGGAATCGAACCGTCAACCGTTGCGTTTACGACCAGATACTGTGATGCTTCACGATGGTTTCTACTTATTTATTGTTTCTTCTTATTTCTTCTTATTTATTGTTTCTGCAAGTCTACACTAAGCTTTAGTAATATTTGTCATCTTGAACTATGATCTTTTATTACGCGAAGTGTTCGCCGTGAAGCAACGAGCTTTTACAATCTGATGAACTGTTGCTAGAAATCTAAAATGTAAAATAACATAATTAATTAATGTTAAACTATAGTGTATATTTCTATTTATGTATAACAAATATAAGTAGATACCATCATATCGCAGGGACACAAGTGTGCGACTGTAAATACGATGACGGGTTCGATTCCCACTCGGGGCAATCAAATATTTAATATCTTAATTTCGTCGATCTGGTAACGAGGCAAAGCGCGGCGTTGAATTTCGACGGAAATGAGTAACGGAAGTAATTTAATGAGGAACAGAGTGTCTTAGCACTACGTCCAGTTCTCTCTGCCGACTTATTCAATTACATACTATAAATATATTTGTTCATCGTTATATTGATATACAATTCTTTAAAAATATTTTTCTTTAATAAACAACAAAGTCGGCGACCTCGCCTCTCGCAGTCGGATAAACATCGTTAAAATATCCGTGTAAACAGAAATAGCATCGATATAACAGTCGGTGTCTTTCAGAGCTTCAGACGTTCCAAATTAGTGGAGTGGAAACTGAAGGCACGTGCTGCTTTTCTCATGCTAACAAATAAAGTAAACTTTTATAATATGTATAAGGAGAAAATTAAGGGCCGTCGTGTGCAGTGGCAGTGGGACAGGTGATATGATGGTTGTGGGTTCGATTTGTATTCAGAAGGATGTTTGTTTTTTAGTTATTTATGTTTCTTCTCTCTGATTCAGTGAATATATTGAATTTAATGAATATTGATATTAATCGTAAAAAAAATCATAATCAAGTAAGTAACGAACGGAGTGTCTTGCCACTAGGTTCCTTTGTCTACCCGGCAATATGCAGGATACAGCTTGGAGCTAAATATACTTCTACCATAAAAATACTCAACTTAATCACAAAACTTAAACAAGTAAATTGAACATAAAATATTCTTTTTTTGATTAAACTAAGAAATCTTGGCATTCCTATAAAATACAAAGGGTGAGCTTTATCAACGCTCTCCCAGAACATTGCTAGCGTCAGATCAAATTTTGTGAAAGATCTTTCAACAAACGCAGTCATGTAGTTTTAATCAAAAAATATACTAACTTTTATAAATTTTTTTTCTATAATTTATTAAATTTTTCTCCCAAATACATAATATTGTATTGACGTATATACGAGTATATACTATGTATTTGTATAAGTAGAAAAGGATACTAATGTCACTTGGAGGAATGTTTTTAATTGAATGTTGAGAATTGTTTTTTAGAAATTAAATAGCGGACTATCTTATCACTAAGTTCTTTCGTCAGGGACAACTAAAATAGTAGTGAAATATCACTAGAATTTCTGTGACAAAATTTATCAACAGTCAATATACAATGCTCCCTCTGCATATCCTGTTATCGTACGGAATAAAGCGTAGAGCAGAAAGAAAATATAATTTCTCTAAAAAATACAATTTTTCAACTAAAACAAGTACAAAACAAAATAAGAGTTTTTAGAATTTTTCTCTTGTCGCGTCCGTACTAACAATTACTCTGGTTCTTATCGACCGCCCCAGGCGTTCGGGGATCTAGTATGAAATAGATATGAAAAATCTGCATTCTACATTGTTTCAATCAGAGGTAAATTGTGCTCTAAGCCAATTCTCATTTTGTATGGTAGCTCAGCTCTAGGTAGAGTATATATTATAATAATAATATATATTTGTATGTAAAAATTGGATATTCTATTTTGTTTTAGAATATTATTAACATTTTTTTTATAAGTTTGTGTTTTTCTTAAATTGCAATGCAATTAAAAAAAGGTAACTTCACGCAGTTTCCCGCAGAGTAAAGGTAGATGGGAAATTGTGTTTGTGTGTGTGTACACTCGTTCTCCATTTTCTACAAATTTAATTTAATTGAATTAATTAATAATTTAATTTAATTAAATTAAAATTTAATTCTTTCCAAATTCCACGAAACACAAATATTTGGATGCCAAAATAAATCATCATACTCAAATAATATTTTATTATTCATTTATAATTATGATATTACCTAATTCCAACAGTATAACATTTCTTTTGTCAATCTGTTTTTTTTTCTTTTTAAAGTCGGTTCACGCTGTATTTCCCATTTAGCAAGGTAGGCAGAGAGAAATTGAAAACCTCTTAAAACACTCCGTTTCCCCACTAAGACACTCCGATCTTCATTTTCCGCCAATTCTTGAGGCATTTCGTGTTGAATGACGGAACTTAACTTCGCAGTTTGCCTCATTGCCAAAGCGAGGAAATGAAGATATTATTAAATCTTATAATTCTGAAATTTGAACGACGACGGCCTCATACCTATTACGAACATATACTATAAGCAATATAATATTCAGTTAAATTATATTAAGCTTACATACATACCTACCAATATATATATATTTATGTATATACGTATATATTAAGACCTATTGTAATCTGCTAACAAAAGGCAGGGCAGTGACGGGTCAAACCGTAGGGTGTAATTACTGAAACAATGCTATATTCTATTAATTGCTGGAGACATTATAATTATTATTATACCAAAGGGAAATGATAATATTATTTGTTCGTGTGTGAATTTGAAATATTATCTTGGTATTATGAGTCGAGGCCATGGTTGTAAGTTCGATTCCTAATTGAGAAAATAAAACGGAAAGCGAATCGCAGAACGGGGTATCTCTAGGTTCTCTTCGCCTATCTTGCTGTGTGATTTATAGTGTTAAACTGAATTATTTATAATTTTTTATAATAAGTTTTGTGGGCCAACGAGAATCTGTCAATAAATTATATATTTCTGAATCTGTTCTACATTTCTACCAGTAGTATTTTAGTACGACAAATATTATATTAAATTCAAACGATACCGTGATCATATATATCAATTACATAACAAATAATTATATGAAAATATTAACAAAACAAATATCAATTCAATTCACAACCAATTATACCAAACAAGCCAATCACGATACTTTTACATGTAAAATAGATACTTCTGTACACCGAAAGAACGTTGAAAAACGAGATCGTAAAAACGTTACAGAAATTCAACCCCAAAGAATTAATTCCGCTCCAAATATTTCAGATCATTCAGATTTCGCTTTACAGCCCAACTAGAGTAATAAAATGTCCCACAATTTCCACCGCGGCGAAGTGAAACGCCTTAAATTCATTTAATCACTATTATCTTGCCCAAAAACTAAGGGGTTACCTTAGTGTTGGTAATAGTAGAAGTGTTTTGTGTTTAATAGTTTACTTTTAATGTAATAAATTGTATGATTTGTACGAAATATGTTTTTTTTTAATATAAATAATATAAATTCATATTAGAAATATGGTTTATTAAAATAGTTAATTGTTATTTGGATCGTTTATAAAATATATATTTAAAAGATATATAATTTTTTATTGCATTTTCTAAAAAGTGTAAGCAAAATTTATTTATGCACTACCTTTAATCATATAATTGTTAAAAAATCAAATCAACTTCACATTGTATCCCGCACACAGCAGGTAGGCAGAGAAATGCCTGGTATGTTTCGTTACTTAAAAAAAACTCATTTTTAAACTCAATCACTGCTTTTGTCTATCATCTACTTAATCTTCTATAATATAGCAGCTTTTCCCACATAGGAGGGAGAGCTAATGTCTCCACTTTCTGATCAATTTAGAGATATTGCCTGTTGAATGACGGAATACAACGCCACGTTGCTTACTAGAGCGAGCGTGAAATAAAAATTATTTAAATATTATCATCCTCCTGAATGGGAATCCAACTCACAACCGCACTTACAGTCAGACACTATGCAATATCATTTCCACTCAACACTACTCTATGACCGACCCGTTCGTTCCATGTAATCCGTATTAAGAGCCACAAGCCTTAATACCGCTTTTGTCCTGTTTGCCTGTTTCTTTCTTATCTCACTGGAAAATTTGTCTAGGTGTTGTCGTAAAATAGTCTAGATCTAGCTTTGTTACACCGGTAGGAAGCAATGTTTTTTTTAATTGTTAACATAATAAAAATAAAGTAAAAGATTTAGGAAATAAGAGTAAGTTGTAGGAGTTTGTGTTCGTGTGTGGTATGGCATGGCTTGGCAACGACTTCGACGGCCTATCAGTAGTTAGCACATACTGTTAATAATATTATATTAACATTAAAAAAACAAAAGTTAGATTCGTATAGGAAGTATTTAAAATGCAGCATGCTTTGCGCTTAATCCTGCACATATCAAGGTAAGCTTAGGAACCAATTGTGAAGACATTTCTTACTCTACTTTCGCCCAATTTTCAAAACATATCGTATTGAGTAGCTTAACGTCGCACTTTATCCTATTATTAGAGTGATAAAATAAAATTAATTAATTTCCCCGATAGGAAATCGAACCCACAACAATCGCGCACAACGATAGCCTCAAACGGGCATTTAAAACTTAGCTATATAATCACAGGAACAGTGGCCGTCTGAGTACTACTAAAAGAAAAATTGCAACGATTAATAATAAAGCAACGGTGTAATGCCATATTTTTCACCATTATATGCTCATTATGAGACAGATGGAATGGAGAAGGGAGATTGCTTAAAGAACTATCTATGTTTATGGAATTCCAGATGTATTTTTCCATATATATTTCATAATTAATTAATTGTTAGAAATTTCGATTGCGTTATCTACGCAAAATAGAAAATCCCGGTTTGCCTGTTCCCGTAGGATTTCAGGAAATCCTCTCCTACTTCTCCCCTATACTCCCCAAGGAACTTTCATTCTAAATTTCATGTTCACTTAATAGTTTTTTCTGTACCCATTTTCTTTCAGTTATTCAGTAACAGAAGATACCAATGTTATAATAGCTTTATAACAATATAGCAAAGTTAAAAATAATATTTACACTAAATTTATACTAATATATGCCTACAACTTGCAAGTTTACAATGTTAACATAATCCGAGAAGCTAAAACTAACAGTCTATCGTAAACAAACAGCTATTACAGTTATTAGGAGAAGGCCTTCTACTCTACAATATACGGGATATAGCGGGAAGCTAAGAAACATCTTACTGGAAACTGTTGTAATTTTTTCTCGAGTATTAATTAATGACTTAGTATAATTGTATAATTTTTATTTTATATTAATTCAAAATTTCCTAAACCTTCTTAATATAATATTCCAACATTATACAACTCAAAAGAGGAATTGTAATAAGTATAAAAAAATGTATAATTTGCCGTACAACAATGAAACGTAAGGCCATAGTTTGCAGCGAACTCTTCACGAAAATTACTGTCTTGATTGCTCCTAAGATAAATTATTCTAGTCTGAAGGCGTTTCAATGAGATAAAACGCCTGGAAACGACTAGGGCTACTTACGAATAAGCGCGGAAGACTGCCTCGGTTACAATTTACGTGGAAATAATAATGGATATTACAACTGAATGAAAATAATACAATATTGTAAAACAGGCCCTTGTGGTACAATGGGACAGTGTCTGAATGTAATCACGATGGTTGTGGATTCGAATTTTACTAGAGAAAATAATTATATTTCAATTACTTTTTTACTTCTACGTTCTAGTAGATAAAACGTCAGTCACACAATATACAAGATCGAAAATTAAACGGAAAATGGATAACGCAGTGTCCTAACATTAGGTTCCCTCTGCCTACCCTGTCACATGCTGTATAAAACCTAAAGAGAATATTATAAAAATAAATACATAGACAAAGCCACATCCATACATTCAGCATCATAACCCTCCTGTAATAAATGTTAGGCGACTAAAAAGGTGTCGCGCACCGCGTCTGCGTCCCGCTGATAAATGTACTGGAGCCGGTCGGCCAGCATCTATCTATATTAATATTTATACCCCAGCTAAGATAAAGCGTGACGCGTCTTCAGTCACAGGATACTATAAAATATTATACTTCGATAATACTTTTGATAGATATGAGTAAAAAACCTTATTTTTATGTAAACATTTCTTAATATTGGCGGTCGTAGCCCAGTGGTACGGCGTTTGTATTGTGAACGCGATAGTTGTTAGTTCGATACTCACTCGTGAAAATAATTGAATATTGATATTTGAACATTTGAAGAGAAATGAAAATTTCTCTGCTTTGCTGTTGTGCCATTAAACCTGCACAAAATTCGGACGAAAATTAGAGAACATTATCTTAACACTAAAAACTAAAGCGTGAAATTGTTTTTTTTCTAGTCAACGGAGTCCGAATACAGTAGCTAATATGGAAATGATCTAATTCCACCACTATATATAAGTATATTAATAGTGCGCTATGATTATATGCGGTCCGGTGACACCTCTGGGGAGCGCCAAGTCAATATTTAGATCAGGCAAAGCAATTTACAGGCTTTGAACCGGAATACTGTATGCATGCATATGATTTACATTACAAGTTACTTTAGTTTGGACGTACCGTACGTAGTGCTCACTATTCATTATCGGATTTTGTGGCACTAATTTAGCGGGAGAATGAGTCACTGTGTTTTTTGTGAGGTCATCGTGGTGGCGTAAACGTGACGGTTGCGATTTCGATTCCCACACCAGGGGGTGGGGTTAATTTTAGTCCAAAAGTACAGTAGAGGAAAACGTCAGGAGAATGTAGCTGCATAGCTGTAATGCTTTACTTTTTCTATGGAATAAAGCAGAGAGCTAAAAAAATGAAGAAAAACGAACGGATTTTTGGATAAATGTGCCATGATTATTAGCTTTGGAACTCAGAAGAACAGACGGTATACAGCTCTGTAAAACATTTTTAAACGAAACGGCAATAAACTTTTTAAGTGTTATTGAAAATTTAAATATTTTAATGTCATTAACATTTCGTGTTTGGTGCTTTAGAAAATAAAAAATATATAATTTCTGTGAAACAGTAAAAAATCACTGTATTCGCTTATATTTTTTTAATTTTTTTTAATATTACCAAATCTGCTTATATTATGGGTAGGACGTTGAAGCCACAATGACGTAGGAGGGCCGGTTTTAAATCGTAAATTACGAGTTCGATTTCCATTCGACAAAATTCAATATTATAATTTCTCCACTCAGGCAATATAACGACGACGACGTTGAGTTCCGCTCAATGTCTACCTAATTTTTTAAAGAACAGTTGCAAATAAAAAACACCCAACAATTACTACACATTTATTACAAAAACAATAAAAGAAATAACAATAAAAACTAGCATCGCTATATAACTAACATAAGAATGTAAATAAAATCTAACAATTATTTTTAATGAGTATTACAATAGACGAGATCAATTTACTAGAGTTTCATTAGAGCACCTAGAAATTCTTTATGCGAGGAATTTTAATTCAAGCAATCTTTCTTTATACCGCCTTACTTTGATATACTGCTCTAAAATTACAATTTGGTGGAACCTAATATAAGGCTGAGAGTAGCTTCAGATCTAAGGAATTTATAATTATAATAGATTTACCTGCGGTTTTGTCTGCACAGTCAAATGAAAATAACCAACAGGTGTTTTGTACATTTTAAATGCCTGAGGTAACTTTGCAGGTTACACAATAGATCAACGTATTGTTATAAAGCCAATAAATAGCCTTTCTGAAAAAATGCTCTATACAACATTAAAAGCCAGGTGTATAATATTAGTAGGTATCAATAGATGATAGATAAATCTAAAGAGACATATTTTTTATATAAGATGTTATTCAAATTTGTTAACTACTTTTACTAGTTATTTCTATAGTAGTTGATCACTAAAATTTAAATTTCTTTCAAAAGTAAAAAGAAATATTTTAAAATAAATACGAAACAGGCTTTTATCGTACATAAGAAAAGTACAAAACATCGTGGCTCCATCCTCCATCCACTTCTCCATCGATAAAAAATGTGCTAGTATCTATAAATTAATTCAATGTGAGTCGGAAATTGCATAGCTTGCTAATCACTGGAGAGTTCCATCATTCAGGTCCTGGCTCCATCATCACATCAGTTCGATTATATCATATTATTGTACCATAGTCAAAGCTACGTTGAACTGGTGATCATGATGATACAAATATAAATGGGTCAAAATAAGTTTCTTAAATTTTACTACAAGCCGACCTCATATAAGTGTGTTAAAAACGAGTTGAAATTAAATTTCCATAATTTCAAGACAGAAGCAATTAATCAATCAATTCTAACCTCAACCTAGTGTCAAAACACTCCTCTTTCCACTCTACACAGTATAAATAGTAAAAAAATCTCTAAAAGCATTCGAAATTACAATTAGGGAGCTACATGATAGTAGTAACCATGTGAAATTATGCCACAGTAATAACGCTCTATTGAACGGTAAATGCAATTCGCGATGAAGATTGCTAGAAATGTAAATCTGACGGTTCAATACTAATAGTCGGTTATTAACATAAAGTTAGTTCATATTTGGAAAGTTTAAATGTAGGGGATTCATATTGTTTTAGAGTAGTTTGGTGTATAATTTATTTAGTGCATTCGAATCCAAAAAATAACAAAAGTATTATAGAAAATATATAAAAAAATTACGTTTCGCAACTCGAACCCGCACTTATTAGATTCCGTCCAAGTTGAGTCCTATTATGTTTCATATGTATAGCTTTTGACAATATTATTCTTTTTTAGTGTGGACAGTTTAAAAATGATTACAGTCTTTATAAGAATTTAGTAGCAAGAAAATATATAACATATATAATAATTATATATCCAATTTTCACTAAAAACAATTTCTCATAATAACAATTTTCAAGGGTCGCATATTTAAATACTGGTACATCAACAATTTTCATAACAAATTTATTGCACACTAATATCAATATAAAGTGAAGCAAATTTAAACCGCTAATAAACCGTTCTAAAAATCTATAAATAACAGTAAAAAAAAATAACACAATCAAGTAAGCTAATTCAAAACGCAAGACTCGTACGTCGGTATCATATACTTTATATTTATGAAGGCGTCAGGTCCGCCGTAGCGCTCCAGTATTTGCAAGGTGTCTTCTATCATGTCGGCTACGTTTTCACCTCTAGCCGCCGTGTGGTCGATACCTGCGCCCATATTTCCTGACAAAAAAGGTTATACATATTAGTGTGGAGAAAAGAGTATACATATTAGTGTGGAGAAAAGAGTATCCTATGACTAGGTTCTCCCTACCAAAACAGTTTCATGTGGGAGGAATGATTTGATAATATTATAATGGTTAAGTTTTTGAATTAGCAATCCCAAAGTAGAGTTTACAATCAGAAACTATCCTACATTGCAACGCGGATTTTAGTCTACAATTTTTTTTTTGTTTTTGGCTATAACTATATTCCACATATAGCAGGGTGGACAGAGATAGCCTATTATTCAGAGACTGCATTTCTCATTTTTCGGCTAATTTTCGAAACACTATTTACGTCAAGCTGTGTTTTGTCTATACCAGAGCAAGGAATTCCTCTAAATAAGAATCGAACTCATAACAACGCTTGCGTTTATAGTCACATTATCCTACATCGCCGTGATGACTTCTTACCAAACTTGCTATGTAATTTTCAAAACATTAACAAACAAACAGACGTTGAAACGCAGAGTTGACACCCAAAACCTCGACCGCAACTATTTGACGCGACGAGAAATGAGAAGGCGTGAAATACGGTCACCTTGGGTTGGTTGACGGCATTCCTGCCTAAGCTTGTAAATTAGCTTTTGCTTGGTTTTGTTTTGGAATTATATAAATATGTATGTATGTATATAAAGCAAAATATCATCATGTAAACTAAAGTTCTGAAGTGATATTTCATTCAAAAAAAGAATGAACAAAAAAAAATTGACAAATTGTATAAAAATTATAAATAAAAAACGGAGACATAAGTGATCCATCATTAACTCCTCTATCCACACAAATACAAAAGAAACCCACAACAGAACAGGTAACATATTACAAACCCTCCAAAATATATACAGATCAATTTTCGCATCAATCATAGAAGCGTACAAGTATCGTATTGACACCAACATCATACATTGTTTCCCCTCTAATAGACTCCTCGAGTAGATTAATTATAATGTGTCGCCGGCTACAAGGTGCTACGGCTACAAGCGCGTCTACAGCTACGGCGTGTCTACGGCTACGGTGTCACACGACCTCGTCATGGAATTCGGTACATTCCTAGTGATATCTTCGCTTAGTTATCTCAGGCTTGGTGTTTGGTGTTTAATTATGTTGACACATTCATGTTTAATTTTTTTTTTGCAGTATAACGTGAAAGAAATTAGTTTATAGGGGAAGGCTGTATTTTAACTGGATCTGTTTTTTACAGTACATTCGTCCTTTTACGTATTTTTTCCACACAAGAGTATAAAGTTCCGACGTACAATATTTATAAGAATGGCAATTATGACATGTTAGGTAGCAAACGCCGAACTCAACGCCGCGCTTCAAAGTCATAACGGGAAAACGTAAATCTAATCCCACGACAATCATTGCGTTTACAGTCTATATATGTACATATTATGTATGTTCGTGTTATAAACAGTTTTTAATTTAGAAAAACAACACATTTAAAAATAAATTAGAGTAAATTTAATATATAGACTGAACTCTGCAAAGCTTTCCACGGCTACGTTAGAAAACAGTGACAGAAATAGATACTGGCTATCGGCCTACGCAGTTACAAATATATCGTTATATATAGGTTTACTAAAGGTCATTCTTTTATATAAAGAAACAGTAAAATTAACTCTTAATTTATTAATTGATTAAAGATTTCAAATAAGATCATCGTGGTTCAGCGGCATAGCGTCTAATTGTAAGAGCAATGGTTGTGCGGTCGATCCCACTCGGAGGGATTAATTGTTTTCATTTTTTCGCTAGAGTAACAGAACAACTCAAAACGGAGAACGGAATGCCTCGACATTGGGTCTTCTCCGCCCACCCTGTTATATGCGTGATACAGCGTAAAGCTGAAAAAAAATCCAAAAAGCAACTTATTACTTAATACACTTCCACTGAAAGCTTTGTTTTAGTTTTAGAAATACAACTTCTAGACTTCGGAAGCTAAGGTTGTCTCAATATCGCGCCCCCACTCCCTCAACAACTGTTCGCGACAACGCTATCAAATGATACAATTCTATTATTTTTAGAACGAATAAGCAGAATTTCACTGGATATTTTGTATCGATGCATTTGTGATATGGAATTTCATACTTTGTAACCTGTTTTCAAATTACTTAATTTAAAAAATAGAATCAAAATTATTTTGAAAAAATATTTATAAAAATTGAAGGTAGTGGGAACCGAACGCACGAAATTTGGCAAAAAGTGGAGAGCGGAGTGTCTTAACACTAGGCTCAGAGAAGACACAATAAGACAGAATTAAACAATAATACTAACGATTCCTATCCTTAAACAGGTTAAGCGTTGGTAATATCTGACGATAGTAAGGCACGAGGGCCTCGCCGACCCTGTCGCAGCCAGTCACCAGCATTTGTATGCACTTGAGAGCGTAGCACATTACCGAGGGCCGCTTCGTTGCTAGCGCGTCTGTGAACAAAGTTAAACTTATTGTATTGAATTGAGATGAAAATGTTGTTTTCACCGTAAACGTGACAGTTGTGGGTTCGATTCTCATTGGAGGGAATAAAATATTTTTATTTCATCGTTCTGGTAATAAGACAAAACGCGGCGTTGAGTTCCGCCACCCAAAATTAGTAGTATAATTGGGTGGATAACTGTAAGTATGCTGATAGTATGAGAACATTAAAATACCAACAAATTCAACTAATATTTAAAAACTGAGGCCAAAAATTTAATTTATCTTTAAAAATTCGATCAAATATAATAAAACAGATTCAGCCGAAACATAATATGGGGGCATCAGTTTACTTTTAATCTGGAAATTAGATGATATTTAATTAGGGTTTCGTACATCAAACAAAAAAACGGAATCTTTATAGGATCACTTTGTTATCTATGTGTATGTATGTTTGTTTGTGTTTGTCTCTCGTTTATGCATCGTTTTTGCTGCATTTTGTATGAAATTCACCTCGTAATCTAAACTTACAGAGTATCTTCTCCCTGTGGACTTACAATTTTAAAATTTGGCAAGAAGTGAACTTACAATACAAATAAAGTAAAAAAAAATAATTAAAATGGAACTTCCTAAATATAATGTTGTAAAATATTATGTAGCTTATTTCATACAAATTAATTGTATAAAGCCGTAAACACAATTTTGTTAATATTTATTATTCACGCCGACCTACAACCGTAAAATTAGTATGGAACCCTCTGTGCACGAGACTGACTCGCACTTGACCGGTTTTTTTATACGCCGATAGCTTCACGTTCACCTGGCTGGGGAGCATCGTATTACACTCGACGCGGATTGGCCTAGAGAATCTAAATGTTTACCGATTCTTAAAAGTATTAAGCTTCTTAAATTTCAGTGAATGATTTGTTTTTCCATGGGAATTGTGAATTTTTATTTTATTTCTTTATTTTTTTATTTCATATAATAAGATAACATTGTGGTACATTTTAAGACGAAGCACGGCGTTGAGCTCTGTGGTTTGTGTGGTGGTTGTGGGTTTGATACCCACTTAGGGGAGTACCTTATTTTCTGCATAGTCTTGACACTAAGTTGTTTCTACTTACCGTGCTGAAAGATAAACTAAAATATACTTACTTACTTTTTATAGGAATAATAATCTGAGGTACAACAGGAAGTACTTTATAAGATCCTTTGGTGACCAGATCATGTATACCATGTTCAATGATGAAACTGTAGGGATAAGTGCCTTCAGCCAGCCCATCGAAGAACATTGGCAGATAGTGATGAAAATCTAACTTTTCTATTGGCACCTACAAATAAAATGTCCACAATAAATAATAAAGAAAATATAAAGATTATAACAGAAAGATATTTTTTAATATTTGTTTTTGAAGCATATTTACAACAAAGGTTTAAATTTTGCGTTATTTTTTAAACTTCAGGCATTTTACTACTAGGGAAATCAAGTGTATGCCCGAGTCCGTGTTAGAGACATTGCTTGTGGAATGATGAAACTTAACGCTGCGTTTAGTCTTTTCAGAGGGGGAGGGGGCCTAGAGTGAAGTGTCATTTCGTCTCGAGTCAGACATTGTACCACTGTGCCACTATAGACTAAAAATAATCAAATAATAACTAATTATTAACACTAGAAGTGCCGAAGATTGAGACCCCCCTAGAACCGCCGTCGTGACAAATTTGTCCCATTCTACTTATTATGTTGATTGTTGGTATAATACAAAAAAAATATTATTAAAATAAATCGTAAAGTATGTAGACCATCTTTAATAATCAATTCTTATTATTTAACAAACATAAAAGTACCAAAAAACAAAACACAAAGAAAGAATCAAATATTTCAAATACGTTCTAAGGTCGTGACAACTAACTGAAGAACTCTTACAAAATTATAAGTTATTGAAATTAGTTAATATTATTATTAGGCCAAGTAATGCATTAATATATTCTTCATCAGTGATACATCACAGATGATGATGATGGTGATGAACATTGCGTGGTAATGCCTCCAGAATTTGGCGGAAAATGCCAGCGGAGTGCATAGCACTAGGTTCCCAGGTTCCCTCTACCTACCCTACAATTGTCCACATTTGGTATCGAGTGTTTTTTCTGAAATTCAAGCCTAGCTTAGTCATCCTTTCATCTGATACCTCACTTGAACTAGCGGCAAAATTTAGTATTGACACCAATTTTACCCTACTTTTCAGGCTATTATTTTTTAAGATTTATACATAAATGTATAGTTTTCAGATTTTTTCCTGTACTTGTACTACATGTAGATGCTAGCTGCCAAATTTCATAATTCTAAGTTCACTGAAAGTACCTTATTAATTTGATTCCCTTTATAGTGTCGAAATACACGTTTTTTACTATGTAAATGGTCATATCTTTTTTAAGGGCGCTTTTTCAGGAAATTAAGGGACTGTAGATCGTCATATAGTTGATATTCATATACTCATATGAATATCAACTCGATTTCTCCAAGCATTCCTGAAATAAAGGAACAGACAGACGGATGGACAAAAAAATGATCTTATAAGGGTTTTTTTTTTCCTTAAAAGCTACAGAACCCTAAAAACTTAGGCATTGACTGCTAAACCTACTATTCAATTTTTTTCCGCCCCCGCATCGCCCTTTCACCTCCACCTCGTCCCCGAGGCATGAAAATATGTCAAATTATACCCTCAAATAACAAAATAATAATGGCGGGACAAAAATGACCCAGCGGCAGTTCTAGGTAAATCTAATTTTTTTTCAAAAAGTATGACTGCTTTAAAATTATTTATATCTTTAATTATATAAAGGTGTAAAATTGGTAATAGTAAAAAAATTTCATCTACATAAATTAACAAATAAAAAAGTTATATACAATCAAACTTGCGTTTGGGTCAAAAATGGGACGGGGGCGCTTCTAGTGTTAATATTATATAGCGAGTGTTCAATTCAATTGTTGAAAATATTTAAAATTTAAAAAGTGTAGCGTACTTAATATTCATCTTATTATAATTAGGTCCATCTAATGAATTTATATGACCTCCATCCAAAAACTTTATTGAAATTCGTTTGAAATTTAAGAACACTAGAATTTAAGTTTACGTTAGATTTACATTAATAAAATGCTAAAATTTTGTACTTTCAGATTAAAATTATATTGTCTCTTATACTGTTTTCTTTGTTTGTATGTAAAATAAAAGTGAGATTCTTTAAATATTTTACTTAAGTATTAATGTTTAAGTAACGAATTCTCTGCTCTGAATAAATAAACATACTTATTTTAATAAAAAACCAATCCAACAATCAAATTTTTAAGTATTGAATAATTACAATTTATACAATACAAAACACATATAATAATTTATCAAAATGGAGAACAAAATTCAAATTCCCCTTACAATGTCACCTCCACGGTCAGTCCACATTAAAACGACTACATGAACAGTTACCTTCCAAGCGAGCCGTTTTCCGCTCGTAGTGAACTCAATAGACACCGGGAACTCCCCCCTTTGATAGCATCTTCGGAACATCGTCGGCTTTGACGGCAAAGGATCGAATACGCCGCACTTGGGTGGCGGCATTACTCTAGTGTTCCTTTGCATAGCCTGTATAGTAAAAGCTGGTACGATCCTGCATTTTTTCACTTTACTATAATTATAATTGGGGCTGGGCTTCTTGAGGGAGCTGCGGAACTCCTTCCCGCACGCGTTGGAGCACGGTGGTAGCAGAACCATTGTTGTATCAAAATATCATCGTAATTCAGATAATATGGTTGATAAAATGTTGACAGAAGTAATAAAATGGAGAAAGTAAATTTGTACGAGCGAGCCTCGATTGTGATTGTTTATTTTGCAACATGATCGTTGCCGGGCAACCGCTATCGATTGATCGTCGACAGCGCCGCCGCACGGCACCCGCTGGCGTTAGGACGTGCCTACATGGATCTGTGATTTGTCACTTTTGTAGCGTGAGAGCGGGATTTTTTGTTTGGTTTGTTTGTTTTCTATGGTTGTAGGTTTGAATAATACTTGAGAAGGTTTAATTTATTATTTTTATTATAAATAAAAGTTCTACCACTTAACACGCCATTCAATGGTTCGAATGTACGAGTATATTCGAATTCCTAAAATAATCATAAATTACGTAATTCAACGCCGTTGCATGTCTATGTAAATCAACAACGCACTTATTAATAAATACAAATGTTCATTTGAATTAGATTAGAACCCCGTACTTCTTCTTTCTCTACTCCACTATATCAGAGTAGCTCTATAACTTAACACAACTATTTGTACTAATAACATAATAATTTTCGACTATAAAGAAAAATTTATGTGCAATAAAATCATAAAAATGTCACCGCGTGAACTCCCAACCTTACGTTCGGACGCCGCGAAATTATATTAGCTATGGAAAATTTTATTACATTTTAATATAAGGTATCTCACAATATCCTACGTAGCAAAAGTGCCACGAATTTTGATGGCTTCTACACGTAGGATACGCCGGGGGGTATTTCTTTTGATAAGTTCCAATAGAAATTTATGATCTTTCTATCAAATAAATGGGCGCGATAGATTTTTTTCTTTATTACTTCCAATATGGAGATTTTTCTTATTATTTTATTAAAATAAGCTAAATGTATTGAAAACACAATATGTGAGTTAAAATAAATTTATTTGTAGAGGACTGGAGTCCTTGATAAAATCTTTTTCAGTTTGTATTTTCTTTAACCGTAGCTTTTGCATAGTATTAAAAATAGATAACCTGCTTTTTATCTTTTTAAAGTGAGCGTAGAGAATCCAACGGATCTTACCGCCGTATTTCCAAATAGTATCCTCTCCACAAGGAATCGAACATTCATCACTAAAAGTTTTACACTTCCCGATTCCACAATGACATCAATTTAATACATCATTTCAGTAAAAAAAAATTACTGCCATTCTGATTTTGTTCATTTGTCCACAAGATTTTTTTTTATCTGTCATAGAAATTCGCGGCAAATTGAACGTTGCTCTCGATATTTAAAATTTAATACGGCATCAGCTGGGACCGGTATTATGAAAATTTTTATAACGTAATCTTAAGAACTTTCGGATGAACCACGCTTGTGCATTTATGGATGTTTCATATTGAGAAAAATTTCTTAAATTTATATGTTTATGTTAGAGTCAATATGTAATTTAATGTATGTCATATTATAAACGGTACAAAGTTATTTGCTATTTTACTAATATATGACTTCTAAGCATTAGGTTCCCTTTGCCTTTGTTATGTGGGCAAAAAACAGCATGAAGATGAAAATAAAATTGAGGTTTATTTCACATAATACACGGAGAAACAATTGTTTTCATTTCTTCGCTCTGGCAAGAAGACAAAACGTGACGTTGAGTTCCACCACTCAACGTGAAATATCTCTAGGTAGAAAGTGAGTGTGAAAGCGTAGTGTCTTAACACTAGCTAGCACTAGCTTTTTGTTTGTAAGAATGGTACAGTTACTATATAAGTATGTTAATGGAAATGGAGTATCTTAACACTAGGTTCCCAGGTTCCCTCTACATACGCTGCTATATGCGAAATAGTGCTTGAAGCTAAGAATAAAAACATATTACAGTTATAAAATTTGTTGTTACATATTTTTGCTCCTCGTTAGTACGTGTTCTTCCAAAAAAAAAACAAATCTACGCATAAATTCCCTTCAACAAACATTATAAAAGGAGCTAATGGGGCTATATAGTCTAGACATCAATTTTTCAACCTATTGTTAAATTTAATTTTTACAAGTCGCGACTGAACAATTCAGAGCAGATTGCTGAAAAGAAGCCTTTTAAAAAATATCTTTTGAATACACCGTGTCGACGGGTGAGATACGAATGGAGGTAAACTAAGAAAACATAAAGAATTCAAGCGATCGCTATCCAATATTCTTAGGGCTTCTCTATGAAATGTAGGTTATGATAGATAATATTACGTTATATATTTTGGTTTTCATATATATATATATATATATATATATATATATTCTTTTAGATACTAGCCTGTAGTCGTGGCGCAGGGGCACAAGCGTAGGACTGTAAACGCGACAGATTGTGGGTTCGATCCTACTCGAGGATATGAAATATTCCATATTTTCATTTCCTCTACTTACTATGGTAACAAGACAAAGCGTGGCGGCACTCAACACGCAAATCCTTCGAAATTCAGTGAAAAGTGGGTGACGACCATGTCTTAATGGGAACGAAGTGTCTTAACACTAGATTCTCAGGTTTTCTCTGCCTACTCTGCTAGCCCACAAGAAATATTAACTCGGTATTCAATGACCACACCTACGAATACATTGTATGTTATAAATAAAAACAAATTGATAACCTTTTTAAAATCGGTTTTTTAGTTGGTTTAGTTTTTTTTAGTACTACCGCCACGACAAACGGACTAACCGTTCAAACGGTGATTGCTTACTATAGAGGTACAGTAGACTTCAATACAGTACATTTATAATGCAAAATACATAATAGAGTTTTACAGACTGTACTCGACGGCGACTTTATTTCATTTTTATTTCTAGCAGTGAAAAGAATGTTGTGTTGTGAGAAGAAACGGTGTTTTGCTTTTATTTTGTTTATTATTTATGTTTTATCTGTTACAAGATTTAATATGAGTAAACGTGGCAGATTGTGGATTCGATTCCCACTTGAGGGAATTAAATATTTCATTTTATAATATTCTCGCTGTGGTAACGAGGCAAAGCGCGGAGTTGAGTTCCACCACTCAATAAAGAAAGTGAGGAACGGTTTGTCATATTTACAGTCGCAGGCTTATGATCTTCCGCAACGACTGCCCTCTGCGATTTTTTTTAATATAATCATTACTCTGATAGGGGATCGAATCCACAATCATCGTGTTTCTTCAGACTCTGTTCCACTGCAGCTTGAAGGCCTCAGTTAAATTTATTTTGTTTGGCACAATAATCCAACTATAACGAATGAAATAAACAAACTACACATTTTTCACATTTCAAAAATAAAGTTATGCGTGTTTAAATTTTAAAATTTCATTTCAACGCGTAATAAAAAGTATTTTTAGTTTCAAACATTAATTCAATGGTGGAAAAGAGTTACCCTTGAACACCTAGCGCACCGGCGTAAAGCTGGGAATCCTGGGAGAAAATAAAAAAAACTACAAAAAAAGGGAAAAAAGTGGCAAAAAAGTTTGAAAGTTGTCGGCTTTCATGCGATACCTGCTTTTTTTATTCTTGCGCGACCCGAATCACTGCATTGCATCGGTGGTAGTGTAATTTCGCCGTCTCAATTTTATGTACGAAATTGTTGAGCTATTTGGTGCCTTGCTCTTTTGCTTCTTACTTGGTTCTTCTTTAGTTTTTTTAACTTAACACACGGTAAAAAAGTAGGCAGAGGACTCTGTTGAGGAACAGAGTGTCCTAACACTATCCGATTTTCAAAACATTTTTAAACGAAAATTACAAACATGCTATTTATTTTAGAACTAATAGTGTGTTGTATTTTTCTCTACACACTGTATTATCGATCGATACATTTAATACTAATATATTATGATAGTGCATAGTATCGTCTTTATCCTCAGTTCAAGCTTCAGTTTTATAGTAGAAACGTGAGACCACTGGCTACTTAGCCGGTCGTAAATCTGTTTCTACGACACACATATTTTATGTATATACCATACATACAACATATACGTTGTTTTATATTATAAAATTCTGTTTTAAATTTTAACTTAGCTTCACACTGTTTGCCGTAAAGCAGAGTATGTAAAGAACCTAGTGTTAAGACACTGTATTCTCCATTTTCAGTTCAATTTTAGAGACCACTAGCAAAGCGGGAAAGTTCAAATAATTCAAATATCGGATTTTATCGAATTTTTATCGATAAATATCGAAAATTCATCAGTGTATGAGGAACAGAATGTCTTAGCAGAATGTCTCTATGTTTCTATAAAGGCAGATTAGTGTATAAAATATTTTCTTATACATTTACGTGTATGAAACCAAATGATTTCATACAAAACTATTACACCCACGTGGCATAATTTGAACATTATGTTCCTAGGGGTGGTCTCGTCTCACAGCGTCTTGATGAACCTCTTTATTTATCGTAAATAAGATTGCCTCGGAGCTCTAACGATGTGTACAGGTTTACTGACACACTGCTATTTGGTTTGGCCGATGTGGATATATAATTATTACCTTTCTCTTTTTTGTATTAATATGAAAATAGAACCTGTTTATGAATGTTGAACTTATTAAAATAACATTATATCGACAGCAATAGTACACTATATATCAAAAGTTACAAATAAAGTGTATTTTCTGTAAATAAATCCACTATAACAGTCCTCGCTGGCTTATATTTCATCAAAACGACTTCACAACAAATTGAATGTACCTGCATCACATACGCTTACGAGGGCTGTATCAATGGGAAATAATAAATAATTCGAAAGAAATTATGGGTTATTTCGTATATGAAATAACAATATTTGATAGATATATCATTTACAGGGTTTCGTGGCGCAGCGGAACAGTGTCTGGTGGCTGTGTGTTCGATATCTATTCGATGAATCAATTATTTTTATTTTCTTGCTCTGGCAACACAGCAAAGCGCATCATTGAGTTCTGCCATTTTACATGCATTCTTGGGCGTATGCACTTATTTTGTATGAAATGAACTACAAATACAAGTTTGCAGTGATTTTTCTCTATGAAATACCTATTTTGAGGCTAGTCGTGGCCCAGCGGCACAAAGTGTACCTGTAAACGCGACTGGGTGTGAGTTCGATTCTCAATCGAGGAAATGAAATATTTATTGAATTTTATATTTGATGTGTAGATGCACGTATCTTTTAATTGCGTTGACTTAGAAGCTTGATTTTTTCTCTACTCCAAGAGACTGCAAACTGAACTGAGTAATATTTGATATTAATTTCAGCCTAATACCTCCTGGCGATCTCGAGATAAAATTATTTTGACAAACGGACAAACGGACAGCAAAGTGATACTATAAAGGCTCCATTTTTTCCTTTTGAGGAACGAAACTCTAAAAATCAAACCCGCCACCAACGAGTTCATAAAACATGTTCAGAAATTACGAGTTTTATCAAATAATATTCTTCTCAATATTATTATATTTTTATTGCTATCTTTATATATTTATTCAGGAAGGAAATAATATTCTCCAATATATATAATAATAAATATTTGAGTTATATCCGTTTTGCGCTGCTACCGTCCACGTATAGTAGGTATATCTATTCGAAGGAGATGTTTTTGTTTATCTACAAATAAATATTTCAGTAACGGAATCCTTTGCTAATTGGTTCTAACGAGACGGGATTATTGCGATAAGATTGTCTTTATTTTATTTTCATTCGATAATGATTTATAGTTTAGTCTTAGTAGAAAGGTCGAATTAAAGTGCTTATCTGTATTTAATTAGTATTGTTATTATGAGTTTGTATTTTTTTATATGTAGAGAGAAAGTAGTGTTAACAAGTATAACTTTCTTTCAAAATTTTAGCGGGAAGAATAATATTTATAAAAGAAATACGAGTATATTCGTTTTTTTTCCAGTGGTTGACTAGTGACTTCCAAAATTTCCACTGCTTATTAAATCCTGGTTTTATTATCAGATCAGCTCGATGATACCATATTGTTGCAATGTCACCTAAGCTACGTATAACTGTCAAGTTTCATGATGATACAATTATTACAAGTGGGTCAAATTCAGTTTCTTAGATTTTATGACACAGTTACAAAGTTACTTAGTTATTAGACGTCGACCTAATAAAACTGAGTTATTAACGCTATACTTTGTCTTACTTCATTAAGTATGTATACACACATACTCACATATATTTTTTACTATCGTCCCGCGCGTGGCTTCGCCTTGTAACTAATGATTCCATCATACATTCACCTACAGCTTCACACTAAACTTATATAAAAATCGTTTTCGTTTTCCATTCTCCGTGGTATAGGTGGCAGATCTTAACGCCGCACTTAATCTTATACCCAAAGTTGCTAGCTATTTATTAATATTAATATATGAAATGTACATATGTCTCATTACATTGTCAAAATACTTTCGTGTGAAGCGTTGATTGCATTACAAAGAAAACTCAGGGAGCTTCAACATAATTAAGAAAATTTTAAAGTGATTTATTTTGATTCCGGACTTTGTTTCCTCTAATTTGTTTTGACAAATAAACAGCGAGAAATATTTGACTTGTTGAAAGGTAAAATATTATGAATATACGTAGATAGGTAAGTGGGTAGGTAAATAGAAAACAAAACCGGTTTTTCTCGCATTGTTTTACGGGATAAGCGTTAAAAACGTGATCGTGCCTGAACGGAAACGCTATGGTAACAAGATGAAGTGCGGTATTGAGTTCCGTCACCCAACATGCCTTGAGAATTCAGTGGAAGTGTCTTAAAACTAGGTGCTCAAGTTGCTTCTGCCTACTCTGATATGTCCACAATACAATGTGAACTAAAATAAAGGAAATATTGTCGAACATTGGCATTTGTAACAAAAAACAATCAAGTATAAAAAAATGCTTTAGTGAAAGTTAGAGTCTGAAAAAAGTCATCGTCAGATTATAATTATTATTTATTTTTTAAATTAGTCTAGTATGTACCATTATATTATTATTATTTTTTTGTTTTAGGTAAGTGCTACTAGTGATCATAAGACATGTACAGTTTAAATTTAGTCAACTACATTCTGCCAGTTTTTTTCCGTGTAAGTATAATTTGTATTATTTTTTATCACGCTATGTCCTTAGAATATGGGAATTTAGTGTAAGAAACTCCGCCTCCATTAAGATACTTCAGTTCTTAATTCTCTGCCCGATTCTCGAGGTATTGCGTGATGAGTGACGGAATTCATCGCCGCGAAGATTTCTCTTTGTCTCATTATCAGAGCGAGGAAATGAAAAAACTCATTCCCTCGAGTGGGAAATTAGATATAGATATATGAGAACTCATTTCAACCGGTTCCGGTCATGTTCAGTATATTTTAACATGAACAAACACAGGTCTTGATGGGAACGGAGTGTTTTAACGCTAGGTTTCCAGGTTCCTAGGTTGCTTATGTGTGATACAGCGTGAAGCTAAAAAAAGATAATAACAAAAAGTAAATAAACTCACATGGTATATCAATAATATTCTTATGATAAATGCGTTAAATTTAAACTAAGATTGATGATAGTGCACATTTCGGACATTCCCCCCAAAGCTGTCTGTATACGGTGCGACGCTATTGTCATATAACGAGTTTTCAATCGCTGAAGATATTTTCAGTTTATTTTCAGTAAAATTATAATATTTCTTAAGTATTTTTAGTATTATAGCTTCATAGAGTTAACTGTGAGAAAATCTATTCGTTATTTTCTTTATCTCTATAAAACATTAATAACGATATTTTCCAAGTTATCTTTTCGTGTATAAAATAGGCCTACCTATTTAGTTATAAAAAAAATACATATTTTACCAGTATTTGAACCCGCTACTTTTTGATTGTATATATATTATTCACTTTTGATAAACGCTTAAAAATTGAAATAGTTTTTCCATTGCAAAGGGTAAGAAATGGTAGAAGATAACAACGTGAGTATAATTATTGTATGAAGATGCAATGTGACAAGTGGATTTAAGTTGAGACTAAGATGGATGAATACAAAACATAATTTAGACAATGTTATAAGATGCTAGACGATTTTCTTAGACACGACCGTTCTATACACATAAATTATTATTTAAAATTTAGTCAAATTTCGCTTCGTCCTCTCAAGACTGAGATCGATCTTGAGATGTTTTTTTCATTCATAAATTATATATAGCGTGTTGAGTGACGGCAATCAACGCTGCGATTTGCCTCGTTACTAGAGACAAGTGGGAATCGAATGCACAACCGTCGCGTACGCTCAAGCTACTCAATATACTTTTAAGTTCGGATTGAAAGCCGCAAACGGAATATTGAAACACTATTTCTGTCTAAGCTAACATAAATGTTATACCAAATTATTTTTTACTCAATTAAAACAAATTTCTCCAAACAAATTATAATAATTTAAATAAATAAATACCAAACAGAATTGCACTATAAACATTATGTATATAAATAAATATATAATAAAATAAAAATCCTAGCGACACGGCAACCCAATAAAGTAACTCCACCGGAGTGCACATAAAAAGCAACCGATAGCAATAAATGGTTTTCGCTGCATCCATTAAGGAGATGAACGCTTGGACTCGTGGATTATTCACTTAGTCCAATACAACATTTCGTGTAAAACCATTTTTATCAAAATTGTATTGAAATTGATTTATATTTTTCATAAAAATAAACTTACTTTACATATACTTATGTATATTATAAAACTGGAGTGAGAGGCCGAACGAATGTAAACACGCAACTAGTTCTGGGTTCGATTCTCTCTCGAGGAAATGAAATATTTAATATTTTCATTTCTTCGCTCTGATTTCGAGGCAATGTGTGACGTTGAATTCTACTACTCAACATGTAATGCCTCCAGAACTCGGAAAATGAGGAACGGAGTGTCTTAACACTGGGGTATCGTCTACCTCCTGTGTTCGTTCGTTCGTTCGTTAGTTCGTTTGGTTGCAGACGCTAATCTCACGACCTACTAAATCGAAATGTCAAAATATTTTAATGTTAAATACCCCATTTATCGAGGAAGTGTATAAACCATATCTTAACAAGTTTAGGTTAGTAGATAAAATAAAACTTTAAATAATATACAATCTTATTTGACTGATTAACTACATAATACGTGTAGAAGTCAGTCAGAGGGAACTTAAGGTTAAGTCACTCCGTTCCCCAAAATGAAAAAAATAAAATAATTCAATCACGCAAGTGAGAATCGAGCTTACAGCTACTTTTTTACACACACATCTGTTTTTTTAGACACAATAGTCTTATATTCATAAATTATTATTTTGAAATTACTGAGGTATCTCTTAGTGCAGCTCTAGTCCAGTACACTCACATAAGCAAGGATGGCCTCAGATAGTAGAAAATATTGAGAATGAAAGAAAAATAGATTACCTTCCTTCCATTCTTTATACTTGCACCAAACAAAAATTTACCACCATACGTTCCCATACGCTGTAAAAGTGACTTCGTAATTTATCGGCTATGAAGAAAGTTCGAAATGCCTTCACAATCTCACCTTAGAGTGCATTAGGGTACCGTAATAATGACACTTGGGTCCGGGGAAGTTAATGCAGCCGCGACTTCCTTTTTACTTCGGTCCTTTCTCCTTTCTTTTATACTTACTTAATTTGAAATCTTTTCCTGTGAAACTTAGTTTTCTTTACTTTTAGTTAACCCTATTAAGTGCTTTGTCGACTGAGAAATCTGTGTTGTTTTAGCTCTATTTGTTTTGATTGTGTAACAGAATGTAATTACTTGAATGTTATTTGTAGTAAGTTAATATTAATAACCGTAAAGGTATAGTTTATTGTCATATTTAAGTCAAGTGTCCGATTTATTTTAGCCCCGTTGTGGTGCAAGAGCACAGGCGTGTAAATACGACTGTTTGTGGGTTCGACTCCCACTTTCATTTTCATTTTCATTTTCTTGTGGTGTTTAGTTTCGCCACTCACGGTCAAAGTGAGGAACGGAAATGTTTTAATGGGATCGGAGTATCTTAACACTTGGTTTCCAGGTTCACTTGGCCTGCCCTGCCAGGCCATACAGCGTGAAGTTAAAAAAATTATAAGGGTTAATCACAGTAGATGAGACTTAAAACATATGCAAAGATTATACCAGTCGGACCTTCTTCTTCTTATTTCTTAGATAACTTTAAAATTGAAAATTAATATGCTTATAAGAAATTTTGCCCAACAGCCATATTCCTTTGTGCTGTTAATGTCAATAAACAATAAGGTGCACCACGGAAGCGTTGCCAGTTCCACCGACTTGGGAAGTTTTAACGCCTTTGAGCTCAAGCGACCTCAGCGCAAGTCGCGTTATGAACTACTTTCATTAGCTTAACTTATTTAATGCTCCAATACTCGTGTATATAGGATATTGATGAACAGTAAAACTATAAATATTGAAGTTTTAGTTGTAAATGATAATATCTTACAAGACATTTTATGTGTGAAAGTAGTTTTATAATAATTAATTAATATATCTATGATTTGCATATGCATGGAAGGATAAGCCGAAGGAATTTATAGCTAAGACAGTTTTTGAGTGTATTTTGCGCATTTAATTTAACGCAGCCTTTTTTTTATTACTTGGACACAACCTATCGTGTTTACAGTCTTACGCTCATGACCCTGCATATGCATATTTACATATATTATAATCTATAACTGATTTATCATTAGATATTGCTAATTACTTTGATTAATTTTCTTAATAGAAATCAAATAATTTTCTTTAAAATCTCAAGCGTTTATAAGATTATTACTTTCGATAAAATAAATAACGTGCTAGCAAACAGATGAGTTGAAAATTCAAAGTTAAATCCCATAAAGGGATGAACATTTTTAATTTCAATTTGTATCGTTGTATTTATATTTTGTGAAGTGGAGAGTGCTATTAAGTATCTAATGAATTATTTTTATAACTGAAAAACTACTTTACGTATGTTTTATCACATTTTAAACTAAAAGTTTTTCTTAGAGATGTCACGTATTGAAGTGGCATAGTCTAAACCTAAAGCATTTTCATTAACTTGAATGGGGAACACTGTTTTACAAATGCAAAAGAGCATTTCCTCAAGCGAGAATCGAATCCACAACCATGACATTTTCAAGATGCCTCCTTAGTCAATAAAACAGATTATATAACATAATTTATTATCTAAAAAAAACCAAATCAAACACAATTATCGAACACAACGTCAATCTCACTTTCTATGGGTGTAGTAGCAATTACAAACATTGAGAGAAGGCGTCGTCATGACAACCGGCGCACCACCGCGCAGACGCGCCCATGTCAAACTCCGCCTATTTTGCAGCCTGTTGCTAACGCACTCGCCGCACGACAGTCAGTTTCCGATCCTCATGCGCCAACAATACAATCAAAACAAAATCTTTTAATATATGAGAAATTATGCAAAGACTCTGATGTGGTAGTTGGTTCGATTGTCTTGATTCGTCTCTTCTCTGCAGGTGTTCTTGCAAGTTAATGGGAGGCAAAATCAGGTATTATAGATGTTGTTATAGTTATGATGATGGATGATGACAGATTTATACGTTTCAGTCAGAATTTATATTGTTGGAAAATATATTTTTTATTAAAATACTCACGATATTCTATCAAAGTAACGTAAATTTAAATTTTAAATGAAAGAGTACAGCGTTGAGTTCCACCATTCAACATGCAATGACGAAAAATGAGCAGAAAGTGGAGAATTTAACAATAGGTTCCATATGTCTACCCTGCCAAATGCAGGGTTCAGCGACCAGTTATTTTACTTCAACTTTTTTGACAATTAATTATAGATTTATGATTTTCAATAATAGAAAGAACTAATTATTTGAAAGTATTATCGTAAGTTGAGCTAAATTTCAAAATTGACCCAGTAGACTGTTTATGTAAATATATTGTGACGACACTAGATGGCGTTACCCGTTAGCTAAACGCACAGTGCTCTTTTCATTATGTGAATACATAGGAAAACAAAATTAAATTGTCAAACTTAATTTTAATATGTAAAACGTCTTACTAAAAATAATTACTTATAAATTGAATGTTAATATTATGTTTATTATTGTTATTGTTATTTTTCATTCTAAAGATTTCTTATCTTACTTATTTCAGTGTAAATCAGAAACCTATTGTTAAATCTTTCTGTTTTTCATCGACGAAATTTTTGAGTAAAACTTTTAGCATAAATTATATCATACAGTTTGTGGGTTCGATTTCCATTAAAGGAAAGGTACTATATAACATTTTAATTTCCTCGCTCTCTTAACACGATTTGAGTTCCACCTTTCAACACGCAATGCCTCCAGAACTCCGCAGAATGTGTGGAACAGAAGTATCTTAATGTGAACGGAGTGTCTTAACACTAGGTTCCCAGATTCCCTCTGCCTATTTTATTTTACTAATATTTATGTATTTAAAATCAACGGCGATCATGTCTAGATACGATCAGCGTCAAGATTTAAATATTAACTTTAATTAAATTATAAAATAAATAACTAAATTAAATAAAATGTTAATTTGAACATTACTCAAATAAAAAAAATACGAAGCGATTAAACAATGAACAGATATCTCCAAATCATCGATAAATTGCGGTAACAAAAGGCCGTTTTGTACTTTCCAATACTAAAAAGCAAATAATTGAAGTGACTGAAGTTGAAAACACTCAATAGGAATTCAATATAGAAATTTTAAACAAGAAAACCCGCACAAACATTATACTCCTATAACAAATTCCCAAAGGTTTCATTCAAATGGCTCTGACAATTAATTAAAAGCTGAATGGGAATGTTTCACGAAACAATAGAGTTAGTATTTACTTAATATAAGAAGAAAGGGAAGATCCAGATACGTAAGTTCGGAGTAACAATGAACACCAGGTTTTTTGACCTACCGCTTGTAAATCATGTTTTAAATTTGTAACATTTGAACAAGTTATAATAACTATGTTGTTGTTTTTGGCCTATTTACAAAAAGTATGTTTGAAATTAGCACAGTAGCACAATAAACTGTATTGAAGATTTTAGATATTTAATCCATGTATAAGACAATGCTCTTACCTAAAATTGTTTGCTTGTTATGAAGCACCATCGTACATCATTTGTTGATTTTCATATCATATTTTGTCTATCCCTCTAGAAACTAAATCAAGAACTACTTACTGTCAAGACTATTGCAAGACCGATTAAGTTTATATTTACAATCATCCCCAAAATTTCCATAGTATTTCCACTAAAGAACAATTTCCGCTCAATTCTTTCCACTTCAATAACATTTATACATGAGTTATTCAGCTAGCTGCATATTTATACAATAATTATAATAGCCTAATTATGTACGGTGAATGCTCAAAATATTTTGTTTGATTACATAATAAACAAATTGTTATTTGAACGTTCCGATTCAAATATTATGTAGATTTAAATCATTCGCAATCGTCATAAAATAACAGCTGATAAACCAATGGAATAATGAATACATTGATAATTCTATCGGAATATTTTAGGTAGGGCGCGGTGACGATTTATTTATATTGAAATGTTAAAAATTATGTTAATAATATTATATTATTTTTTTAGTTTAGATAAATTTAATAATTATTTTAAATTATACAGATTGCCGATAACATAATATATATTGATCGTTGAAAAATATTAAATAAGCACAAAAGTTAGATTAATCTGATGCCGACGGATTTTAGTACTCTTTAGTACCCTTCTTAAATATTTTTTTCTATTTTATAGATTTTATGACCCATAAAATTGCTCAGATACATCAGTAGATCTATACCTATTATGAAAATATACGTAATTATTCACTTGAATCAGATTTAAACACCGTCCCGTCAAATCAGACCCACCCTAATATGAAATAATAAATCAAAATCAAAACATAGCCTCATCGCTAGTCGTTGCAGTTATTATCGGTAACAATATTACATTTAATCTGCCAACTTTAATTCGAATCGCAATCCGCATAAAGCGTGTCCTGAACGCGGAATGGCAAAAGTTAGCTTGTTTATTTCCCACTCCCCGCGAGTGTGGTACGCAAATGTAGGTGTGAAATACATTCGTTACCCGTCCCGTGCTTTACAATGCCCTTTAATTCTTTGTATGTCATATTAGTTTTTGTTTACGGTTTTTATTGCTTATGGCTCTTTTTTTATATTTTCTTTTTGTTTTTTTTTGCGTTTCTCATGTTTTGAGGTATGAAGGAAAATAATCTATTAATATAATGTTATGTATTGAGTTATTCCCTTTTCTTTTCTCCCATTTTTCACCCATTGATTGATGCGAAAGCTAATGTATATGAAATTTTACCCGACTGTATCTCTATTTACTATTATAGTTCACTGTATTTTAGTTCACTCAAACATATCTAAACTTTAATAAAATATTTAACAATATTTTTCTTACATAATTATCACAAAAATAATGAAGCAAAATATTAATAGCACAAAACAATATCATAAACAATATTCATCCAATCAGCACAATCAAAATACACCAATATTTATCAAATATGAACTAAAGCACGCAATCACTGTAATGAGTGTATAGAAGGACTACCGTATCCCTATTACGATCCCTATTGACCGGTACTCAAAACTTCGTCGATTTGGATCCGGGATCCCTCCGGGCGACGCCAGTTAATCTCCGCCAAAGGCTGCGCTTATGCCGTCGCGTGGATTATCAAAAGTTTCAGCGGTGAATCACACATTGTTGCTGATTTTGGTTGATGAAGCGTTATTATTTTTGATGTATAGGATTTAATGTTTTGTTTTTGTCATTGATGGAAATTTGGCTGTTTTTATGTATATTTAATAGAATTTATTATATTCTTTTTTTATTTAATTCTTATAGCAAACATTTGTTTTTTTATTTTTTTTCTCAATAACGGAACTATTCACAGAAATTATAGTAAATTATTTATCATATGTTTTATAGTATTTATTTTAAAACAGATAAATAAAATAAAAGTAATCGATAAAATTTTAATAATATCAAAGTAAATTTAAAGCCTGACAATTCATTGAATAGCAGGGCTTAAGTATTCAAACTCGTGAATGGCTACTAAATCCACTTTAACATAATTCTAGACCTAGACACAAACAGATGTCTCTAGGCATTAAGGCTGGACGAACTTTTAATCCTAATATCCTTTCGTAGGAAATCAAGTTTAAGCTTGCAGCGTCCGAGGCAGGACTGAATTGGACTTAAGTCCTATAAGGAATCCTTTGGCAAGCGGAAAGTCCAACGCTAGAGGTCTTTAGAAACTTATGTTTTGACCAAGGATACGTATTATCTCCACTCAAACATAATTTTGAATATCGATTATAAAAAGATGAAAGCGCAAAACGTACACAAAGAAAGGACGTCTATTACAATTTATAGGGTGTTGGTGAGGATAAATTAAAAAATCTTCCGTTTCATAAAAGTAAAGGAGGAAAAAATAAAAATGAAGCGCGCCAACTAAATAAGCCATTAGTAGGCAACAAGTCGCTTCTTATAATAAAATGAGAACGAAGTCAATTATCGGGGAAAAAATTACCGAAGACTGAACACTGCCTTCGCACAATACAGGAACCAACGAGATGGAATGAAATCAAAATCTCGGACAGGTAACCGATTACGTGACAACAAAAGCCGAAATTAATTTCCCCCGAGATAAATTCCAGTTTTATTTTGAAACAAAACTCACGAACAATTTTGGAAATTGACGCCGTGATTAAGATTCATAATACTTGTAAAGTTTTATCTCCTTCTGGAGGCAAGTTCGCAGGAGCAATAAACCATTTTGGCAGATTTTGAAGTGGTACGGATATTAAATGTACATTACGCGTCCTGCCGCAGATGTAGCAAATTTTCGGTACGCTTGTCTGACTCCTTCATTATCTAACTTTTTTTATTGTATCTGTTATTTTATTTGTCTTTGATTTTTTTGAGAATTTTTTTGAGATATTTAAAAAAAACAAAATTGATTTAAAAATAATCTACTATAAATAGTGAGTTATAGAGATATCGATATTTTAGTTCTTGTATTTGGTTATTTTAATAGTATTCAAAGTGATTATTGTTAATCATTTCACATAGGTACATAATATCCAATATTCATAATATAACTTTCATTATGGTAAAATCTATATCGGGTTAGGAAATTATTGTGAGAATGGATGTTTGTTCCATTTTCACTCACAAAATTACAGATTTAGATTAAACTTTACAATAATATGAAGCTATATTACTGTATACATCGAAATAACACTCACAATTTATATGCAGATTTTTTGTACTTTAGCTATAATATAACAATAAATTTAATCAGGCTAAGCCTCGCGTGGGTTGCTAGTATAGAATAAACTTGAAGCTAAAGTATAAATACATTATCCAATATTAATGATCCGTTACAAAGTTTTTAATTCCATCAGAGTTGCATTTCACCGCATACACTGGGCCTATTCGCCACAAAATTAAATAACTCTGTTACCGCTTTACTTTCTAAGTTCATTAACGTAAACGGATTCACTTTGGTCGCTCGCGGGCACTGTCTAATGTTTAGAACTATTTAAAATTTTATAGTTGGAAGTGCTTTTGCTTGTACGTACCAGGTTATTTTTGATGTTCCTTGCAAATTTCATTACTAATATTGGTGACTGTGTGTGATTTTTTTTTAAGAAATTGATATAAAATATTTTTTTGATAAATGTAAACCATCCTTAAAATTAGCAAGAAAGTTGAAAACGGTATCTTTGTTATTTAACTCTTTGTCTATACATGGAAAATTAGTTATATAGATTATAATAGTCTTCTTCAATAAAATAGACTATTCAATACATAGAAATAAACAATATGTATCACATTAAAATCAGTAAATGAATAATTTAAATAACAGAAAACAGTATTGACTGTAATATAAGACTTGAAAATCAAAAACTCAGTCGCTGTCAACATAACAATGATGAAAGGCGAAATCAACACCGTTGAAAACTCATCACTTTTAATTAACGTGAACGATATTGTTCCCGGTTTAATTATGTATAAACCTCTTTACTACGAGCATTGTGTTTTACTTCATCAAGTGAAGTATTAACGCGTGATGGATAGTTCAGTTGAACAGAAGTTTTTTGGGAAATTACAGTCGGAGTCTAAGTCGGGTTTTTTTGTGTTGCTTATAATTCACTTGTTATGTAAGTAATTAAAAAACTAAAGATTTCTTCTAGGCTAGGCTGGTGCCTGGTAAAAATTCAATCCAGCGAGTTTTGAATTCAAATCTACCCTTAAATATTATAGTAATTAAGCTTTATTTTTGTTCCACACAATAGGGTAGGGTAGAAGGTTTAATACAGTCTGTTTTCCATGTTTATGTCTCTTTTTAATTCAATTATATAATAAAATAATTCAATAAATTATTTACCTACGTAGCACCTGGATTGGGAGCGGCTGACAATTTTTTAAAGTGACTTCGACGCGTGTCACATGTAATGAATACTGCGGTTTAATTATAATGACGGGTTTTGGTCGAATTTTCGCTATGTAAAGTGGGTGTTATATTATTTTATAACATTGCAGCTTTTTCCTGCGGCTTTGCCTGCATGGAATAATGAAAATACTTAATACCGCGTTCAAACAAAAAAAAAACTTATAAGCTTTTTTCTATTTTCATTTATATGAGAAGAAAATGTAGTAAAATCACTATACTATTCAAAACTTCATTTTTCGTTTATATAAAACTCGAGTGAAAAGGGCAGTACCGATTATTTTAACAATATAATATTTCTGCCTATCCTGTTGCAAACGGGATAGAGCGTGAAGATGAAGAAAAATCTCACTATATGCTCTATATTCATCATATTTCTCTCTCTGTATAGTTAAATAAAAAAATACAATAGCATTTTTCCCTTAAAACCAAGCCTTTAGGCAGTAAGCTGTGATTGAAAGCTGTCAATTTTTCAAAGCCACCGCTCGTCGCGCTCGCCGGATGTAATAAACACTGCTGCGGTTTAATTATAATCTGTACTGTGATGTGTTACAAAATATTTTGGGCATACATTTTTGTTTGGTGGAATGGTTAATGAATGGTATGTGAAATGGGGTGCGGGTTTGATTTTTGGTTGTGATAATGATAATATAAAGTAAAAGTTTAGTATATTTTCATTTATACTATTTGTAGGTATGTGAAATATCTAATAACATTCAGTTTGGTAGATTTTTTATTTTTGATTTGATTTTTAGTACAACGTATTTTTTATTACACTTAGTACTAACTGGAGATTCTCGTTTTTTCATCTAATTTCGAATGAGAGACAACGCGTGTTGAATGGCGGGACTCCATTCTTTGTGTCACTAATACGAAGAAATACAATAATTTGAATATAATTATTTTCCCAAGCAGCATTGAACCATAAAGTATCGTTTACAGCCAAACACCCACTAAACTACGAACGCCTATAAGCTATATAAAAACATATCTCACAGCAATAAATCTCCAAAAATATAGTTCTGAAAATGACAAATGCATCGGCGACCCTACCCTTTCGCGTTACACGAACTACGAAATAGAAAACTAAAGCAAATAGACTTACTGGAATACGTCCGCGTCAGGTTTTAGACAAATAAGGAATTTCCGTTCGTTGCGAGACTCCAGGAAAAAGTGGAGGGTACCTACTATAGGATCAGTGTACGATATTACTATGCTTATATTCTATTTTTAAAGGATATACACAACAGAACAGTATGGTAACTATTAACCTAGAGATCACAAAAAATCTTAGATAATGTAAATAAGTCTCAATAGAATAAAATTAATTGTGTTGTATAAGCGTTGCAGTTGTTTTTTAGATATTAGTTTAAATTATATTTTAATTTAGAGTTAAATACAGCTTTTATATGTCTAATTATGAACTTTGTTTTTGGTTCAATGCCTTGGAATTATGCTAAAAAAATCTTTATTATTCTGAAAGTAAATAGGACATTCTTATAGAATAATGATAGTAGATCTCCAAACGAGATGTATGCCTGAGTTTTCATTATTAAGTTAGACTGCAGCCGGACAAGACGATACTCCAGACGCTATACCATATAGTATGGCATTTCCACTTACGCCGTAACCTGTAAAAGACCGACGTACCATCGAAGCGACAAATCCAAGTTTCGCTGAAGATAATATTACTAAAGAAAAGAATAGTTTATATGGCGCAATTGAAAAATTGTGAAATATTTTGCTATTATGATTAGTTTAGGATATTCAAATTTCTTAAGTGTTAAGGTTGTTGACTGTTGAGGGCCTGCTTTGAGCTAGAATACGTTTTGCTACAATTATCTATAATCGTGAGGCCAGTCGTGGCGCAGGGATATAAAGTGTGACTCTAAGCGCGATGATTGTGGATTCGATCCACACTTGAGGAAATGAAATATTTATTTAAATTTATATTTCCATTTCTTCGCTCTGGTGTCGAGGAAAAGGGTAGCGTTGAGTTAAGCCACTCAGCACGCAATGCCTCTAGAATTCGGCAAAAAGTGGGGAACGGAGTGGAGGTTCCCTCTGCCTACCCTACTGTGTGTGGGATACAACATGAAGTTAAAAAATCTATAACTGTTTTTATTGAGACGTTTATTGAGACAGCATCGGAATGTAATCATGTTTGTCGTGAATTCGGTCCTTGCTAGTATAAATCTATCTATCAAATTTGCGTTCGGTCAGGAGCTCTAGGCCGAAGCTCCCCAACAGAATTTAATTAAAGGCTTAATTTCCATACAAATCCTTATTAAAATACGGCAATTGTTTATAATCTAAGAATTTCTGTAGATTTGTTTTCGCAGTAACGCTATACTTCCTTCCGAAGCGAGTATAAACAGAGCTGAATTAAATTAGTCGAAAACAAAAATAAATCAAGAAATTTATATTATAATATTAATATTAATTTTGTATGTATTATACTATGTAAAGTCACAGTTATATCACGATGGGCTATGTTTTTCTGCATGTTGAGGGGTGGAATTCAACGCCGCGTTTTGTCTTTGAAAACGAGGGAAATTAATATAATTAATTTATCGTTATTTAGGATTGAACCCACAACTACTGACTTTTGCAGTTGATTCGATTTGATCTGTTAACGATGACTTAGTTAACGGGAGGCGCTGACTGGAGTTTTATTACCAATTACGAAATATCTGTAAATCGAACAGAATATAATCATCTATGTTCTCCATGGCTATCCCAAAAAATATCCCGTATATAGCAGGGCGGGCAATTAAATCCTGGCAACCTAGTGTTAAAAAATTCTCTGTTCTCATTAATTTACTTCGGTTCACCACTTTCCGTCACTGAGTGGCGGAAATGAACGCCGCGCTCGTTACTAGTGTAAAAAATGAAAATATTAAATATTACGTTTCCCCGAATTAAACCCACAATTAAATGCATCTATAGTTTAATTTTTAGGGCATGTTGTGAGAACCTACTTAAATAATGAAAAATATATTCTACTATATCTTACATATATCTATTATAAATTCCATATAAAATATCAAGAACCAGAATAATTTAGGAGCATCGCGTATAAAATTTCAAAATCACTAGGTTATACAGTATAATGTGTAATAATATCAACGTATAAGTTTCTCAGTGCTGTACAAGTTGCCAAAGAATAACTGACGCTTTCTCGAGAGCGAGTAGCGAAGGGAATTTGATAATAATCTACGAAGTTGGTTTGGAAGTTCCATTATTTACCTTCGCAACTCTTAGTCTTTCGCATCTAAATTCTGATTTCTGTTAGGATGATAAAATTTAGTTTAAATATTTAAACATTTTAGCTAAATACACATTACATTTGTGTACCTCTAATAAATGTAGTTCACTTTAGATATGTCTGTCTATTCACGATAATTGTAGGTTATATCAAGAGAATGTCGATGGCGTTGGGTTCCACCACTTAACATACTGCATGTTCGAAATTAAGTAGAAAGTAGAGAAAAAAGTGGTTAGGAACACTAGTTTCTATTTTACCAGCTTCATGCTTTATCTTCATTTCCCTTTCATAGAAGGGTAGGCAAACGAAACCTGGGAGAAGTACTCCTAGTGTTAAATAACACTGTTTCCATTAAGACATTTCCGATCCATACTTTCCGCCAAATTCTGCAGCCATTGCGCAGAACTCAACGCCGTGCTTTGCCTAGTTATCAGAGGGAAGAAATAAAATATTTCTTTTCCTCGAATGGGAATCGACACTACACTTAACCACTTGCACCACCGTGATACAACTACCCACAATTTACAAATAATTAGCTTAAACATATAAATAGATAAATAATCACATAATACAATATACAGGGGGAACGCTCTCTCGTCACGAGGCACCTGCTACACTTAGAGGCAATTACAGTAAGAATGCTTCACTAGTCTGATACACATCGCTGTGTAGTGCGGCTAAGAAAATTTATTTGAAATGCATACTGCTTTTTAATGAAAAAATATAGGTTGGTACAGAATTAGATATGTATCATGATACTAAAGAGGAGTAAAACATAATATATTAAATATCGAAAATTAGATGTTTTTTTTAAGTATATGCATACAACGATATAGTTCAGGAGTATAATAAGCAAGAATATAGGCAGTGTCAAAAAAAATATTTTTTATAAGTCGCCACGCGAAATATATAGAGAAATTTTTTAGAACATAGAAGTTATGTAAAACACAAAAAAATCGAAAAAATATGAAAACCAAGACCTAAACTACAAGAATTTTGAATAAGTCCTAAAATGTCAACACCCACATGTATTCCACATAATCCGGAACGCGTAAATCATCACTTAACTTAACTTAAAACATACAAATAATAACTTTGATACAGCACTGCTCTCCAAGTTCGGGTAATTTGCATATATTATCATCTCAGGTGTTTCCTTTCGTACCACATTCAACGTTAACCTCATGATTTCTGGATAAGTCAGATTTAACTTTTTTATTTATATTTAAGCATTTGTTGATATTTTTTCGTAATGCGACAAAGAAAATCTGGATAAATCACTTTTTCGCTTTTAGGTCATAAAGAACCCTCTACATGAAAATCTCTAAAAAGTAAATAAGCAACTAGAAAAAAACTGGTAATCTTCAAACGGCTGAAGGTGGATTCTCGAGACATGGCTAGAATTACTCTCAATTAAGGCACCTTCCTAATAAAAATCGGTTCATCCGTTTGGCTCTCTCTCTCTCTCTCTCTCTCTCTCTCTCTGCTTTTGTCGGGGGTTGAAAAGTAGTATCACATTTTTTCTCAAATAAATATATATATTTTTTTCCGTAATATTTCAACCTGCAGCCATTGCGTTCATAGACTAAACTATGCATAACAATAATAAAATCTAATATAAAATGTAACTGTACATCACTAATTAGTTAAAAACCCAACAGTTTCTTCGCATTAATTTAAAAAGCTACAGTTTAGAGGGCGCCTAATTAATTGATCTGACGATTCGCGGGAATTGCGATCTTCCGCCGTATTGCTTCAATTTAGAATTGTTAGCAGAGGGAATGCAATTTATGTAAAATAATTGTTGGTACGTCGGCTGGGTGGTTAGATAGGAACTGCTGAGCCCGGATTCGGGAGTTCGATTCTGATTGATAACAAATGTTTTTACTGTAAGTAGATTTTATGTCTGTCAAAGTCTCAAGTAATTTTGATATTATGTAAAAAAATATAAAGGATCTATAAGTAACACATATGTGAAGTATCAAAGTAATAAAATAGTAAAATAAATGCTTAAAGTATTTAAAGCAATTTGTTATTCTAAGACAATTTATTATATTTTAGAAATATTGAGACTGACCAAAACCATCGCCGTTCCTGAACCCAGAAAAATATAAATAATTCAAATTTCCGTATTCATTTTTCCGACTAAAAAATGAATTAACTACGGAACCCTTATACATAATTAAAAACTTTAAAATTTTAATGTAACAGGTATAGATTATAGATTTTTTTTATATCCAAAAATATGTCATCAAGTTGCCAGCAATTTATGGCAAGTCGGGCGAAACTTCGGTCCATGTTTCTACCTCATTCTAACTTGTAATTTGTTGTGAAACGCAATTATACAGGGCGCTCCGGGCTAATAGCGCACCGGCGGGCGCGGCGCGGCGGTATTCCGAGCCGATGAGACATTACTTTACTTTAAGACGAACTGGAGAATGAAAATGTACCTCAATTCTATATTCATTGTTTATTACTATTATTTTTATTTCTGTATGGATATTTTGAATTGGACATTCAAAAATAGTTAGCTTTTCTAGCTTCACGCTGTTTGCACGTAACGGAAGTGTCTTAACGGGAACTAGTCTCTTTATAGTACGTTTCCAAATTCCCTCTATCTACCGTAATATATGCAAGGTAGAGGGTAAAGCTAAAAATATAAATTTTGTCATTTCATTAATCGAACTTGTAACCACCCAAGCGAATAAAAGTCTACGAATCTTAACGCTGTAAGATCACTTTCATTTCATCTTAGAACCTCATATTAAAATTAGTAACTAACTCTACAAAATATTAAAATGTCTGAAATTTCATAACGTGGGAATAATAAGAAGTTAACACGTCATTTTCAGGTAACAAAATTAAATTTTGACGTGGCAGCTTAAAGCTTACCACGTGTACTCTAAAATATGTATATGTTATACTAGCGGACGCGCGCAGCTTCGCTAGCTTTTTTAGGGGTGAATTCTAATAAACCATGAAACACATGTTCAATTAAATATTTTTAAGAGTCAAAATTAAAAATTTTATAATAATCGGTGGCGTTTAAAAGATTTTTCCATACAAACTTTCAACCCCTTATTGGCACCCTTAGGGGAAGAATTCTAGAAAACCATGAAACATGTGTTCAATTAAATACTTTTAAGAGTCTGAATTTCAAATTTTATAAAAATTGGTGCCGATTTAAAAAAAAATCTATACAAACTTTCAACCCCTTATTTGCACCCTTAGAGGGAGAATTCTGGAAAACGATGAAACACGTGTTCAATTAAATACTTTTAAAAAACTAAATTTCAAATTTCATAAAAATCGATGCCGATTTAAATTTTTTTCCATACAAACTTCCAACCCCTATATCACCCCTTTAGGGTTGGAATTTTTAAAAATCCCTTCTTAGTGGATGTCCAGATTACGAAAGTAAACATCTGTCCAAATTTCACATTTCTACCATCAGCGGTTACGGCTGTGCGTGCGTCTTACCTCAGTCAGTGAGGACAAGTCCTTTTATATATATAGATTACTAGCGGCCCGCTCGCGGTTACACCCGCGTGAACTATGTTATTATTAATTTCTGTCTCCATGACTACCTCCTAGTGACGTCTATGCAAAATTTGAGACTCCTAGCATTTATAGTAACGAAGTTTCATACAAACTTTCGACCCCAAAAAGAACCCCTTAGAAGTCGAATATTGCAAATTCCCGTCTTAGCGAGCACCTACGTCCTATAAGTAACTCTTATGCAAAATTTGAGATTCCTAGCACTTGTAGTTTCTGAGATTTCGTGATGAGTGAGTGACCTTTCGATTTTATATATATAGATATGGCTATATTTTTAGCTTCACGCTGTCTCCTACACATAACGGGAAGTCAGAGAGAACCTGAAAACCTTGTGTTAAGATACTCCATTCTCATTAAGACATTTCCGTTTCTGAACTTCTACCAAATTTATGGAGCTGGGTTATCAGAAAGAAAAAATCTAAATATTATAATTTTATTCCTCTATTATAAGTGGGAACTGATCCCAATTTACAATTAATTGTATCTCAGCTTTAATAACGTGCATTATCTAAAAATATGTCAATAAAAATAATATATCTTTTTATCGTAAAATCGACAAAGTGAATTCAGTGTAAATACTCTTATCCGTATTTCACCGATTCTAAGCATTATGTAGCAGAGTTGAGTGCGACTTACAATTAATATATTTGATTTTAAATCATCAGTTGATGGAAACAACCCTTATCTCAGCATTATTCTATAGAACAGAGAAATCACGTAAAAACATAAGACATGTTACAAAAGGCATTGTTCCATGCTTTTAAAGGTGTCTCGTTACTATTCAATAGGGTAGGGTAATATTATGTATTCGTATTGATAGTATTAATCAGGTATTTATTAAGGGAATATATCAAAGGAAGTAATTCGATATTGTGTATGTTACACCTGTATAGGAATTTCGTATTGTTATATTGTTTGTTGGTGCTTGTAGGAGATTTTAGTTTTTGTATTAATAATCAAGGTCTAAACAGTTTAAGATATTAATTTTATAGTAAACAAAATATTGATAATTTTTTTACCGTTTCTTTGATATTTTTTTACTATTCAGAAATTTATTTATGAATTGCTTCATTTTCACTTCTATGCAACCCTTTCTTTCTAGGAGGCAATGTTTTTATATAGAAGCTAAATACTTGGATTTAATAATGAATGAGTTAGTCTAATCTAATTCATCAATTTTAGGAAAAAGGATATCTTTTTAGTTATCCCAGAAACATCGTTTAACCTACTGGAATAGTCCTGCCGAATAATTAAGTAGATATATCCAAACAACAGTAATTTTTTTTTACTGTATCCATGCGTATTACATGGTAGGCAGAGAGGTAGTGTTAAGACATTACCACTTACCTCCCAATTTTCGTATTACGTGATGAAACTGAACGCTATGATATGTATAAGTTTAGTGAGAATTGAACCCACGTCCGTCGCGTTTACAATCAACGAGGGTATAGTCACAAAATAAATTGCATTCTATACACATATTGTATGTATGTAAGTGTATGTCATTATTTAAAGTGACGTTTTAATAGTGTTATAGCTTCTGGGAATGGGTGCGGTTGAGGGCACACAGCGAGCTGTATTGTAATTGGGTGTTTTAATAAATTGATTATTAGCCTAATTGACTGCTTGATGTTCATTTCTTAGTATATTATGATAATTTTGATGATATATTTATTAGTATAAAAAGATTAAATTGATAAAATCAAAAACCATTAAAATGTCAGTATTAAAAAATATATTCTACATTATTTAAAATATGAATTTTGAAAATTATTATATATTCCTTTTTTGTTTCATAATTTTTAGCAAACTTACAATTCCATTAAGCAAAGAATACATAGATTACTAAACGTCTTAATTAGTGATAAAAAATATTTTTAGTACATATTATATCTTCAAACAACCTTTTTATTTGTGTCCCAAAAATGGAGAATGGGTATTTTAACACTAGGTTTCCTTTAGTGAAGGTTTCTCAAGAAATATTTAAACTATTTCCGAAATACTTGAAGAAGCAAAGTTAAACTTGAAATTTTACAAGAAAAAAATGTCTTATATGAAAATTTCCTTCATTAATTTTACAATTTTCAAAGAAAACAAGCTTCCCATACAATTTCTTAAGGCAATTACAATTTCTGAACCGTCATCTCAGTCTCGCCGCAACAGTAGATTGGACTACCGCTGTCATCGCCATCCAAACCGCACGCTATAGACCACGCAACCTCAAACTACTTTATGTTAATACCCTAAAAATTAGATTTGAGGCTTTATGTTTGATTCATAGATCGTTGGAGGTAGTTTATGAAAAATATAATAACTTAGAACTAAATAAGTTAAGTATCGTGCATAAAATATACTAAAAATTTAGCGATACGTTGAAACTAGTAGGATAGGCAGAAGAAATCTAGTGTTAGAACACTTCATTCCCTACTTTCCACCCAATTTTCGAGACATTGCGTATTGAGAAGCGGAACTCAACGTCGTACTTTGTCTTGTTATAGAGCGAGGAAATGAAAATAATTAATTATTAAAATGGAAATCGAGCGAACAATCGAATCGAAATAATTTTAATGTACCTATACATAAATATAAGGTCATCATAGCACATCTGACTGTAAAAACGACGTGGTTGTTGTGGGAGGTTCCTATTCGGAAATCGGAATGAATAATTTTTATTGTCTCACTCAGAAAATATTGTGCCCAAAGTGGGGTAGGGAGTGCCTTAACACTAGGTTCCGTTTGACTACCCTATATGGGCAGAATATAGCATAAACCTATAAAAAATGCATTCTAATTCATCTTACACAGATTCAGATATTGCGATTAAAGCAATAAATCTCGAGGCTTGCTAAGTCGGACGTTATTAAAAATCCGTTCCGCTGACCTCGCCGGTGCCTATCAATATCCCACCTTCTGTTCCGTCATATTTTGTAGTTGACGTGCAAAATATAAGCTTATTTTTTTAGTATATTTTCACGCTGTATTCAGCACATGCTAAGTAGGCAGAGGGAACCTGAGAACCTAGTGTTTAGGCACTTCGTATCCCATTAGTACAGTTCCGTTTCCCACTTGCCAGCGCTTATACGCTTATTAATAGTAAATAATTTACATTATATATTTTTTTATACATTATACAAGTTACTAATACTTAATGGTACTGTTTGTTGCCCTGCTATATGTGGAAGATATATCTAAAAAAAATCGATTATGAAATATTATTACAATAATTTATTTAAAAAACCCCGTTCCGGTATACACGGCGTTGAGTTCAGCCATTACATATCACAATATTTCGAAAATGGGGTACGAAGTGTCCTTACACTATGTTCCCTCAGCCGACTCTGCTCTATGCGGGATAAAGCGTGAAAAAATATATCAACAAATCGCTATCACCTATAACTTAATGATTCGCACACACGACGAGTCCTGCGATACATCAGCGAACTATCGGCACGGTCTCGTATTTGCATGTAAATTGAATAACTGAGCTTTGGCCGCTACAAGCGCCTATCCTAAGATGAATACCTTTATAATTTTAAATTTAGTAACGATGTAATAATATTTTCAAATGAGGCTGTCGTGGCACAGTGGGACAATGTATGTACTGTAAGTGCTACGGTTCTCTGTTCGATTCCAACTTCGACAATGTATTTTTTTTATTTCTTCGTTCTCGTAGACGAAGCACAGAGAGGAGTTCAGTCACTCAACTCAACTCAACGTTTTGAAAATTCAGAGCAAATTTAAAAACAAAAGGAAATAAAAAGAAAATTATACCTACAAAAATATCGAAAAAATAACAAATTCGTGTCTTTCTGATATATAAACAATATTACTTTAAAGTTTCATCGATCAAATCCGTCCAGTAGTTTTTTTCTTGAAAGTCGAACAAACAGATTTTAGATTTATAATATTAGTAGGACTTCAAAAGATATTCTATGATATATAATGTATTTTATATACACATATATTTATATAGAACATGGGTCTTATAACACGTAGTAGCGTTAAGAGCATTAAACGTAACCTCCCTAAATAATATACGAGTATAACATTAAAACAGTTTACCCTTCCCATGAAAAGCGAGTCCTCAGAGGCTCTAAGCTTATTTTTGCCTCACAATCTATAGAAATTGTAAGAAGATTACGGATACCGTACCTTTATGTATAAAAGAAATGAATTTTATTTTGTATATTCTTATAAAATAGAAATAAAATATTTGTATGTGTGTATATTAAACGAAATAAAAACATTATTCTCCGTCGAATTATTGAGGCATAGTGTTTAGTGGCGAAACCCAACGCCGCGCTTTGCTAGGTTACCAGAGCGACGTATTGAAAATATATGTATTTTGTTCCCTCGAATGGAAATTGAACCCACAACCTGTCGCGTTTACAGTCACAAGATTGTGCCCCTGCACCACGACAGTAAATAAAACTAAGTGTGTCGTAAATTAGTATATATTAGTTTTTAATGTTTATACTATATAAGTATTATATAGGAGAAAATAAATTAATGTTATATTTTTATTTTGTTTCAGGTAAGCACATTATAAGACATCCAATAATGATCGTATCGTTACATAGTGATGGCTGTGGTTCCCATCCCCATTCCGTAGAATGATTAAAATAAATCCTATTTCCCCCTAATATTAAACATGGCGTTTAGTGGCCATTCACCCCACAACAAGTAAGCCCCAAAATTATAAAATAATATTCAATTAATTAATAAAATTATACACATCTCATTTCCTAAGTGTCACTTCGTCAGGTCCTTAAGGCAATTTCCAAGTAATATTAATAAGAGAGTAGAGTGTAAAAGCAACAAAACGCCAAACGTTACCAACAAATCCCGTATAGTCTTAACGACTGTAAATCCTACCCTTTAATTTAATGAGCCTCTAAAACTCAGGCTCACTTAAGAACAAAAGATGGTACTGCCTTCCCCATCTTCATTCGTAGGACACTCTTGTACACAATGCTGAAGCGATTTCTTACGTTGAATTAGTGGAAATTTGGCTGTTTATTTCTTATTTTTTCTTATTAATTGATATTATTATAATTATTAAATACGAATACATTTCAAATATTTAGATTTCAACACTGCGTCAATTCCGCCTCTTAAAATGCAATGCCTCCAGACTACAGCATAAAGTGTGAAACAAAAGTGCTTTAACACTACGTTCCTAGGAATTAAAAAAAGCTCTACTTTAGCATCAAAATAACAAAAACTATATTCGAAAAATTATTTGAAATAAACATCTAAGTAGTCCTTCTAAATTGACCGACACAACCATATCCTATAATATTTCATATTGCATTTTATTTTACGACCCGTACTGATGTCTTCATTTCCTTTTCGCGACAATAATTTGCTATTTGTCAGGAAAATTTCACAATATATTTGAACATTTTGCAATATCTATTTATTTATTTACTAGTTTGTTTTCATTGTTCACAACTTTTTTTGCGTGGACTTTAAGATGTAAAAGGGAATACCTTGATTTTTCTACTTCCCATAGGAATATCGAAAAGAACTCTCTAAGTCATTTAGTTTTTTTAGACAATAAAAACATATTCACATAATTTTATTTACCAAATAAGAACAATAACATAATATTGTAAAGTATTCATAGTGTCTTTCGGGATTTCCACAAAGCCCAGATCAGGGAGAAGACGCCTTCAGCGTGTGTCTCGTCACTCAACATGACGGGCTAATGTGGAAAGCGAAGGCTTCAACTACGTAAGGTGGCTTACAAACGAAATAGAAATAATATCTTAATAGTGGATAGTGTAAAATAATATTTTAAAAAACAATATAATAATTTTCTCGTGTGAATATGTGATTTAAAGAAAGTGACGATTCACTCCTTTTTTGGTACCTTTGCTTAGCTGTAAAGCATTAAAAAATTAAAACAAATTTATCAAAAATACTGTTATATATTCTTTTAAGATCGCTACGGAGAGACGACAACATTGCCGGGAATATCCCCACTTTCCACAATGTTCAAGACATTGCAAGTTTAATGGCCGCATTTCGGGTTCTTTCTAGAGGAACGATGAAAATATGGTCAAGTGTAATTGAACCTACGACCGTCGCATTTATAATTAATTACTTTTAAATGTAATTAAAAATTAAATATAATAAATACATATATACCCACAATAGTTGCCAGCATAATTCCCGCTCGGAAAAGAGAGAGAGAGTTTCTTTGATTTGATAAAATAGAATACGACGTAAATTTCAATCATTCATCATCGCAATGAAATAAGCATCATAATTTTTTAATGGCAAGTAAAACAACAAAATAAGTTAACATTTCATATATCTAGTCATTATATATTTCAGTTTATTTAGTACCAAATAAAGACTATAGAGCTATAGCTTACACCATTGACCCGAATTACCCGTATTGATGTAAAAGTAATTTACGTTTATGGGATTGTAAATTCCTGAACACGACAAAACACTTACTGAATAACTTTTTAGTAATAGTTTTTGATGGTTCATCGGTATTATGGGGCATGAGGTGTGTTTACTTTTGAGGTTACCTTGTTAACTACTGTTTTTTATATCAATATGTAATATAATAGCGGAGAGTGGTGAACGGAAGTGTCTTAATGGGAACGAAGTGTCTTAACAGATTTCCAGGTTCTCTGTTCTAACCCGCCTACGTGCAAAATGCAGCGTGAAGCTAAAAAGGTAGGCATATATGTATTATAGGGATAAAATTAAATTCCAATTACAATTAATTCAAATACATTTTCGATGCAAGTACTTTTTGAATCGTCAAAATAAAAAACATATATAATAATCTATTGGTAGATTATTTAGTTCTGCACTTTCACCTTCCTTAGAGACGAGACGTAGCAGTAGTTATGTGTGTAGAATAATTATATAAAAAATGCCAAATAAAATAATTAAGAAGCGTTTCAATTTCTCAAAAAAAAAATGGTGTATTGGAACTGTTAATTGCATTTAATCACGCGGGCGAAGCCGCAGGTAAAAACTTGTCCCATTATAAACAACATGTCCAATATAGGTTTTAAATCAAAAAACCCATTAGCAAGTAAATTGGCCGTCCACATTAGTTCCCCACCTTACTTAATTTACCCACACACGACACTTCAATGAAATTAACTATGATGAATGGAAAAATTGTCTCTGGGTGTCATCAATCATAAAGTTACTAGATCTGTTTTAGATAAGATACTTACGTTTCTATGTAATATACCTAATGTGAGATATTACACTAGTTTTAATGGATTTTTGTAATTTGCAGAAATTTTTGACATTTTGGTCTTGTCTGATTAAATTTGGGTTGGTTTGGTTATTTCATAATTTAGATAAGTTCAACATTAAAAATTTCAGTACTTGTTTTTGGAGGAAAAAATTCCTTACCTTATATTATTATTCGCATATTTTATTTCCTTAACAATTGAACCCGCAACCATTGCGTTTATAATCACTCGCTACCCTTACGCCACAACGACCTCATTTTTTTTCATTCTGCTGATATCAAATACAACCCTTTATTTGCGTGGGCTAAGGCGCTATATTTACACCCTTTTTCCCCAAACTCTAAATAATTTAACGCGACAGATGATTGATTATAATGAAATGATTGAAGATATCTTTTGTCGTGTAAATATCATGAAGCTTTGTTTTATTTATAAAAAAGACTGCCATTGCTCATTCGTGCCGCGATCTAGGGTTAAAGTTAACTATTTTAAGATTTATGACGTTTTAAATATAAATGTATAGTTTGTATAGGACGAAATAGCTTGATGATAGTGTACGACATCTTTATTTTTACCATTTTTATTTGGATTGCTGTGTTAGTATGTTTGTTAGTATATGTGAAATCTAAATAAATAGTGACACCAACGACATACTAGATAGTAAGTTACGAGTATGTATATCAGGAGGAACAGTATACAAATATTTTTTCCCATTGACAAACCACTTGTTTACTAACAACTAAGCACTTTACAACATTTACTAGCTAATTAAACACAATATTCATGTAACTATTGTACAAAAATAATTTAGTTTCTTTTTTAGCGTTTCTCACTTTTCGCCAAATTTTCGAGATATTACGTGTCGAGTGGTGGAACCTCAATAGAATCGTTTTTTTTTACCAAATCAAGAAAATGAGTAAATATTCCGAGTGGGATATGCTAAACTTTCATCCTAGCTTCTTAGTCTATCTTTCTTGGAAAAATAACGTATGTAAATGCGAAATTAATTTTAAAATTCTACAGTGTACATACATCTATGCATACTCATGCATTCATAATATAATTGCTATATTTCTACTAGGCTAGAAGTGGCGTAGTAGTGGGCACAAGCGTGCGACTGTAAACACCCCGGTAGTGGGTTCGACTCCCTCTCGGTGAATGAAAAATTTCATAAGTATTTTAGTTTCGTCACTTAACACTGATGTGTCCAAACATTAGGTTCCCAGGTTCCCTAAGTCTATCCTGCTTTATGTGGGATACAGCGTTAAGCTAAAAATACATACTCCCTATAAACTTACGTATATAAAAATATGCACTCTCCGATGTTTTATTTCCATTCGTTTCGAACTTATTTTCGCGGAATGTCCACTCTTTTATGTTAGCGTCGTTGAATTCTCAAGATAGTTTGATAGTGTAGTTTTTCAAATGCATATTATATTGCTTTGGCATATTTATTTAACGTTGTAGTCGTTAGTTAGTTCGTTGGAACGTTTTTTTAAGTCGTTAAATAACTTTTATAATATGGGGATAACTGGGAAAATTAAGATTGTCAGCGTCACGGACCTTAAACAGGACGGTTGTGGGTAAGTCTCTAAGTCTCTCTCTCCCTAAAGTCTCTTTTATGTCACGTATAAAAATTATAAACAATAAAACGAACCCGCGATGTTCATAATACATTTTACAACTGAATCTATAGGTGGAGCACAAATATCTCATATTTTAGGCATTCGCGCATGCAATTTCGATTGAGTTTTAAATTACCATAATTTTATGCGAATCGCATCTGTTTGAAATTCTACATAGAAATTTGATTATGCTATAAGTTTAAAATACATGTATGTACATTATAACCTTATTACGTTGTTGATTTTATTGTTACAACATTAAATTATTAGATTGGATTGGATATTTGAATTAAAATCTCATTTTGAAATGAATCATCATTTACCTAAATTTGTATAAAAAGTATAGAAAGGCCTATCTTGTTATTAAATTATTTCTGCCTACCTAAACCTGTGAAGCTAAAAAAATTATAACAAGTCTTTTCTAAACTAAATATCACGCCACTTTGATATTATTTCGGAAAGGAATATTTTGAAAAATGTTTTTTAATTTATAATAACTAAAGTATTTAGGCAACTAACACAAAACCTATACTTTTCCTATATCTCGGACACCTAGACTGTGTCATGTGTTATACTTTTTAAGTTATATCGATTTTATCAAGGCGAACTCTCGTACTAACTAATGCTAGTTACAAAATAAAAAAATATCTAGAACAAAAAACAACTAACGTTGGTTTCAATTGGGAATCGACATCCTGTTTACTCCATCAAATAAAATAATGCAACCATATAAGCACACCACTACACAAAAATGGGCAAATGTCATCATAAGAATAAATATAAAAATTGAAGACGAAAATACAAACACAGGGAAGCCAGCTAATTATACAGTGCGTTCGCTTCAATAATTTCCCACAGGGATGCTCTCTATGCACTGTTTTAATCATACACGCAAGACGAGATTGCATCGGAACAAATAATGTTCCAGATTGCACTGGATTGTGTAATTTACTATCAGTTTAGTTTGTTTTTGCTATGGTATTGGTATTTGGGTATATGGAATAGATGTTTTGGGCGTTAACTTAAAATTTGGGTGATTTGAATCGTATAATTTTTGAAATTTTAGATAGATGTTTTAGCAAACTTAATTATAAATTCTAACATTCTCCAAAGCAAGACTTGAACCTACACATTACTTAATCCAACCAAATCCAAATAAACTAAAACAAAATATATTTCATTTCCTGCATTCAAGTAACAAATTTACCAAAATAAAGTTTGCATCGGTTCACTTTCTTATCTCCGCTGAAAATGTAATCCAGTGGGTATCTGCACGAAATCTCGTGTTCAAACCAGTTCAGTACAGTACTGTAGTACAGTATGTTGCAGCCTCAGACACGTACCGTAATACTCTCATGAATATTAATGTGTGTCACTTTATTTGCTTATTTATTAGCTTCGGGGCCAATAATAGCTTGTCATACGCTTTTGTTGCTCAAAAGTCGTCACTTTTGAGCAACTTTGAGTGGCTTTCGTTTTTTTTTGTTTTCTTTCATGTATTAACTTCTAATAATAGCCTATTATCTCTTGCCATGATTATCTATTATTAGTATATGATAAGAGAACAAAAGTTCAAAAATGATCCAATCACAATAAACAGTCAACGCCAAAACAAAGACAAGCACAGGAAAGGTTAATAAAAAGTATTGTCACTAAAACCTTAAACTTTAAGTGGCGACCGATGTTTATTTAGTGGTGGAAGCGAGGTTAATACCAGCGATAAGACCGGATGCCTGAACAAATCCACTGGCAAATTGTTTTCTCACACAAACTTAAGGTAGGCTTTCTACCCTTGCCCCAGCGAATTGGGTAACGAAGATGGATGAATCACCGTTATACACCAAAAGTAGTATTACGAGTAATATAATGTCGCTCCTCTACATCCTTGTTTATTTCTGTCTCTGAGAATTTTTAGATGTTTTAGGGCTGAAAAGGGTTCGCTAAATTCGGAGTGCTCTTTTATTATTTCGTTTCTTTCTGTTGCACATATTGTAATGACATTGGCGTGGCCGACGTATCCTACTTAAGTCTGTACACGAAAGACGGTTGCAATATCATAAATTTTAGAAACATTACCAAAGTGAGATTTTCGAAAAGTATAAGAATTAAATGTTGGTGAGTTTAGCCAAAATAACGTATTAGCTTACAAAGTCACGTCCACGAGGAATAAAGGGGCACAAATCTAAACAGGAGTGACTTAACAAACACTAACTGCTATGCTCGAGCCAGTAAAGAAGTCTCGCCAGGTTCGGAGCCAAACCAACGACGAAAGTTTATTCGCAAATTGACTTCACGTATACGCTTAAGGTGCAGTTTCTTTCATCCGGCTCAGCTTTTAATACAATTATAAGTGATGAGTGGCAGCGATTTATTTAGTAACACCATTTTGGCGCAGTTGGTGCTCATCAAGATAGACCTGATGGTTTTTTGTTCAATTACAAGAATACTTAAACCTTTTTCTCTAATGAGAATAATGTTGCTAGTTTTTTTTCCAACTCAGTATGTAATTTTCGAAACGAAATAAGAGGAAACAAAAAAATTAAGTATGTTAACACTAGATTCTATAGGTATATTTTCCTAACATACTATACTGAGAGATGCATGAAACTATGTATTTTTTAATTATTCACTTTATAAATAATCCAAAGAATTGCCCGCTTCAGCTTACAACACGTGTACTCGCATTAAGTTGTATTAAGAAATGTGAAAACTAAGCAGAATGGCATTCTAAAGACCTCTGCTACGAACTTTGTTTTGCATGAGTTTGTTCACAGTTTGGCGATTTTAAAACTTGCCTTTTGTCAGCGCCTGATAGGATTAGCCGTTTATCTTGTTTGTTTATTTGCAGAAGAGTGTTTCAAATTATGTTTCTTAATCAATATACGAAATAAAGATAGTAAAATATGATTTTTTTCTGAACATATAATGGTAGTATTAGAGAACGCAATGTTCTCTACATTTATACATACATAGCTTAACGCTGTATCCCTAGTGGGTTAGTCAGAGAGAAGCGTCAAACGCTACGGTCTCTACATACTTCTTTCGCTTTGTCCACTGTAATCACCCTCTTCATACATGCCCTCCGGAGGGTCCTCATGCTTTTTACGTGAACTTCCTCCAGTAACCTTACTACTGTATTTTCGAAGGTGAACCGAGTCTAATGAGTTGTAAAATCCTTCCTTTCATACTTCACGTTTATTTTGGTAATGGATGATAATTCTGAAGACAATTTTATGCAGTAAATATAATAAACATTACCGCGAATTTCATATTTTGATATTATTTTCTTATACCTAATTGTAGCTCTAAACCTATTTTAATAAATATAATTACAACACATATATACATACATAATTACAACATTTTTATTATATTTTCCTAAATATAATGAAAAGATTGAATTATTATTTAATCTAATATTTCACATACAGCCCAGGAAGATTTAAATAATTTTACAAAATTTGTAAATTTCAAACAATTTTACAGAATGACAATTCATTCTAAATTACAATAAAGCGAAGTAGCAATTATTAAAATTTCAATGAAACGCTAAAATGAAAACTCAAAGCACAAATCTCGCCCAACCGTCAAATTAATGTCAAAAGTATCAAAAGATCAATTAGACGGCACTTCTACTAAAATATGTAGCTACCCTCAAAATATTGGAAAAGACAGTAAACGCGACTTCTGAGGCCCACGCACGCACCGAGTAAATTCGTTACAACTGATTAGGAAGTTTTCGGCGGGTCCTCGCAACTCTTCCACCTTGGAGGGCGAAATTTTTTTTATTGTTAACGTTACATCTAACAGTCAGAGATCAGAGTTCATGAGCGGTCGCGTCGCTCCCCCCGTACGTGCCGCGAATATCTCACGCCATAATATTCATCGGTTTAAACCGTAACGCGGGTGCGACCGAGATGAAGCTACAGGACGAAGCAAGATGGCCGCTCTCAGCAAGATTTCGTGACCTCTCAACAGCTCCAGTCCGCAGAAATATGGACGGTAATAACATAAATCCCTTTCGCATATAAAACACTAAACGCTCTCAAACTTGTCCCTGCCATTAATGCGTACTTAAAATGCATTATTGTAGGGACACATAAAAAATGTATTAACCCTGGCTTTAAGCTTTTAGTGGCCGCTAAAGTTTTGGTGAATTTGCGGTGTGAAACTGTAATAACCAATTAGTGATGGTCCACTGGACAAACACATAATTAACTTATACGCGCTTTAAATATTACGCTGTAAATAAATTATGGGAAATACAGGGAAAATACATTTTGTAATAGAAATAGTTGATGTTTATTTTTGCTTCTTCGCTCAGGTAGATTAACGGCTGCTTTTTTATAGATTTATACCTTTATAGATCATGTAGATATGTAAAATTTTCAATTTGATCTTTCAAGAATATGTTTTCGTTTAAGATTCACCGGCGATCTTCGTAAAACGTACGTGCAAATGAGTGTATAATGAAGCTCATTCACATGCCACCACCGTATGTGGGGTAGCGAATTATGAGTCGGTTCATGTAAACAATCTTTGGATGCACGTTCCTCAAAGATTATTATGTTTTTGATCTAAATATCAAATCAATTTTAAGTAGCCGAATAATATATTAATGATATTAATGAATAAATAATATTATTAAATTGTAGATATAACTGATAGCTTTTTTTTGTGTGGGATAGTTCATTTATCGAGGAAGGTTATAGGCAATGTAGCCGACTACGCTTTGCAGTCATAGTTACCTCCCGTACTTAGAATAACTATGTCACATGTTTCTTAGTTATGGCCCACGTGAGTAATGCCACAGATAAAAGTTAGTAAAGGCATAAATCAATTTCATCACCCCTTCACCCATCAACCCATCACCATTTCACTTATTCAGTTGTATCAACATCACTTATCTGTTATTTACTGAGGAACGGGTATTTCTCAACGTTTACACGATCGCTCATAAAATTTGTGACGGGAAGTTGCATAAAATAAAACAGCGATTCACGGAGATGGTATATTAGCTATTGATTCCTTATCTTGCTTGGATTTGGACGCGTTTACGAATAACAAGATTGTCTCGTCTTTTAAAGATGATAATTTATTATATTAAGAAGCTAGTTGATGTGCCAATTTCGTCTTTTACGAGTTTTGCTAAAGAAAATCATGAATTTCTATAGAATAGAATTAGAATACACACATTATGTTTCTTTAGAATTTCTATGGAATAATATGACAACCAAAGACCAAACCAGTTGAGGCGAACAGAAATGTCTTAATTGGAACCGAATGTTGAAATGTGAACCTACACAAAAAAACAAATATATAAAATATACTAAACCAAGAATTTCCACGTGAACCGTGAACAGCGTCGGTCTACTATCTTCTTATTTATGTAGACTCTTAATGTAACCATCAAAATTTCCATCGTAAAACGCGACAAAATTTTCATTACGCCCGTGAAAACAGCATAATGATCGGACGAACGTTAAACAGCATTATCTGGCACTATAAAAGCATAATCTGACTCCTTGAATGCATAAAGAACTATAAACGTCAGATATCATCTAATTGAAGCTGAAATAATGGGCGGGAGGCAACGTTAGGACATTAAAACGCCTAAGGTAACGATCGAAAAGGTTCTCTCGAGTGTAAAATATTTAAATTTACCTAGCAACAAATGGGCGAAACGTAAAAGCGGAGGTCACGAATTCAATGCCGCGCTAGTTTAATTAAATAGACTAAATGCTTGGTGAATGATGGTGCCAATTCAGATTCAATGTGATTCGTATTTCTGTGTCACTGTATTGCAGTCCAACTGGACTAGGTCTTGTGCAACTTCTTGGAAGACTTGCTCTCGTTCATTTGACATTTCATGAGAGATACATTTTAGAGCAGAATTTCAACTATTTGTGTTGTTAACTTTATTATTAGTTAGTACATAATATTAAATTAATTATTTAAATTCGTAAAGTTATCTGACTGTCTTTGAGGTCGTGTTGAAGTGGGGAACACTAGGTTCCCTCTGACTTTATCGAATCCTACATGGGCGAATGAACGTTTAGCATGTAAATAATATTTATAAGGTAATATGTGCATCTATAATCATTGATCTAGAAAACTATAAAAATGTCAGTATAGTTTGAAACTTGAGATATAACTATATTAAAATATGGATAGCATAAAACTACTTCCACTTCAAGACGGTGACGTCCAAGGAATTTCATATTCCAAACAAAATTCTAAAATAAATTCCAGCGAGGCTGATGGAGACGGCCCATTGAGCGACTAATAAAATATTTAAAATTTCATTCTGGAGATTCAATAAGAAAATATCTGCATTACTATTTTATAATTTTAGAAATAGAAAATCTTTTTAGCAATATTTTTATAATATTTTAGAATGTTAGAAAAATACTTTAGAAATTGAAGTTTGAAGCGAGACGATTTTGAATAACACGCCAAATAAATAAATTTTCATGTAGAAGTAGAGCGTTTGACTGTAGCTGCGATGGTTGCAGATTCAATTCCCACAACGAAATTCAGCAGAAAGTAGGGAATTGAAGTGTTTTAATAGGAAACGGAATATTTGAGCACTAGATTTCCAGGTTATTTAGGTTATTTGTATGAATATTGAAAATCCAGAACAATGACGTTTAAAGTCGTATATCATCCCACTGCGCCACGACCGCCTACTTCTACTCTTATCTATTTACTTCTATACAAATAGGTCAGCCTGATAAAAGACAGGCTTAAATCTACGCCATCGGAGCTGTAGGTCAGGACCGATGTAACATAAGCTTTATTGAATCCCAGATAGAGCACAGACAGACGCGCCTTTGACGAGAATTTACACGTTTATATATATTTTGTGTACAGTATGTGCAGTGTAATGTTGACATATAAATATATCTTTGTAATTAGTTATTTGGCTTGGACTCTATATTATTATAAAGGTAGAAAGCTAGTTGATCGCTGTTTTTAGCAAGACAGCGTGAAACTAAAAGAAAAATCATATCGTTCCCACAGCACAGTCGAAGATAATTACTTAACACAAGTACTCTTTAAAAGCTTTACATATAAAAGAAATAGCATTTAATTATAAATCATAACCATATAAGGTTATATTCTACATAAAATGGTATATACAATATAAATGTAATATACTTTTTAAATAATAACGCTAGAGCTCTTATAGAATGAATATAAAATGCAGGTCAGGCGCGATGTATCAACGGATCGTGTGAGAGTGTGTTAGTGTGGCTGACCAGTATCAAATGACCTATCACTTCAGTTTCCAAGCCTTTATTATTATTTTTTAAGTTCAATCTGTATCTCGTATATAGTAACATAATATGCAGAGAGAGACTTGGTGTTAAGACACTCCGTCCCACATTTTTCGCTGAATTTTCTACACCTTTGGCTTATTACTAGAGCGAGGTATCGAACCCTGTATATCTGTCTACTGTCCACAAGCTATGCTCAAATGCTCCATGATGGCTTTTACTTAAAAATAATATATACTACAAGTCTGGTTTACTTTTGACGCCTCTCCCTAGAGTCGAATACGTTACAGTGAGTGACGACGTAAGGACGTATCATACTGTTTTGTTTTCAGTGTTTTTAAAAGCTTTTTTTTCGGATTTCATTGTGATCAATCACTCACTTTGCTGTATACTTTTACATGATTTTGTATACATATGTTTTTAAGTAAAATTGAATGAAATATTTTTTTTGTCATCTAGTGCTGAAATTGTAAATTTTAGACATATTTACAATTCTTTTAATACGAGTTGGTTAAGATTTTGAATATTGTTTTTTTCTTCTTTATTTTATAACACTGATAACCGTATCCACTATGGCACAGCCTGAATCTGAGTCATCACGGTAGTAAGTTCACCATACAATATATACAGTGTCTTGAATTTATGCCGAATGTCAAATATGAAGAAAAGAGCTTTTCTTTACCTGCCTGTTATGCGGGAAGCCACGTGAGCATAAAAATACCCATAGGTAACATACCAACTATCCTACAGACTAGGCAGTAAATAAACTAATTTTCCAAAGCATAATAGAATAGCTAATTACTAAACAAATTCCCCAGTCACCTGATAGAATAAAACATTTATAGACTAAACACACTTTGTTTAATTAAAGCGACGTTCTAGATGACGCTAAGTTTATTTGCATAGTGTCTCGGACGGACGCAAAGCTCTTTTATATATACGTGTATGTATGTTTAATCAACCTAGCTTACCTAATGTAGCACTGTAAATATGTGGAATTTAACATTCCATGTCAATAGTGGAGAACGGACGTGTCTTGATGAGAACGGAATACCTTAACACTAGGTTCCCAGGTTCCCTTTGCCTTCTCTGTAATTTTAAAGTCACGAGCTATAGCCATTGCGCTATGATAGCGTTAATATTATAAATATTGTCCATTTCGCGCAAATCTTTTTTCAGCTACTTTCAGTATCTATTTGGCAATTAACTAAATTATTATTGTCTTAAATTTTAACCTATTTTCCAAGATATACCATTAACTTATTATTATAAGATATAAATAGAAGTCTAATTGAAGATAGGTTGTTGGAAAGCAATATTGAAGAATCAATTTGGGTATTTTAAATTGGTTATATAAAACAGTAATAAAACTTAGTACACAGACATTTTATTATGATTTCTTTAATAAATAAAAGATGATAATTTCTTTATTTTCTTTTATAAAAGAATATTCAGTGAAATTTCAATAAAACAATGATTGTTTAAAGTGGCCATGATGGCGTAGTGCGACGCCGTCAAACTAAACACAATGCTTTTGGATTCGCTGACGCTCGCTCGACGCAGCGCTGACTTCCAACATTTAACACTAGGTTCCCAGGTGCCCTCTACCTACTCTCCTACTTGCGGGATACAGCGTGAAGCTAATAAAAAGTATATATTGTCTGCACAAAGTATAAGATATAGTATAGTAAATACACAGTAAATTCTTAACATATTTTTTCAAGCAGAAAGCACACTCAAACCTAACCGAATATCCCATAATTAATTTTAAACAATTTTCTCAAAATAAGCGACATTTAAAATTCTATTCGCATCCATTCAGAGCCATGATCAAGTAGTCAAACAAAATTTATGTTTCCGGTGCGAGGATTAAAATATTAAAACTGCTGAGGTGTTTTCGCTACAGTTTTTATTTACGGTTGAAATAATTGCGCGGCCGTTTACGTTAGCTGCATGATTTGTGGCCCTACGGCGGGTTGGTCGGAATCGTTCGTAAAAAGGGACTTATTGTGTCTATTCTGGAATTTTGTGTGATATTTCAACGTGGATGGATTTGAACCTGCGCTTTTCTTGTTTTTTTTTATGTTTACACATTTATTTTACAATCGAATGAGCGGAGAGTACCTAATATTAGACAGTCTGGTCTCTACTTTATGCCTTTTTAAGAGTCATTTTGATTGACCTGATATAATCCTTAAGTAAGTAAGCATTTTTTATATACTATTGCATTAAATCTAAAGAATTTGTTTATCTATTTATTTAAAAAATATAATGTCGAGTAATATTATAAAAATGGTTTATTAAATTTTTCCTTGTTTTTTTTTCAATTGTATTGTAATAAACCTCTCCCTTATAAAATGATTGATTATTATTATACTTCGCGAAGCAATCAGCCATATCTGTTAGTTCGAAGTTGGCTGTGACGAATTTCAAAACTTTAAATTTTAAATAGTACTTTAGTTTGTCATTTCAATTTTTCAATTTCGGGCATATTTTTTTTACTAAAATTATATTTTATCTCAAATTTAGCTCTCGGGGGAATTAATTATTATTTATCAATATTTTCATTTCTTTCCTCAAGATAAACAAGATAACAAGATAAAACGCAGCGTTGAGTACCGCCACTCAACACTCAATGTCTCAAATACTCAACACCACATTGGAGTCGTAATATTATAATTATAAACATATTTTCGTAATAGAATTATGCTAAACAGGCGTCCGCGTAATGTCGACTTATTATTAAGTTATCCAGAATAATCAACAGCCCGACAAGTGTCAAGAGAATGCTATAATGTGGCGACAGTTTTAGTATTAAACTGTTCATACGAATAAATTTACAGTATTTAAATATTAGAAATTCACGCTTTTTCCCGTAGGTATAACAGGATAAGCAGAGTGAACTTAGTGTCAAAATCTTCCCCATGATATGATTCAAAACTAATAATGCCTAAACCCTAATTGAACACGTGACCACCAAGCCCAATTACCAATCAAATAGAACCAATTTCACTCTGCTACAGCGGATGTCAATAAAACATTTTAATTATATCCAGTTCAAAATCAAAGGGATAATTAGTTGAACATTCAAAGTGATGTAACATGTTAGAGCCAGGTTCAACACTCGAGTGTCGCGTTGTCAAGTAATTGTTGACGCGTCCCTATTTTATTTAAATAGCTTTTTAGATACTAAATAGGTTACGAAGTTTACTGGAGTGTGGAACCTGCTGGCTGGATTTAATTTGTTTCTCTTTTTTTTTTTTGGAAAATTGTGTTTATTCGATTTTTTTAAATTTATATATATGTTATTACGTAGTTGGAATTATAAATTTAGATAATCATTTATTTCTTATTTAAGAATTTAAAGCCCATTATACATATATACAGATATACTGTATACTGGGCTTTAAATTCATAATTCATTGTTTTTTTGTATTTTTTTAGCCTCACGCTAGGATACCTAGTCAGACATTTCATTCCCTATTAAGACACTTCCGTCACCGTATCTACGCCAAATTCCGAGCGAGTCAAAATAGAAGCCGTGACGACCCAAAATGTGCTTTTGAATCTATATAAATTTAAAAAAATCTTAGTCAACGCGGCGTAGAACTCTAAAACTTGGCATGTAAGTTCCTTGGGGAGTGTAGGGGAGTAGTAAAAGAGAATTTTCTGATATACTATTATTTCTTTAGTAACTTAACCTGAAGTTATAAATCTTAAAAATATACTTTTGAAGTACAATAAATCGAAAGAATCTGTTTTTTAATCACATATGCGCATTCATTTAATAGTTTACATACAGTTGGAAGAAAGCGAATAATATAAATCTATAAAATATGAGGACATTATAGAGCTTCTGCGAAATAAGAATACATTATGATTATGGGAGATCTGGTCTATTTAAACAAAAATCGGCGTTGTGTTACGTCTTTAGTGCGTAATGATCAACCACTCGGTGGAATAAATTATCTATATAGTTTCATTTCCTTGCTGTGGTGCTTGCAGGCAAAGCGCGGTGTTGAGTTCCGTCACTCAACGCAGTGCCTCGAGAATTCTTTAAATATATCTTGGCGTTTTCTCTACCCTTAATACAAAGAAGTGCTTACATCAATTATACATACAATCAATTTAGTATAATATATACTTGAGGTTGTTTACTTCACGTGCCCCAAATACCCTTATTTTGAATTAAATTCAACTTTGACACCAAATAAATCACGTGAGCCGCATTCTGATCGGTGCAAAAATAAGATTATAAATCGCTTTCTGTTTTTCTTACCTTTGATTTATATTCAATATGGTACTAATTTGTATATTGGTGGTTTACATTAATGTTGCAAGTTTTATTTTTCTTCTTAAGTATTTCTTAGTATTGTAAGCAAAGAGACGTGTGTCGGGAAACTCTGTTTTTAACTTTTTGAGGGCGTGCGTTTTTGTGGATTCGATACTCATTCAGCAACAGGCAAAGCGCTGCGTTGAGTTCCGCCACTCAACACGTAATTAAAAAATGGTTCCCCAATTTCTGAGAACGGAGTCTTTTACCACTAGTCGAGAAAAAGGCGGAAATTACAACGCAATGCTATATGTAGCGACATTTTAGAGCATTTCCAGTATTATCTGGTTAATTTCAAGTTTGGACAGATATTTTAATCAGCACCTGACTTATAATGTGAGTTAGAAGGCACCACTTAAATTCCGCTCATGCGACTGCTAACGATGACAGTAGCGTTAGACACAATGTATGGCAGTTTGTAAAGTTTTGTATGTATTTTAGATGTATTATTGTATTATGTTTTTTATATTATGAATAAATTATTGTTTTCTCCATTAAAAACATAAAGGTGTAAAACGAAATTGGAAATTTTTTAGGTTTCACCTAAAATTTTTTGTGAAGCCAAAAATTGAAGGAACAACTTTTAACAATGTAGAAATGCTTGTTAGTCGGACGCAACACCCTTTTCCAGGTATATTTGTTAGAAATAGAAAAGCACATTTTTACGTAGGTATATGCATACATAATATATTTTTGATCTTTTCGTTTCCACACTTCCGTTTGACGATTTTAACCTTGCTAACGACGAGAAGCTGTGGGTTCCATTCCCCGTCGAACAAATGACATATTTAATATTTTCATTTCCTCGCTCTGGTAACGAGGCCAAGCGCGGTGCTGAGTTCCACCGCTCAACACGAACTGTCTCAAAAACCGTCCGTCCGTCTGTTTCCCCTACTATATGCGGGATGCAATTCAGACAGAAAATAGTATTAGGGCCTTGAATTTGAACTAATAGGGGATTTGATAACCCGTCATTCTGCTGCTGTATAAAACTATGGATGAGGAAATATAAAGCGACAGCTTGTGAGACTAAATAAGAATTAGAATGTGCTAATATAATAATTACTTAACAATATTTCACTATTAACAAACACGTTATTGCGTCTCCTTTAGAAAAGAACTAACCGAAGAAAAAATCCTTCCGCTACTTAGTTATAATGTGGTGTTGAACGCCGCCATCAAATACTTTAAAAATAGATAAGGTGGTGAGATGAAAATATGTGAAAGCGTGACAATAAAAAATATATTAATATAATTTATATCTCAAGGCAATTGAAACTTGGCTTTGCATTTACTGGGAAATGGAAAAATAGAAAGAATCCTCACAGAAAACGTAGCCTTCAAAGTCTGTTTTCTTTCAAGTGTTACCTTTTGTACTGTATTTTGTAATAGCAATTGTGTGGTTCCCGTTTTTATATTGAATTGTGTTTGGTTTTTAACGCTACTTTATTATGTTGAGAAAATATTTTAAAAAATGTGGCTAAAATTGCAGGTACAGTACCTTGGTTGATACTTATGTGGTTCCGTTACATAGCAGAGTTGCAAAGGGACCCTGGGAAACTAGTGTTATGACACTCCCGTTCCCTACTTTCCTTTGCATTCTTGAAGCATGTAATGGCAACTCAGTGATGGACCGCAAACTCTTTGTCTTGTTACCAGAGCAAGAAAATGGACCCACGGCCGTCACACTTAACAATCGCACGCTTGTGCTCTTGTGCTGCAAGGGACTCAATTATTCACTATTTTACATCAAATTTATTTGATAATTTATATGCTATGCGAAACAAAGTGCAGCGTTGAGATCCACCACTCAACATGCATATTCTCTAGCAATGTAAAACAATTAAATTCTCTTTTAATAATATAATATACTAAACTTGGCATCCACGCCGTACTCGTATATGTAGCATATGAATTCCAACACCCCAGCGGCCAACAATAAAATACATATTTCATGAAGTGCCATTGAATAACAATCGTGTACGCCGGCCGCTAGCATTGACACATATTAAAATAGACTCAACCTTTAAGTGTATTGGATTTTTACTTGTTATTTTGTTATCTTTTCCTTTTTTCCTTTTTTTTCTTTGTTTCCTTTTATAATGTCGTAGTTTTTCACGTTTTTGTAGTAGGTGACAATAAATATTCTAGTGTTGCGACACTCTATTCTCCTTGTCTGCACGTTCAGCGACCAGAACAGAGAAAACTAAAATAATATATTTCCCTGAGTGATAATTGAACCCGTAATTACGATGTTGGTAAAACAGTCTAAGTACGCCGTGATGGTCTCAAATAATTTCTTACACATTAAAATAATATGAAACCGTCGTGGCGCAGCCGAACAGCGATGATTGTGGGTTGTGAGTGTGGGTGTGGGTTGATAAAAAAATGCGGCGTTGAGTTCCGCCGGTCAACACACAATGCCTCTTAAAATTCGGCGAGAAAATGCTGTGTGCGGGAGACAGCGTGAAGGTGGTCATTTTATTTATTTAAATAATAAAAAGAAGAACATTTTCTCCATCCATTATTAATACCAAGTCACAATAGAGCCACACTTAGATGCACCAAATTGCCAATAAGCCGCCAATTACACGGCAACACGGCAGAGCGGGCACCGAGTTATGTTGCCGGGACGCCTTTCATGGAAACCATCGTGTGGAACGATACACCAACCAGTACTGCCGATATTACGTACGACTAGTAATATACAACTAGAGTGCTAGAATTGTTCAGTTCATATGAGTGCTGTAAGACGTTCAGAGAGGTTCTTGGTTCAAATTTTAATTGAGTGATTTTGAGTGACTTATTTATATTTCTAGGTTTCTTAAAATATATTGCAAGTTTTAATTTTCTAAACTGGTAAAAGCTTCTTGCTCTTACAATTCATTACAAAACCAATCTCATATTAAAAACACGCTTCCTCTTAGACAATACCAAGCTAACCAAGATTTAAATGATCTATACACACAACTACATACAAATCGAGTAATTGCAATCCACCGTAAAAGCCACACCAATTAGTCCAAGACGCAATTCTCAGCCTCTGCCTCAGCCTCAGGTGCTACCAATAGTCTAATTAAACGCGAAAGAACTCCTATCTCCTTTAAGTGAATTAAAATTGCCTTTCGTTGGGTCCCGCGTAACTAGGATTTACGTTCGTACCACCATCTTAATTGTTTCCTACGTTTTATGTTTAGAGGTTTTGTTTTTAGAGGTGTCTGTTTGAGACGATTTGTTCATGTTGGGATAATTGTAGAAGTAATTTTGTTTTAAATGTTCTAGTTTGTTCTGTTATCAAACTGCCTTTTCTTTATACTATATTTGTTTTGTTTTCAGCTTCATGCTGAATCCTGTATATAGTAGAGTAGATAGGTGTTAAGACACTCCGTTTCCCACTTTCCGTCGAATTTTTCCATTGTGTGTTAAGAGGCTGAACTCAACGATGCGATTTCGCTTTTCAGACGACTAGAACGAAGAATTTACAATATTATAAATAACAATTAATTCCTCCGGGTGTTTATAATATAATTATGTTCTGTTTTTATCCGACTATATACGGGGTTTAATAATTATTTAATTACCAATTGTAATGAATAAAAACGAAATATTATGTAAAAGAATTCTTAATACCAATATTAGAGTCACCTCTATCTATTTACAAAATGAAAACCTAAGAAATATCTTAACAAATTCAGATAAATAAACTAAAACAATAAATACAAATTTAGAATATTAAATAAGAAATAAATAGCTAGCCTCGCTAAGCGAAACAGTGTGGGTACTAATTCAAATCCATAATTCATTAATTATACAAGATATAATATAATTATGTGTATATATTAAAATTTTAATGTTGTAAAAACAATTATGGTTGGATGAGCTCAGCTTAAATAATTAAATTAAAGGATAGGTACGATATATTACTTTATATAAAGTCGAGACCATTGTAGCGCAAAGGGGCAGCCTGACCGTAGAACGACGGTTGTGGGTTCAATTCCGCTTTGGTATTTATTACGTAATGCCTCGGAAAATGAAAAACGGTTACTTCACATTAGGTTCTCTCTGCCCTCTCTGGTACTAGCAGGACAAGGGGTGACTTGGGTATAGCAATGTAAGAAGGAACATAATATTATGACACTTCGGTACCCATCATCCGTCGAATTTTCGTCGAGTCATCGCGTGTTGTCTGACGTAACTCAACGCCGTCAGTTCGAACGGGGTAATGAAAATATAACTAGATTAATCTACTCTAATACTATAAATCGACGTAGAATTCTATTTTTTGCATAGATATGACGGAAAACAAAAGTCTTCGATTACTTTAGTTCTTGAGGACTTGAGCTTAGTTTGTTTCTAGTTCAATTGATATTTATCTTCTTTGAATTGCTAGGAGACATTGAATCAGAGATTACTACGTTTTTTTACAGTGGAATAGTTAGAGAATACCTAATAATAAATTGCTATTATTTCTCCAAATTCTGGTTCTTAGTAAATTAAGATTTGCATGGGACAACTTAACGCCGCGTTTAAGCAGACCGTTAAAATGAAAATAATGTAAATATATTAAATATTATTTTCACCCAGCAGTAATCGAACCCGCACAATCTTTTTCTCTTCTTTTTTTTTGCTTTTAATTAAATAAAATACTTAATTAGTAAAAACAAAAAATAGAAAAACATAAAACTAACATAATTTTATTGAAATCAACACATTCTTTCTGATAGCAACACACAGTTTCGTTTAAACCAACACGCCTACTTTGTACCTAGCAAAGTAAATTAATTATTTGCATTCTCCTCGGAAATTTATCTCAAGATTTATCTCAAGCATACAATTTACAGAATAAACAGCTCAGTAATTACAATATTATGAAGTAGTTTCGACTTAAAATAATCTGGTAACCAACTTTGTATGGATTTTGTTTATTTATCTTAGATCTTGTTTGGATTTAAAGGCAAAAATACTGTTATCAAAACTTTTCATCATTTACTTTTTTTAGATGAAGTTAAAGTTTTAATACCTAGCATGTTAAAGGGCGGAACTCAACTCCGCGTTTGTCTATCAAAGCGGAGAAATGGAATACGACTGACTACGATGCGACAGATTGTGGGTTCAATTTCCACTCGAGGAATGGAATGGACATGTTATATGTGTGTGTTTATCCTCGCTCTGTTAACGAGGCAACTCAACGCCACGCTTGGCGTTAAGTTCCGCCGCTCAAAACGCAATGGCTCCAGAAATCGACAAAAAATGAGGAACGGAGTGTCCTAACACTGGGTTCCCTCCGCCTACCCTGCTATGTGCATAGTAATTAAAAAAAATGAATTTAATCTTTTCCCCTAGACACTATTCCACTGCACCTCAACAGCCTCAACACATACATGTAATATGAAATGTTGTGTGCATCGAGTGAACATTCAGTGCAGTTTTAATAAAGTCCTATGACTGACTGTGACATTTATCCGTACATCAAAGACCTGCAGTTCAAATGTCAATTAACTTCAATCGTAATGCACCATCGCACCTCGATGGGAAACTTGTGGTGTATGAATGGGTGAAATATTTCTACCATAAACTACTAATTTATTTATTAAATATTTATAAATGTTCATATGTATTTATGTTTTTTTTAATGGTGAAACTGATTTTTACCTGCTGCTTTGCTTCTGTAGTCAAATAATTTATATATAAAACACTAAGAAACGATGAGTTGTGGCCCATTGTGGCGAGGTAAGGTAAAGCGCGGCATTGGCTAAAAGTATATTGCGAAGTATTTGTACACTAGGTTCACTCTTCCCGCTATAGACTGGACAAAATTGTATATAAACCAATGAAAATCTACAATTTCACATAATTTTTCCCAGATAAATCCTCAAACAATGCTAATAAATATAATAGCATTATCATAAATTGAAATTTTTCGCTCAAAAATCATAATTTAGAAATAATAATTGATGGGCAATCGACAGACTGATCCGGATTTGAATCCATTATACAAATTAAAAGGCACCAAAACCGATTCTATCAACTCTAATGAATACTCTCGCGGTCTAGTTTTGTGGATTCGCGGTCATTTTAGACTTTTTTTTAAAGTTTCTATTTAAATTGGTGTGTTATTTATTATACTGTTGAGTTACAGTGACTCAGTGGTAGTGTGATAGAATGCCGTGGGTGTACATTCAAATCAATACTTAATTAGATTCGAAAGCTAAATAAGCGATTCGATATGCGAATGAGCTTTCTGCCTAACCAACTAAAATAGTTAATATGGTGACGAGAATCGCTTCCCATCATTGTACTCGTAAAAATTACAACTACGATTTTTTTTAAAGATAGATAATTGAGGGCGCAGTGGCAAAGAATCTTGTTGTGAATTCGATTCCCATTGGGGGGAATGAATTGTTTTTATTTCTTCGCTGTCATATCTACCTTGCTCCGTGTGACTTAAGATGAAGGCTTATTTGTATAAAACTTACATATTATGTAAGGCTGATAATGTAAAGTAAAGGGAATATGAGGTATGGTAACTATTCCTATAATAAAAAGTAGCCATAACTCATAAATCTCATCATAATAGCATAAGCAATTATAAATAAGTCCGTCTTCCATTCCGCATACAGCCGTGATTGCTACTAATATTGTAATTAGCCAATTGTCATTCGACTGTACTCAATTACCAAGTTTAATTAATCATAACTTTGAATAGTTACATCGAAGTAATTGATCTAATATGATCACTCGGTAGTTGATTATGTATATATGTATGTAAATAATATATAAGTCATAAATTTGATTTTGGTTAGGTTAATTTGTTTGTTTTTTTTTTATTATAAGAGAGTAGAAATTTTAAACTGGGTATAAAAATTTTGGTCAACACTATTTAAATATAGCAAATTTTGGTATAATTTCGAAAACAATGAAAAAGTGCCATGGCTATATTGAAATCTATACTTTTTTCAGTTTTATGACGTATCGCACATATAGCAGGAAGTTATATTTAAGACACTCAGTTCCCCACTTTCCACCCGAAACGAGACATACATTTAATCCTATGCCATAAAATGCATTATGCATGGAAATATACGTAACAAAAAATTTCAACTACTTAAAATCCGTGATTGGCTGTGATCGGCATTCGGTGAAACCTCCATTACGGTAAAGGATAAGCCAATTACACGCCGTAAGTCCCTGATAGGCTCTCGCAAATTTAATTTTTCAACACTTTTCCACGTTAAATTTCAATAATGAATCCGAAAATAATTTGAATCTGATGCGATCGGACTTGTATAAAATGAGATTTTTTAAATTATATTGACTTAATAATAAATATAAATTATTTGTAAGTTACAGCTTGCTAAAATTATGAATATTTAATATATTTCTAATGAAGAGATTTAATTGCTTTTCATTTCCATGCTTGTTGACAAAACGTATTGAGTTTCACCATTCAACGCTAAATTTGAACCTAGGACCAATACAAGTAGACAGTAAAACCAATAAAATAAAAAAAGCAATAAACAACAAAATCTCCCATAACTATTTTCAAGATCGATAGAACTCGTGCCTCCATTGACCTGCGAGATAATATAAAAGTTGAATGATACTACGCCCGTCCTATCGGAAAATAGGAGAGTCTTTAGTTCTTCGAGTCCCCAGTAACAATGTTGTGTACTGTTGTGTAGAGGAGTGTTTGTGTTATTTATTTTTTTACCAACTGTAAAAAAAGTTATGCAACACCAAAAAATATATAAAAAATTGTTATTAATTTAAGGAATTAATAGTAAGTTTTAAGGAATTAATAAAAGTGAAAAAGTTTTATTAATTCCTTAAAACGTCACGCTTTTTCCTATATATCGTTTAATAGATTTGAAGGCACTACTTTCACCTATACAAAGTAAGCACCAAGCACAACATGACAACAATTTAAAAATAAAATCCCAACTATTCTACCTAAAGAATAGTATTTTCTAAGCCAAACTAAATAAAGGAAATAATTCCTAAAATAGATTTGTGTATACAAGTGTACCGCTAAGGGTCTAAGGAACTCGAACGAAGTAAATCGTAACTCGGCCGAATTCCCACAAGTGTTCAACGTCGAATCCGAATTTTGTGCCTAAAGATGTCACACAGTACTGTAGGTACTGTACTAGACTCAAAATGATAAGTAGATTCTTTTGCTATCTTCATTATATCGTTTACTAGTTTTGACATGTGACTTCGCCTCTGTAAATAATGGTAAGTTCAAAAGAGTTGAAGTTTAAGTGAAACGGGTCCCCATTACTGAAATTTCGCTCTAAGTTTGTCTGTCACTAGGCTCAAGAACCGTCATAGTTGGACTAGAATAGGCAGATTATGTGTATTGTATGTGTTATAGCGGCAACAGATTTCTGCTATCAACAACTTACCATACCAGGTTAGAAAGTCTAACCCTTCAGTGGGATTCGAACCTACAAGCATCTAGTTTCACAGTCAAACACCAACACCCTCTATCACGATGACTTCTATACAATGTATATAAAATTGTAAGTAAATCTTTATAGCTCAGTAGCTCCCTCTAAGGATTATGTATTTTATTTCGAATCCTCAACCGATGTCCTCGCGTAATTGTGGATTAGGTGTGTTGTTCTCATTTGCTTCGTACTTACTTACTTAGAGTGGATTTTTACAACGTTTTTATATTTTTCCTCTAATTGTTTTGTTGAAAACGTTTTTTTTTTATTTATATTTAATATTAAAATTCCCATATAGAAGTATAGGTAGAGTGAATTAAATTTTAATTCACCTCGTTCTTACTTTAATTTAGAAGAAGAGACTTTTAAACGGAGTTTACCTGAATCCCACAGTTTATCCTTTCATACCATATTTTTTTTGTCAAAAAAAATCTTCTTAATCTTCGTTGAGTAGAGTATCACTTGAGTTCAAATTTACTAATGTTAACACAAAAATTTTAACTTTTTCTCCTCGGCTTTGTATTAAAAAAATAATATTCCACAGATAATAAAACCTACACATACATACATACGATAGTAATTTATAATTTATCTGTTGAAATTTAACTCGAACCAGATGTTTTATGGCGCAGCTAGTCGCGTTAGTTAATAATTCCGTTTATAGTCTGTTAACTTGCAGGCTTAGAGATCTCTTTAGTGAGGTATCTTAAATATTCTAGATCTTACCCTCATAGGAATAAGGGTGGAAATTTTACTAGGACAACCCTTCATTATAGCTCACCAAATATTTGTACATACTCGCTACCAATGAAGTTACTAAACATAGCGATGCTATTATTGCTTTACTTTATTGAATTACATTTCAATTTTGTATACTATTTATTTATGTTTATGTTTGAAAATTTGAATCGAATATGATATGAAATGGAACGCGCGCCATTTTGAATGTACTGTGTTTATTAAGTTGTTTGGAATTTGTACATTATTTGTGTGTATTTTGAATAGTTTTGTTTTTCCGAAACAAAATGCGCATCATTATTAAAAGGTTTGTACAAATATCTATTTGTTCATAACTATATAAATAATGCTAATGTTTTTTAGCTTCACGCTGTATCCCGCACATAGCAGGGTATGACACTCCATTCTGGAGCCCCCAGGAATTTGGCGGAAGTAAGGTGTCGTTGTGGAAAACAGATTGTTTTTGGAACACTAGGTTTCCAGGTTTACCTACTGGGGTTAGTTACCATGTTCTGGGTTTGATTGCGTTGGCTTAGAAATTTGATTTTTCATGTTAACGGGATTATATCATATTTCCACGCGATCTCAAGATAAATGGTCGTGGCAGACGGACAGACGAACTACAAAGTGATTTTTAAACCATAAAAAAGTATCATCTCTAACTCTTAGCATTTGGATTGAACTAATTTTAAAACTAGTTACTAAAAATAGTTGCCTATGCGAAAAATCCATCTTAATAAAAGTAAGTATTCTAACAACATACTAAAGCAATATATTTCAAGGCAACTTCATATTATGTACAAGTCATAAAAGAAATTGATTAATTCCGGCGTAGGGTCTTCCGTATCCCTCGCGACGTCAATCTATAAAGTTGCTACCATACGAGTCTATTGGTTGGTTATTATATATTTAAAAAAAAAAAAACTGTAAAAAATCATTAAAATTTATGTATATGACAGTTTTCTATAGTGGCAACATTTGAGTCGCGTCCAGTTCTGCTACTCAACACGCAATGCCTCTAGAATTCGTCGGAAAGTGGAGAACGGAAGTGTATTAATAGGAACGGAGTGGTTCAATCAGCTTGCGGGTTTAAGTTGTAAAGGTTGCACAGTTGTCACGACCTTTACATCTTAAGTGTAAAATTCCTTCAAGCGAGAATACAATCTACTTACCTTTATCCAGTAGCCTATCACTTATTTCAACGTGTGTTTATTCACACCTAATCTAATATTAAAATATCTAAAGCGTGATCATCCCAAATTAATTGTCACGCTTCGTATAACACAAACCTAATATGGAAACTTTTTGATATGACCACCCCGTAAATGCAGTGAAACAGATTATTCAGTCTTTCATTGAAACGTGCGACTGGTCAAAGAGACCCTTTGATAACTTATACATAATTATATATGTTCGTATATATGAGTGTGCGGACACACATACTAAATGTTTTTTATTAATTATATTTCGTTCGAGTTGTTGAAAATAAATGTGTTCTAAAGCGTGTTTGGAATGCATGAGCGTTTCTGTTGGATTTAAAGGAATTTTATGAGTGATACTGTTTAAAATTATAGTTTGTTTTTTGTTTTATTTAGACAGTATTCTAGAAGCAAGCTGCTCTATGCTCCACTATAATCTATATATATGTCAGTCGTATGGAGCGCGAAAAAGGGAATATGGTTTACATACTAATAAATTAATGTCCGAAGGACGGACGGACGAATGGCGTTGGACAGTTAATGCGACGGTTGTGAGTTCGATTTCCACTAAAAGAAATAAATTATTTTCAATTCTGAGCTCTGGTAACAAGACAAATCGCGGCGTTCGGCCTCGCCATTCGACATGCAATATCTCGAAAACTGGGTGACTGTAAATCTGGCTGATTCTGGTTTCTATCCCCACTCGAGGAAATGAAAAATAATACTTCCATATCTTCGCTTTGGTGCCGAGGAAGAGCATAGCAGTGAGTTTCGCCACTCAAAACATAATGCCTCCAGAATTTAGTAGAAAATAAGACACGGAGTGTCTAAACACTAAGTTTCCTTTGCCTACCCTGCTGTGTGAAAAAAAGACTCACTTTAACTGCGATCAACTGCCTCCCGCAACTACTGTGCCATGTATCATATACATAATTCAAAGCTATTTCCACCTGACCACGCAGGCGAAGCCGCAGTTCGAAGTTAGTAAATCATATATATTATAGATAGATCTAAAAACTGAATACAAGTACAAAATTGAGTTACGGAAATGAATGGAACATTGTTGATCCGTAAGCACTCGACTTCACCTATCCGTTGCAGGCTTTACCGTTTTTTACTTTGAGAGATTACCTCCCCACTACAGTCCTTTGTAGACGTGTAAATAAAGGTTTCGACAACTATTTTAGATAAAGGCCCTTGAAAAGTTCTGTATTTTCGCAATGATTGCAGAAGTTTTTGTTGATTTTTTCAGCTTACGAGTATATAAAAGAAAGCGCAAAGAACGTTGTATTTTTTATTATCATTATTTTAACTAATCGCTATAGATTATGTGGCTGACAAGGGTGTGCCTATAAACGCGACAGTTGTGGATCCGATTCCCATTCTAGGGAATGAAATATTTAATATTTTAATATACTCCGTTAACGAGGCAAGGTGCGGCGTTGAGTCTCGCCATGTGATACACAATGCCTGGAGATTAAGGTGGTAAATTGTAAGCGGAAGTTTTTTTATGAAAAATACAAGTGACGCAGTTTTCAACCAGTGTCTCAGCATTACATTCTCTCTGCACACTCACTTTTGCTAAGAAAAAAGCGTGAAACCACTTTCTTAAACAAAAACTTAAAACTCAAGTTATTTCCAAGCAAACTTCCCCCACAACCTACCTATATCACAATAAATTTCCTCGAAAGCAAGTTAATCGTCATATTGGAAATAATAACTCCATCAGAGGATGCAATATTCAGCGTAAACCGTCGCTTCCTGTTTGCGGAGAGAGGAAATTCAATTACCAGACGATAAAAGTGGACGGTACGTGCCTCCGGAATCGCGATTTCATACCGCTATTAAGTTTATTTCAACCAACTGTCTTCTAAGGTTTTTTAGATTATTTTTGAAGGAGTGAAGAGTGGTTTAGTTAAGAAAATATTGTAGGTTTGTGGTTTTGTGTAAGTAAGGGTTGTAGGTTCACATCTAACTTGAGTTACTCGTTCATTTTTTTAAATGAAACTCTTTAATCGGATGAATCGCGTAAATTTAGTTTTATACATTTAGCGATAGTCTGTGGTCACACGTGGTGGAAGACTAAGGTGTCTTTGCGTACTTGTCTATATCTTGTATTCTGGTGGTTTAAGATCTTATTATGAGTATTTGAACAATTTTTTTTCTGTATTGCTATGTGGTAAAAAAGCGTATTATTACTAATAATAGAATATGTATATACTTTATTTCTTTTTGGTTCGGTTGGATCGATTTTCTGTATATACAATAAAATATTAGAAATAAAATCAAATTCTCTTGTAAAATTTATGTTCAAGAAATAAAAACTTTATCTGAAATAACATTTGTAAAATGTCAGGGATCCAACCACCCCCACAATACTTTATACAACGACGCATTCCATAAAAACAAATTCATCATACTCAAGATACTTCTTGTTTTATTAGTATTACTTGCCAATAACCTAATGAATGTTGATATGTATGTAATACATAAAACTTCATACATTCTGTACGTAGACGATGGAAGGCAAGAAAAGTAAATTACTTGTCGTTCATTCCCATTTTTGGTAATAAGTGTTCATTCAAACAATCAATGGGTGGAATTTCATTAAACGGTAACTTCCCCTTTAATAACAGATACTGTAGGGTAATAAAATTGTATTTTTATATTTTTGGGCGAAATATAAAATTTTTGTTGCCATTTTTCATTAGATATTGTAAACGTAATAATGTTCAATCGTATTTCCTGAAGCGTTATAAGTGATTATGTTATTTTTTACTTTATTTATGTTTATAGCAGTAACTGACTGTAAAAGTTTTGGTTGTAGGTTCGACCTCTACTCGGGGGAATGATTATATTTTAAATTACTTGTATTTCCCCGCTCCAGTGGATCATCTGGTTGTCCAAATCTAGTATTAAGAAAGTGTTTACCACTTTTCGGAAAAAAAATTGTATATTATGTATATTATGTATAAGTGTATAAAAAATTTATATTATGTATAAGTGATAGAATACCTCCGAATCGAAACAAACCCACAACCGTCGCGTCACAATCAAACATTGTGTCTACGTTTGCTTCGAAGCAGTTTAAAATATAAAATTTACCTATACCCAAAATCGAATCTATTACTTTTGTTTTTCATCCAACATGATTAAAAACTGAAAATGCAATATGTCACAGTCCCATGATGTTTTTATTAAAGCATTTTCGCGTTCGCTCGATAAATTTCATGGTACTCGGAACGTCATTCCCACCTCGGCACTGAAGTGGCTCTCAGCGAAATTGGCTGGACACACCTTTAAGTAAGGCTGGCGAAACACCTGCTGTTTGTGGCTATTCAATTTTTTAAATTTACTATGATTTATTATTTTTTTCTTTATTTAATCCATTATTATAAATATCACTGTAGAGCTTAGAATGAAATTTCAATAAATAGTCGACTGATTTTACTTTTAAATATTCCCTCTCGGATGTTTGGTTGTGACAATGTCTACGCAGTAAAAAATCCACTATTAAAACAAGATTATAGCTAGCGAAAGTAATAATACGAGTATATTTTCACTAAGCTAAGCGCGGTACAACTAATGTATCGCCTTTTACAACTCATTTCATCTCTTTATATCCTACGAAGTTAAATGTATAGATTACCTGTAGATTGCAATCGACGTTTCAAGCTTTAGCAAGTGACTTGGATCCCAAATGGAAATAGCATTTCTAGAGATGAGAACGTATGAACATGATGTACTTGCTCTTTGCGGATGAAGCGTATTCGAGTGTACTTGAAACGTTGTATGAAAGGTTGATTAAATGTATGGGTTTAAGGTAAAAAATTGTTTTTGTTTGCTTTTTTCTGAAGCACATTTATACATAGGAGATACATCGCTTGACCTGCGAAAACAATATAATTTAATTGAAATAACCTATTTTCTCTTATTAAAACATAAAAAATGCTTCGAATGTACCAGTATATGACTCTATTTATATCTTGGAAAATAATCGTAATATGTGAATGTTTTCCTCATTATGACAGAATCTAGTGGCTTTTGAAGCCCTGTTGATTACTTTCCGTCCGGTTTAGAGAAATTGCATGCATGATAACAAAATTCTAACATCAATACGAGAGTTTACACTAAAATAGTTTCAAAATAGCTTTATAGTTTAAACATGACAATTGAACTATAACCGAAATAACGTCAAAAGTAGGAAACAAAGCCGTATTGTAGTTTTGTACCTGCTTTACGTGGGAGCATGTCTACCTCTAGGATAAGTGGCTTCTCAAAATTGTCTCTCAAACGGTAATAGGCGACAGACGAACAATTCTCTAAAGGTACTTAGCGAATAGTTCACAGTGAGTCAAAGGAATAGCTGCAGTCAACGCTTGGTGCAATATGGTGCGCGCGGCGGGCAGGCGCGACTGGTGGAGAATGCTCTTTTTATATTTTCTGTGTTTGGTAGCGTATGCAGAGAGAATGTAGAGTCTAACCCGACGTCATGAGGGTTGAAAAGTGTTACGTCGACTGCGCAGTGGATCTTAGAGACTCACTTGATCCAATACTTTATTTATAAAAACGGTTAAATGTTTGTATTAGTTTATTAGAGCAGTAAAAAGCACAAATATTAACAAAATCATTTTCTAATCAAATGTAATACTGTTATTGTGCATCTTTTTTATGCATCTACTTAAGATAAAGCTCGGCATTTTATTCTTAAGGTTTTTCGTTTTATTTATATAAATTCAGTCGTGGCGTGCACCAGCTGAGTGGACGAGTGTAAATGCGATATGTCGTGAGTTCATTTCCCATTCCTGGGAAAGATATATTTCAATTAAATTACAAACACACATATAATACACAATAATAATTTGGACCAATAATTTAAAATCATATTACTTTAGACTTGAGCCGAAACTAAGTTTGACAGCTACCGTCTCCCAACTTTACAGTTCGACGTGCTACGTACGTCGTACATGCTTGTGCTGTTTGACGACTGCAAGTTTTATTGAGATGACGCGAGTTATGGGACGGCACTGTCTTTTATTTCTATCCAGCTATATGTAGAGCTATGGGATAAATCTTTTAAAATATATGTAAGGTTTTTCTTTACATGCATTTGTATCAAGACATTTTATTTCCACTGGCCCTTGTATTGGAAATAGTGCTTATTGATTGGCGTAACAAAACGCCGTCCCAGTTATTTTTTTTTAAATAATTAATATTTTTTTTTATTAATAAGATTTATCGCTTAATTTTTTCGGCTTTATAAAAGATAGCACTTTACAAAAATTTGTGAATGTTTCATTCTAGACAGAAAATAGTGAATTTAATATATATAACCACAAGATATAAAACTCCTCCCACTCTTTTTCTGTCTTCAAATCGAGTGACTGGACTTGGACTCAAAAAGTAAAATTAGTCGAGAAGTAGAAGGATCTTCCCCTGCACACCCTAACTTACCTGCTATCCGAAGATTTCTCAAGATTTCTACTCGAATGGGATTTTCTTTCTTTTTTTAATAAGACAATAATACAACTTGAACGATAAAAAAAAACTAAAAAAATATATTTACAAACTGTAAAACTCGTCAAATTATGGCTAAAAATATTTATGAATCTCTATATAAAATAAGTAGAGACGCGCGACGTCGAGCGACTCAATCGCATATTTATGAGAGATAATTCACAGATGATGAGACTTGACTAGTTTGTCCGCAAACTGTCATTATAATCAGCAAATAATTTTAGTTTGACATGTTATTTGAAAGACACTTTATACTTCATTGATTTAAAAGCAAGCAAATTTATATAAACATTTTGTATAACTTAGCAGTAATTATATAACAGTACGTTTAATCAGGTGTAACCACGGTTGTATCGCTAGTGACTAAATATTACTTAAATATAAATTTTACTAGTCTTGTAAGACAAATACGGCATTGGTTTCCACGAAAACACAAAATTTTTACAGTTGCTATCTCTCTTCCTATCCTTCCATGTGCAGGTGATTAAAAAATATTTAATTTTAACAAAATAATAAATAAATATTTCGAAAACCAATTTTTCCCATTGCCCAACATAAAAAAAACAAGCAACACCTGTTTATTTAATAAGTATAGATAATAGCACAAAGAGATATATTATACTTTATTAAACAGAAGTACGTCAGCTATAAAATATACACGCTCATAAAAAGATCTAAACTTTGCCCCTTATACGGAGAAAATAAAGAATGAAATAGTTTATCGTTTTTTGTAACAAATGTCTTTATATTGAGCTATATTTTTTTTATATTCTCGCATCTTTTTTTGTTATTAACTTGATATAGATACCTCCATTCGTTACTTTTTTTTATCTTCACGCTGTATCCCGAAAAAGTGGAGGGGTAGACAGAAGGAACCTAATGTTAAGACACTGGGTTCCCACTTTCCGCCCAATTTTCGACATATTGCGTACGTGGGTCAACGTCGCGCACTATTATGTGACTAGATAGAGGAAATGAAAATAATTAATTCCCCCGAATAGGAAATGAATCCACAACCGTCGCACTTACAGTCAAAAACGCCTATTAGAATCCCTCAAGCATCACGTGCACTCATAACTGTAATCGTCAGTAGGCAATATTCAAAGAGATAAAAACGTTAAATTTTCTATATGATACAATTTCCATAATGGAACGTGACAATTGTTTAACCCAAGGTTTTTTATTATTTAAGTTTTTGGATATAAAGTACTGGATGTTCCGGGTTGTATTAATAATTTAATTTATATATTTTTTAGCTTAACCCTGTATTCTGTAAATAACAGGGAAGGACTGGGAATCTAATATTAAGACACTTCTTTTCCCTATTTTCCACCGAGATCTTGAGGCTTAAGGTTTTTCAATTAATTTAAAATAAAAAAAAAGAAATGTATTCCTTTTATGTATAACCAAATGAGTGCCAAATTTAATAATCCTGCATTCGCACAATTTTTATACAAAGGGCTACAAATCGAAATTCAATCGATTTTTCTTTATATTTCCCTTTCCGTTTCCGTTAAAAATATATTACAAAAAAAATCCTTTTTTAATATGTGTAAATGTTTATATACTGTGGGACTTTCTATAGCTTATTAAAGCAATTCTTATAATTCGATTTTTATATTATTACCTAAGTTTTAATAAAAAAAATTAAAATAAAATAGCTTTAAATACTTCCTATAATGACAATTCACAATGATACCTAGAATTATTGTTAAAGCGGACTTTAGACGCCCTCCTGCTACTACTACTGCTAGTAGACTTAATTGGCCGTTGTCTTGAAACGTTATTGAATTTCATTATATGCATGAACTGACAGGTTCAACTTGCGGCTCCACGCTCAGATTACTATGGAACGTTTTGATCTATGTTCTATGAATGCATTTAATTTGATTTTGTAATTAAGATGTTATATTACTAAATTTGGTAGCTAATATTAAAAGATGTATGAAGTGAGTTTAAATTTTATCAATATCGTCATCAGCTTTTTAATGCTTATTGTGCCACAATGGTGTGAAATATTTGATTTTCTAAAAATTTATAAATTGTTATTGGAATTTTCTTTGTGCCAGTAACAACTATTGTTATTATTTTCGAGGTACTCTACACCGCACCTTCTCTACCTACCAAAGCTAAGAAATTGAAGTACTATATTCCCCCAATGGGAATCAATCCCATATCCGTTACGTACCAAAAGCTGGGGTTACCATATTTTTTCACATATTAAGAGTTATAGACACTTGGCATTTAAAATTCAATAATTTCTTACACGTTCTTGACTTTGTCCCTTCCAGTATATTTCACAGACCAATAACTACACGTTTCACTCAAGTAGCTTTGTACCTTTCAGTGGTTTGGAAACTACTATTTTCATAGCAATAATCATTTATCGGGCCTACATTACGTTTGTACGTGACGTGCTTCGCTATAGCGACGGTAAGAATCGAATTTTTTGGACCTCTCGTATAAGCTTAAGTGTACCGCCGGTGTTTTACCGGTAATTTCATTCAATTTCTCGATATCCCTTTATATTTGTGGGTGAATTGTGGCCAGCTTTTGAAATGTTAGTTCGTGTTATAATTATTTATTTTTGTATTTAATCATTTTGTAATTTTTTTGGGTACTTTATATTCCTTAAGAGTATTGTCTCGTAGCTTTCTTTGAAAAATGAAGTTAATTTAAATATCACTCTTGTAATTGAATTGAATCTAAAGCCATTAAACATACATTTACACTGGCTCACTGCAGCTTAATGATTAATAGTTTTTATATTGAATAATATTTCTTGTCAACATAATTACAAAGCGTGGCGTTAAGTTACGCCGCTCAACGCAAAATATCGAAAATTAATCTAAAAGATGAAAACGGTTGGCTTTTATAGTAAAATCCCCCTACCTAAAGCTAACCTTCTACATAAATGTCAACAGTCAAACAGACGAACATGAAATCACGATTGGCGAGTTCATTATTACAGCGGTTTCATGGATCGGAGGATAGATTGATAATCGCGTTATCTGCGTAGAAGCGTACGTTTGACGCTCGATGCCTTGACACGCTTCGAAAATGATGGAGAATTTGGTGAAGCGACTATTTATGCTTCTATACTTAATTTTATATAACTGTGGAGAGTTTGTTTGGGCAAATGCGCTGATCTCGGGAACTTTGACATGCAAAAATATTTTTTAACGTGTGACGAATAGAGTTAAAACACTCCGTTCCCTACTTTCCGTCCAATTTTTAAGACAATGCATATTTTGTGGCGAAATTCAATGCTGGGATTTATCTTGTTACCAGAGCGTGGATATAGAAAATAAAATATTTTTCCACCAAGTACAAATCAACCCCTAGCAGTCACGTTTAGTAGACGCTTATTTATGTAAACCTTTAGAAATTCCTATTTTTTCCTTATCAATTATTATTAAATTGTAGTTTCATCAGGTCCTGGACGCCGGAGTGGAGTTATAATTAAATAAAGCTCCTTTGAAACGGCAAAACTGTTAAATAATAAGAAATATTGTTCGTAACTTTGTTAGAAAATATTTTTTGTTGAGAATTTCTTGAAAATTATTTTGTAGAAAATTATAATTATTATCATAATATTGTGTCACTGTTCTTTTATGTTTGAAAAAATATTTACCAAATTTCTTTTACGTTGATCAGTATAATGTTTAAACACTCCTTTATTGAATTTTCTTTCTTGATGCAACTTCTGCATTATCTTTGTTTTATAAAGTTCTAAGTACTACAATCATTTTTTTTTCAAGGAAATTGGACCCACATCTTTACAAACAAATTGTCACTTTTATTAGTAAACAATTTATCTTTAAGCATCTATTTTACAACACATATTGACATTTTAAGTAATATACGAGTATACGTAATACAGAGGACCAACTTCGTCCAGTGTGAAACTTTCAGAGGAAATTTGATCAGACCGTGATCAAAGTACAGGATGTACCGTTAAAATATAATATTTTTAGCTGGCAACATGTTTAATTTTATATTGAATAAATTATTTTGTTAACGCTACATCCTTTTTAGAAGATATGAAATTAGATTTTTGTATTTATATGAAAGCTTTTTTCCTCAGCCTGTTTCGAAAAAAAATAAAAGAAGTACATAAAGATATGCTCTGCTTACTCTGCCTCTGCTCGATAAGCTAATATCATTTTCAATGTTGCAAAAATATATGTTTATTCTCTATATCTACCTTAACATTTTTTTCCCGCATAGAAGAGAAAGCAGAAATAATAAATGTCAATACATTCTGTTCTCTGATCCCATCTGAAAGTCTCTAACGTTTCTAAAGTAGGCAGAGGAAATGAAATTATTATATATTTCATTCCCCTGATTGGGAATCGAACCGTTAACTGTCATGATTGCAGTCGCACGCGTCGTCGTTAAATGTAAAATATTTAATAAAAATAAAAAGTAAATAAAAATATATGGTACAATACAATACTTGTCAAACTACAGTCATTAAGGCTGTTCCTGCACGTGTGGCCGACAGCGACACCCCGCATACATGCCATAGGTAATACATAGGTATATCTAACGTTGTGGATTTGAAAGCTAAGTTGCAAATAAATATATTTTGAAATAGATATTTGTGATATTAAATATATCATCTGAGAGTAAATACGATGGTTCTTATGGGTTTGATTCTGACTCAGGAAAATATTTACTCTCATATCCCCGCTCTGGTTTTTACCACGTGAATGACGTTGAATTTCTTCACTTATCCCTCACAACATGAAATATTTTGAACATTAAATTCTTTCTGCCTCCCCTGATATGCGAGAATACGTGTGAAAGTGTTAAAGTTATTTTTTTTTAGTTTCGCGCTGTATCTTGCGTATCGTCTGCCTATTCCTGGCATAGGCAAACTGACTGCTAAGACACTTAGACACTGCTCACTGCGCGTTGAATGTTGTAACTCAACACCTGAAGCTCATTTTATTGCCATAAAAATAATTTACTATCCCGAGTTCGCATTAAACCCACCTAAGTCATTAGAAGAATATCTGTGGATCTCCACAGATATTCTTCTAATGAATCAGAATTTACAACTATCATTTAACAAAATGACTAATCTCTAAACCTCCTTTAAGCCAAAAACACAAAACAATTCACCAAACTATCGCCTGGCCTACATATAAGTATAAACAAAATTCCAAGCGTGTGAACAATGTCTCACGTTACTTAATTAAATTCTATAATACGGTAGCAAAGATAAATAACTCACTTTAGACGCCCTCGACTGGATAGAACCTGTACTCTATGTATGTATATACTGTAGGAATTGAAGTTACTGTGGCGTGTGGGACTGTGGGATGTAAACGACGACTGTTGGTTCGATTCCCAATTAAGGGAACGTTTGTATTTAATTTTTATTTTCTTAGCGTATTGAGATATTGCGTTGCGATACGTTGAGTGTAGGAATTTAACACAGGAAAATGCGTGAAAATGTTAGTACCATTGTCCTAATGGTTAAACGTACTATTATATGCATTCGTGCTTTTAAATACTCGGGGTGCTAAACGAGTTATGTATGCACATCGCTCTCAAACAAAATTTTCTCTAATTTCATGTTCATCTCCATTTTATTATAACTTTTTTAGTTTATATTCTGCACGTAGTAGAATAGAACTTCGAACTTCCATACTCCACTTTCCACTGTATTCTGTAAGTACTGCGTGTGGAGTGGCGGAACTCAACACCGCACTTTGGCATCGTCACAAGAGTGAGGAAATAAAAATATTAAACATTTCATCCCCCTAAGGATGAAACAAACCTACATCCGTCGCGTGTAGTGTCACTCCGCCATGACGGCCTCAAATATTATTTTAATATAAAAATTAAATAATAATATCTATAGCTAATTACTATTCAATTGTCATTATAAAGCTATGAATATTTTATTAGATATTAGAACATTAATGTATTCTGAAGTTTCGATTTATTAAAAAGTTAAACTAAATTTAAGAATTTATAAAAGTTTTACGACAGCATTTTGAATTTGATTACTGGTATAATTAATTGTATATAGATCACGGTCTTCTTTCGTAAAATAAATAGCGTTGAGTAGTAAATAATGATTTCAGTGAAAAGTAGGGATAGGAAGTGTTTTAATGGGAATGAAGTGTCTTAAAATTAGGTACCCTGCTATGTGGGGTATCCAGCGCGAAGCTTAAAAAGGCAAATTAGGGTGGAAATGGCGCCAGACTGCGGAAGTGACGGTTATGTGTTCGATTCGCTCTCGATGTAATAATTATAATATCTATTTGTTTTAACTCTCCGCTTTGGGAGAAATAGCGCGTTGTTCGCCTCTCCAAAAGCAACGTTTCGAAAATTGTTGTGATTTTTTTAAGTATTTATTAAAAGAGCGAGAAAAAGAGAATATTAAATATTTCTTTCTCCGCGTGGAAATCAAACCCCTAACTGTCGCGTTGACAGTTAGGGGTTTGATAACTACGCTACGCCACGGCGGCGTTACATTAAAGAAATAATTAGAAAAAAGTTCTATTTACTAACGTCTACTCTAATCTATTAAAAAAAATCGAACCTACGAACTGCTCTTTATTAACGAAGTCTTATCTGGAAACTTAAAAATAAAAGGCCAACATGCCGTCCATTTTCCGTCACAAACATTTAACACTGACTCAGACGGTAATGTCGTTGCGATAACACTCACTTTGAAAAAGTTTCTTTATTTTCAAAAATGTGCGACAGTAGTTAAGTTCCAGTCGAGTGGATTTAACAGCGTCTTGTCGTGCTCTACCCTTCCTTTTTTAATTTTATCAACTTTGAGTTTTATCGTACGTACCTTCTTTTAGATTAGGTTTGTGCATATAATCTGTATGTTATTCCTCTCTTACGACAGCAATACTTTTACTTTAATGAAGCGTAAAATAACAAAAAAACCTAAAAGAAACGATAAAAACACAAAAAAACATTGTAAATTTTCAATAGAAAAAGTAGCATACTCAAATACACAAGTCCTGACATACACAAATAGGGTAATGTTAGATAACTCTTAACACGTGTGCTCTACATCGAGCAAGATATCTGTCACGTATACTGCAAATCCGAGCCAAATTCGTACGGGATCATCTCGATTTTTATTATTCAAATATAAACTATATTGAAGGGCAAGTACGAAAAATGCTACATAATTCGAAAAAGAAAGCTATCATGATGCAATGGAATAGAATCTGATTGTAAATATAATAGTTGTGACTTCGATGCCCATTCAGGGAAACGAATTATTTTCATATCCTTGCTCTGGCGAAACGAACCGCGGTGTTGAGTTCCGCCAATCATCATAAAACGTTTCGAATCAGAGTGTAAAATAAAGAATGGTGTATCTTATCAGCCTGATCCTATTTAACTTATTATTTACATAGATAACATATATTACATATAATATTTATATATTTATATAATAATCCAAATAATCATAAAATATACAATTTCTGTCGAACAGAAATCGAGATCAAAAATGCTTTTATCGTTCGAGTATTTGAATTTCTTACGAGCTTACGTTACTGGATAAATTCCTTTTAAGATGTTGAACCAAATCGTCCGTGAGCGCGGAGCCTAAGTATACTGACCCTAACATTTTATGCGCACTTTACTTTACATAATCTATGTATTGCAGTTGGGGAGTTCTTGACTGTACGATGATCGTAGGTTTGATTTTCATTTGGTGTAAAGCTCATATTTGATATTATCCCCAGTGTACAGAAAGGTAGAAAGAGAATACAGACACTTTTTGACAGTGCAACGATAAAGACTTATGGTGAAGCTGGCATGTCTTAGTGTATATGTGTAGATATTTTCATTTTAGTTTCACAGACAACGAGGCTACGAGACAAAGCGCGGCGCTGAATTCCGCCGCTCAACACTAAATGCCTCAAGAATTTTCAAACATTGGATAACGAAAGTAGACAGTAGGTTCCCAGGTCCCCTCTGCCTACGCGGTCATGTACTTGTATGAGATAAAGTGAAACAAACAAGATATGTGTAAAAATATCTATTTATCAATAGTCTATAAAAAGTATACTGACTCATCTTACAGCAGGGTCAAAGTGTATAAACGTTAAATTTATGATTTCAGCGAAATTTTTATTCTTGAGTAATCTTAGGCAATAATGTTCCGCTTGACCGTGTTTATTGCTGTGGGGGTATTATTTTATGTAGGTAATGTAAAGATATTATAGTTTATATGAAAAGTTTAGGAATTTAAAGGGAACGGAGTGTCTCAACACTAGGTTCAGTATATCTACCGTGCTATGAGCAAGATACATTGATTTCAAAATATAAAATCTTTTAAACTATTTTTGTTTAAGTTTTAATAAAATAATTTATTAACTATGTATTATTCAAATAAGGCTTCTAAATAATTTATTTGTGTTGATTTTTCTAAAGAAATATGTATTTTTGTTTCAGGTAAGTGAACAGAATGTCGTAATAACTCAGTAAGTAACTAACACCCGTTCATTGAGTAAGTCTGTCTGTAAACGTATCAGTTATAATAGTAAACGTATGGGTTCGACTCCCACACTGGGAGCATAAATCAGTTACATTTCCTCGCTCTAAGCAGGAATTGGATAGAGTGCATCGTTGAGCTCCGCAGTTCACCACACAATGTCACAAATATTAGGTGAAAAGTAAAAACGGAGTGTCTGTGCTCTACCTACTCTCCTATAGCTTCTTGCTATATCTTCTTCACCTATAGCGTGAAGCTAAACAAAAATATTATTAATAAGAGAAGAATCCGCAGCAAAACAACAAATTAGTCTCTAATTATAAATTAAGATGACTACTGAGGCGTTAAATGAAATGAGTATCTTAATTGCTAAGGAAATTACCCACGTCTGTTCTGTAGTCGCATGGGACCGAACCTTAATAAACTTATAGGAAAGTCATTTGGTTCTTGCAAAAGTATTGTGGAAATCAAAGAAACAAATTTTGTATATAATAATATGAAATAAATTAAAAATAAACTGTAATTAGAGGTCTTTGAGCGGTTATTGGAAGTAATTAATGGACTTGATTGGAAATAAATGTTTTTGTTTTTATTTATTGTTTTTTTTTAGATTATCGCTCTTTCACTTATAGTATGGCAGACAGAGTTTTAAAATTTTAATCTTCTCTTATCTATTACTTTATTACTTTGCACGATGTTTTACTCTACGCAATTCCTCCAGAATTCTATGCTAAGGGCATAAAGAGTGAACCATAGAAACTATCACGATTGCTGTGTATATGATCCCAATTCATGAGAATAAACATTCTATCTCTATAGCAAGGTAAAGCGCGGCGTTAATCTCCGCCATTCAGCACGCAATATCTAACAGTTAGCTATACCTATACACATCGACATTCCTTTTTATATTCAGCTTATAACTATTTACTAATCTAACTTGAAAAGAACGGGACAGGTGTCGAATAGCTTCGCATATCGTCCCTGAACACTGAACGTAGCGTTACTACAGTCGTTTAGTCACTTGTTTTTAGTGCCACGACCTTTTTACACGATTGGATGCGTGATAACTTAGTTGAAATTCTCCCATTTAGTGTTATTGAAGGATATTTAGTTCTTTTTCTTATGTTATGTGTAGAAATAGATTTGAAACTGTTAACGAGACAGTTCTGGATTCGATTCCAATTCGGCGGAATAAACAATTTTCTTTCTCTCGCTCTGGTAAAAAGAAAAAATCGCGGTTGAGTTCTATTTAGCATGCAATATTTCGAAAATTGGGCGGAAAGGGGGAAAGGAAGTACCTAGCTATGCGGGAAAAAACATAAAACAGCTTTCCATCGTTGCTTAGTGGGACAGTGATTAATTGTACACTTGATAGTTATTGATTCGATCCCTTTCAAGAATAAGAATTATATTTAAAAATATTAATATTTTCTCATTTTGTTAATACAGAGAAAAAAAAATTGATAACGGAGTGTTTTAACACTAAGTTCACTCTGAGTATACTATTTAAAAAAAATATTGAGGGATATCCATATCTAATTTCATTTCATTACACGAACAAGTTTCACCCCAGTGCAAGTCAATTATGATTTTAATTGAAGCACGCTGTGAATCTGACACGAATGTACCTACTGATATATCGAGAACGTATCAATCTATTTTATCATATTTTGTCAAAATAATAATAAACGCTTACTGAAATTGTTATTTGGCCTTAATTAAATATTATATTGATTAGTGGTCGTTGAGGTGCAATGGAGCGGTGTTTATCTTTAAAAACGTGGATTGTTGATTCAATTCTCGCTTCAAGTAATGAATCATTTCTATTTATCCGTTTTAGTACGATAAACATGGGGTAGAGTTCTGCCATTCAAGGGAAAAGAATTTGATTTTGATATTAGGTTCATTCTGTCATCCCTACTATGAGAGAACCTAAGGTTAAGAATATTCAGTGCCCACATTCGCCCAGTTTTCAAGACAAGTCTTGAGTGGTGAATCTCACCGATTTATTTGAGCGAGAAAACTAAATTAATTCATTCCTTCGATTGGAGAATTGAAGAATCGGACCAAAAAATATCGCTTTACCACTCAGACTGCCACCGTGCTAGTATCTTTAAATATTACTAGAATATAATATCAGCATGCGAGTATAAGCATATTACTAATGTTATATAAACTAAGATAGCAAATTCAACTTCCCACAAAGCAAGCAAAAACAGATAGCGGAGCTTATTCAAACACGTTATATTACGCGTTTACGCAACTAAGCCAACTCGAAACGCAAACTAGAACTTATCTAATAAAATTATAATGTACATAGATTCATAATTTTTGTATGAAAAATATTTTAACTACTGTAAAATAAAAATATTAAAAAGATTGTTTATATAATTTTTACTCAATGTTTAAAAATTCTTAATTATATTCAGAATTTTGTAATTTACAATGCTGAATGCTGTTTGAAGATCAGTAGATCTACTTATATTATACGTATAATTAAGATTCTATAATGAATTTTAAAATGCAATCACTCTATCACAAATCAAATAGTCTTAAAGCGCTGAATATAGAAAATTCTTTGATATTCGACTTGCAACTGCGAAATTTATCCAAATCCTACATCCTCTACACAGTAGTGACAAATGTACTGAACCATACACAACGATTACCCACTACCACCTACCCTTAGGTGTCGTTCTGTCCACAAACAGGCACTAGTATAAATATCCGCTACAAATGTTCGTCGCTACGGCCACGGCTACGGCAACGCTATGCAAATTTCATTTACGCGTAACCCACTCAACAGGATTGCACGTGATTGATGGACGCAAATTGGAAATGGGCTACGCATCGCCAGATGAAGATATCGGTAGTCGATAATGTTTATTTTTAATGAGGAGAAGCGAATGGGTCTTGAGGTTATTGTGGTGCAAAGACAGTGGTGTCAGTGATTTATTGTTACAGTGATTGTTCTGAGTTTGATACAAAAATAACTATAATAGTTGTGTTAGATACATTGATTTAGTAAATTAAATAATAAAGTTTTCGTACCGGTCCACTTACTTGCCAACATGTCAGAACCAAGCACGAATTCCTTGACCCTAAGAGGCTATTCAGATATGCACTTTAGCGTTGCTCTAATTTAATTAAACTTTAAACGAAAGACTAAAGTACTTTCTGTATTTTATAGGGCGCGGAGTAATGTTATTTAATAAGAAGGGACAGCTTTTGAAAATATGAAGAAGAATTTCATATTGAAATGAAGAAATTATTAAGATTGATATTTTGAATTTATTTAAATCGTATACAGATTTTGAAGTTCAAAAGCACATAATGAATATATTTTAAAGCTTGAAATTTATTATTTGAAATTCAAAAAAGTGGAAGTGAATGTGTAAAGTATATAAATAACCAAAAACTACGTATTTTAAAGCAATATTTCTAAATAACAGTGCACGAAAATTCAAGTCCTGCTCTTTCAAAATATTTGTACTGTATTTGAATATATTATATTCCTATAAGCTTTTACTTGTAGTTAAATGGCATAATAACAGTTGACACTTAAGAACTTGAACTAACTCTGACCAGATAACATTTTGTTTTTAAATTCAAGCTGTATCCTGCACATATCAGGGTAGGCAGATGAAATCTGAGTACCAGTAATAAGACTCTCCATGTCCATTGAAACATGTCCCTTCCAACATGTTGGTCTATAGGTAAAATAAAGCCTTCCTCGACAAACGGACTATCCAACACAGAAATATTTTTTCAACTAAACTTACAGTTTTAGTACATAGGTAAAGATTATTTCCAATAAATTTATCCAAAGAATAAATATCACAAAATGAACATATCCACAAATATTGTACAAACAACTTATTCGATAGTTTCAAGAAACACTAAGCTCTTCAGTTCATAAATTTTTACCGTCAGATAGATGCACTTTCCCTTTACACTTTAGCGTTGCATGCTAGTGATGGGGCCAGTGACTCGGTCTATATAGCAAGAGCTGGAGCAATTCTCTAGAACTTTATTTTAGTTGGATTTTGTAATTTTCTTATATAAGTTTTAAGAATCTCAGCATGTGATAGTAAACGCGGTATTTATTGGTTCGGTCCTCACTAATTAGAATGAATTATTTTCTTGCTCGTATAACAAGACAAGGTGCGGCGTTGAGTTCCGCTGATTATCACGCAATCTTAAAAAAATACTTTAACACTGTTTAACTATAACGGTTCATGAGATAGAACCTAGTGACAGACGGACAACAGACGAATGGACAAATAGACTCTACGCCTTAATAATAGAATTCTGTTAAATATTTTGTGTACGGAACCTTAAAAATTAGAAAATGCTTTTAAAATGATGGCCAATGGATTTTAGTATGACACGTGAAATTTTCTGTATCAAGATATAGTTACTCCCTCCGGAGTAATAGAATTAGAGTATCGAGACTGTAGATTATGTCATATAAGCTGCTTTATTTTATCAGTTTTAAAGTGATTTTCATAATAATAAACTATAAAAATATTTTTCTTTTTACATAATATACCGGCTTTACGGATACAACAGGATAATAGAGTTAAGGTACCTATTACGTTCTGCACGCTTCGCTAAATTGAAGAGACATTGCATTTTAAATGGTAGAACTTAACGCCAAAGCCTCTAATTATAAAAAAATGGAAACGAGCATTTTTTTATATGACATATACAAAATATTTTATTTTATAGACACGAGATCAAGATTCAGGGAACCTTTTAGCACAAGCTATGACGACACACATATACATATATACATCCCTTTTATAGATCTCGCCTGTACCCGATATTAAATGTTTACGTTCGAACGTTTCGTAGGTAAATGTAAACAATGCTCTGTACAGAACACCCTGTGCAACAAGTTTTGCCCGTCCATTTATGACCTTTAATACTATGAAAATAAGATCGAATTTGCTCAAAATTTTATGTTTCGCTCGCTGTATATGGACATGGATTTCTGCCTGATATTTCGTAATCTCGGTATATGTATCCGCACCGTATCGTGATGTCAATACAAAATATATTTTCTATATTTTTGTCGACAAATAATGACTTTAGGGCATCAAAATTATTGAAGTTATTCGAATTTAATATGAGAATAGAATTTTTATGGGAAGTTTGTTTTATATTAAAGGTACAGTGCAAAAACGATTTTTGTTGTCAATGCGATTTGTCTGAGTTCGATTTATAAACGAATTTTTTAATTAATTTTTTAATCGTCAATTAATTTACCACTAATTCACTATGATTACTGCCTTAAACCTGATAAAAATATTAAGGCGTGTTGAGTAGCGAAACTCAACGCCGCGCGACGAAAAAAAACTATACAATCCTTCAATTTATACTTAAATGATAATTTTCCTGATCCGTTTCGTCTCTCGCAACAAAAAAAAAAATAAAACGCCCTTCACCATCAACCCTCCAAACGTTACCCAATACAATATTGACCCATCAATTCCTCAACACAACTTACACCATCTTAAGTCAGATATCAATTTTAAGCATCACTAAACATCGATAATTGATGGATCCTATACAAATATTTGGCACGAGGCTAGTACCTACGAGTATGTACTAACAGAGTGTCCGAACATATTAATTTCGGCGTTAAAGTTTATATAAATAGCTCTGTTCAATTAAACCCCAGGCGCGATACAGCATAATCTTGTGTACTTACGCTGAGTAAGTTGTCGAGTGAATTGTGTGTGATTTAGACCGCTAGAGCCTAAAGCGTTATAACCACGCATTTAAGTGTTTACATACGAAATTGGAATTTAAATTTTCTATTGCAATGATTGGGGATTTGGTTCGTGTTTCACGTATGTTTATTTTTGTTTTCGTCTGCCATTCAGGCAGAGTTTGAGGCATCGAATAAGAAAATGTTCATAGTACAGCTTCACAAGATATCCTACATATGGTACGATAGGCAGAGAGAATGAAGTGTTCCTATACTACTTTTCCCACTTTCCACCCAATTTTCTGTGTTATAAGAACAACCGCCCAATATTATATGGACAACAGGAGAAAACAGCTTAGGCATATTTTTAATGAAATTCAGTTGTACCCAAGCCATATTGTTAATTCATAAGAACAAAGAGATATCAATCAGTGTTCCGTCTTGAGATTATGTTTAGATAGATAGATAGATAGATAAAACTCTTTATTGCATACATAAACAAACACAACTAAATAGTAAAACAAAAGACAGAAACAGTACGCAAAGGCGACCTTATCACTAATAGTGATCTCTTACAGGTAACCTTAACTGACATAAACTTACAATAGAGCAGGATATAATGGTAGTGCATAAGTAATAAAGAGCGATATGAATACAAATACATAACATAATTTTTGACATATTATACATAGACGATACTTATATTACATATACAAAAATATAATATATACAAAAGGGTACATATAATAATTATACATGTTAGATAATTAATAAAATACATATTTTATATATATATATTTATATATATACACACAATATACATATAGATAATAAATACACACATATATACATACACTATAAAGTTTTTTGTTGTGCCAAATAATAACGCTTAAGGGATTTTTTAAATATACTAATTGATTCTGAATGTCGGATATATCGTGGAAGATCATTCCACAAGATAACACTTTTAACAGTAAAAGATTCCTTATAACCTACCGTGTTGAAGGAAGGTATCTTTAATTTGTTGTCACTTTTGGAGCGAAGATTGAGCTGAAGCGTGGAATCGGTACTACGGAAAGTGAAGCGTTCTTTAAGGTAACGGGGAGTGTTGGGATGGAAAAGGATAGAATAAAGTGTACATAGGACGTGGAGATATCGACGATGCCGGACTGTTAGCCATTGAAGCTTATCACGAAAAGCTGATATATGATCGAATTTTTTCAACCCAAATATATATCTGATGCAGAGATTTTGTAGACGCTCAAGCTTATCTAGATGTTTTTGGGAAAGGTCAAGGTAACAAATGTCGGCATAGTCAATAATAGGAAGAAGAAGGGAAGTGGTTAATAATATTTTTGTTTTGATTGGAAGGAAATTTTTCCATCTCTTGAGAGAACCCATCGTCGCAAATATTTTACGACTAACATGCGAAATTTGCGAAGCCCAAGATAAGGTGTTATCCATGATGATACCTAGGTTTTTAATGGAATGACTATAGGAAATAGGAGTACCATCATAAGTAACTGCTGGCAAATGTGTAATATTGAATTTAGAAATTTGTTTTTGACTACCAATGATAATGTACTGAGATTTACTTGTGTTTAAATTTAAGCCATGCGTTTTGCTCCATAAAAATATTGTTTGAAGATTACGATTAATCCGTTCAATAGCTTCTGATAAGGTGTCAATAGGTGATGATACATATATTTGCAGATCATCAGCGTATAGATGAAAAGGTACAGTGAGTAAATTGGTTAAAGTGTTAATGAATATTGAAAATAGCAAAGGAGACAATACTCCTCCCTGTGGAACTCCTGCTTGAAGGTAACAAGGAATGGAAATCTTATTACCATAACGTATACTCTGTTGGCGATTATGTAGATAGGAGTGGAACCATGTGATGACGTCAGTTTAGATTGATTACGGTGAAAAAATCAGTGAAGAAAGATAAGCACAGTTTTATAAATCCTGCTCATTTCAGTAGTAATATGTTAGGTGTTGTTATATTGCTAAACTAACACCGCGCTTTGTCTTTCCAGATCGCATAATAATAAAAATTAAAATCACCTTAAGCGAGAATCAAACTAGTAATTATCGCGTATACGAACACTTTTACATACTCCCAAACCTTGATACTGTAATGAAGATATTAAAACATATCTTTGGAATTTAAGTCCAGGACCACAACGTATTCAGTACTTCGCCATCAAATTTAAATATATAAGACTCGTCCGTTACTGATTCATTGACATACGACGCACATACGACACTACTATAGTTAGAAAGTAAAAAATTTGGCATTTAGGAAAGTGAGGAAGCCTAGGGAATGAATGTTCTACGATGGTAAGGATAAACAAAAGATAGAGAAGTAGACAAAGTTGAGGGCGACGACGAAACCTTAATTTCTTTTGTTTGTGTCATTTAGAAGAAGTCAAATAAACAATTTGTATCTATTAGTAATTCAATATCGATTAACAGTTAATCTCAATTTGTGTTCAAAGGCGCAACTAAATTGTTTGGATTGGCAGAATAAAGGTCTGAGTAAAGAACATTAGTTTAGGTGCGAAAATAATCGGAGTGACTGTCGGGTAAGATTTATTACGTTTTTGTATAGTTTACATGAGACCGTTGTAACACTGGGGCATAGCGTGTGTATTTAAACGTGATGGTCGTGGGTTCGATATCTACTCGGGGCTAAGAACTGTTTGCATTTTGTCGCTCTGGAAACAAGACAAAACCCAGCGTTATGTTCCGTGACTCAACACAAAATTTCTACGCACACAAAGTTTTTAAGGCTTTGTGTTCCGCCATTCAACACGAAATATCTCTAAAACAGGTAGAAGATCGACGGAATGTCTTAACACTAGGCCATCTCTCTGTACCAGACACGCGGGAGATATTCTCGTACAGGTTGCGAAAAAACAATTTTGCAAAAATCACCACCCTTTCTTTCAACTTCAACTTTACCAGATTTGAATTCAAAAGTTATAATACATTGAATAGTCTAAAACTATTGAGTCTTAGCCTGGCAATATCATATTACTATAGTTTACCCGCCTCGAGTAATTCCGTCGCAATTCTTTGATCCCAACTTATTCTACAACAGCAGGGTTTTGTAAATATATTTTTGAACGTATTTATTTCTCGATGCTCTTCCCCACTTTAGAATTCAGTCCTCGTGAGTCTTTTTAAAAAGATATTTTTGTATTATTTAATCGTTTCTGGGAGAACGTTTCGAGGAAATTTTGTTTTGAGATGTTATTATGGCGGTTAATTAAAACGACATTTGGGTATTTTTAGGGTTCCGTTCCTCGGAACGAAGAAACGGAATCTTTATAGAATCACTTTGTTGTCGGTCTGTTCGTCTATTCGATCATTAAATAAATAGATAACATATAAAAGAACGACAAAAAAGATTTGCCCAGATACACATTGTTTTTGCTGCTTTTCATATGAAATTCACCGCGTAACCAAATCCGGGCTCTATAGAATTCTCGTCTACCTACAGCTATGGAATTTGGCATGAAGTTAAATTAAGTACAAATAAAGAAAAAAAGAAAAGAAAAAAATTATTGGTATTTTATAAAAAATCATTACATATTTATATTTGTAGTTAGTTCATGTTTGTTTTGAAAGTTTATAATAAGAAGATATTTTATAATAATGAATAATGTCAGTAAGGAAGGACATTATCCTTGAATAGATTGAATGATATAATTCTTATCTAACATTTTACATATAGCAAGGTACCCAGAAGGAACCTAGTGGAAGAGGGATTGCGTGTTCCGTTACACTACACGCCGCTTTTTAATTTATTGACGAGGAAGTATAATGTTTAATATATCTGACTTCCAATCAAAAAGTTTAATAATTTTGATATAAATAAATTAATTAATTAAAATTTTCCATATATTTAAAGCAAAAAAATCCTTTCTTGTTTTAGACAGATTTACATTCAAAATTTTACCCAACAAATAAATTGAATAGATTCTTTGCATCAAAGTTTGTATTGAACTTTGTTTATACAGAAATCTGCACGGCGTATGCGAGAACACGCGCTACGCATATTGCAAAGTGGTTACAGATCGTATTTTATAGCGAAAGCTTGTCGTCGCTATTTTTAAGATGTTTGCCTTGCCCTAAATTATTTTTTGTTTCAAATGTTTTATGTTTTTTTTTCTATATTGACGCCGCCGTAGTACAGTGGCATCTGATTTTAAAACCGACAGTTGTAAGTTCGGTACCCACTCGGAGGAATTAATTATTGTTATTCTTATTTCTCACTGTGGTAACAAATATTTCTACTTCTCAACACGTAATGTCAGAAATCGTGCAAAAGGGAGTTGTCTCTCTAGACCGAGTGTCTTAGCACTAAGTTCCCTCTGCCTACCACTGCTATATGCGAGATACAATATGGAGCTAAAAGAAATTTCTTTCAAAATAGCATTACAACTTTAGGATAAAACCTTATTTTATTTAAACTTAAAGTGACACTTCTCCGTAAAAGGCTATCGGATCCCTTTTTTTTCAGCAATTTCATAAAAAACTTTTAAACAATTAATTATTATCAAATTGATTTTTTTTTGTCAAGTTTTATCAAGTAATGCACTGGCTTAGTGAGGTTCAGCCTGACCCCAGTGAGGGGAACCGTTTGTTTTATAACTTTCAAAGTAAAATATCTTGTAGCCTATTAATGTCCTGGAGGCAAAAATTCTTGGATCTTTTTTTAGCGTATTAAGCTTTTTATAGAATGAAATGGCCTGTTCATTCTTATAGAAACATTCTTACGTCGCTCACTTGTTAAAGTCTTACGGAGTCTCAGATAAGAGATGTTGGATTTACTTAACGTTGAAAATGTTTTAATTTTTTTGTTCTAAATATATATTTTTTTTAAAGAAAAATTTATATTGTTATGTTTTTATGGTAATTTTGTGTGAGGTTAATTTAAAATGTGAGAGTTAAGAAGAGTCGGGATGTATGCGATGGTTTTAGATTCGACTCCGTATAGTGCTTATATTGATTTCAAGAATAACTTCTTACTAGGTTCTCGCTGTCTAATCACTGCAATATCTCTGTCATCGATACGCGTGGAATGTCGTTATAGTGTCATAAAGAAAGGTTCCTTAAGGCTCCCTCCCTATCGTTCTACCTATCGTAAAAAAACGTAAAACAAAAAAATATATAAAAATACATATTTCTTATATTCCTACAAAACCTAATTCAAAGTGGGTATTAATAAAATTTTCACAACAAAATCTAACTTGATTTAGAAAAGCAGTACTTGTAAAAGGTAATAACATATTCTTTGTACGGAACACTCATTACGGCTTAGTGTTTGTAAAACATTTCATTGCGACAACGTTTGTTTTAGCTTGCGTGTTTAGAGAGTCTAAGTGAGAGTAACGTGGAATACATTTTATCTTTATTATTTAATATTTTTAGCTTATGTATGTATTGTCGTCGGATAATAGACGTTTGTCTGTATAGTGGCGGTTGTGGGTTCGATCTCCACTTGGGAGAATTAATTATATTCTTTTTCTCCCGGTTTTTCTCCGCATTGAGTTCAACCACTCAATGTTTTGAACACAACTCAGTATTTCAACCTTTAATGTTTCGAGAATTGTGGGAGAAATAAAGAAAAGGCTGTATCCAGCATTTAGTAGAGGAAATCTAGTGTTTAGAAACTCTATTTCCCTGTTTCCACCCAATTTTTGTAGACTGCGAATTGACAGATGGTCTTATTTAGTACCTACCAGAGCGAGGAAATGATAATAAATTATACGCTTAAGTGGAAATCGAACCCAGAACAGTCGCGTCGGAAGCTATGCCTTTGCACCATAAAGCCCTCGTCTTTTTACTACATATTGGATTAAAACTCATAAGCGCCTTGCCCACTTCTAATTTTGTTTATCTTTTTCAATTTTATTTTTGCCCATTAATGCTTTACTAGCTTTCATTTTTCACTTTTTCAGCCGTGATTTTTGCATGGCCCGAAGTGACGTGACGTTAAGCTTTCTTTTAAGCTTATTAAATGTTAAAAAATATTTTTTTATACTTTTTTATAGATACTGAGGATTACAAAAAAGAAATAGATATTTTTGGCATAGAGGCGAGGCATCGACTTTTCAAACTCCATTCTTTTCAAAAAAATACAGTGTAATTTTTTTAATTATTAGTACCCATTACATATATACTCATTCTGTCATATAATATTTTCTATTCAAACTGCAAACATTCATAAAATGAATGTATGACCATCTCGCTGCTATCAACAGATTAGATACAAATAGATTTAATTATTTCAATCTCACAAACGTATGTACCTATGTAACGTCTAATAATATAACAACTTTATAAAGCTATCATCGTTAAGATTTATCTGTAAAATTTCTCACAGGCGGTGTAACTCGATTAAAAATTCATTCAACCGTCCACGCCGACCCGCGGGAATAATTTAGTACGATTCACACTTTCAACGTGCCAGGCCCTTTTTTCGCACGTACTCATATATACAAACATATACTTATATTATACTTGCAACCCAAACACGGCTTCGCCTGCTAAAACTGGTTGTTATATTTTAGCTAAATTATACAAAATCCTTACATAAATTGTAGCTTATGTGTTGTTCTGTTATATAAACAGTATACTGTAGAGTTTCATTTATATCCGTTCATTAGTTTTTGTGCGAAAATGGAACAAACATCCATCCTCACAAACTTTCATATTTTTAATATTATTAGGATAGAATAAATGTAAAACTATTCCAAGTGACTCGCTGACAAAGCATACCCTATAAGAACGCGGCGTTAAACGCTGAAATTTAGTATTTAGGGACCTTGGGGGAATTAAGGAATACTAAGAGAGGAGTACTGAAAAATGCTGTAGGAATATAAAACGGGATTTTACGATTTGTAGCCAACGTAACTACGAGTTAAGCTACGAACTATAATTATTTTTTTTTAAATAATATATCTATTTAAAATATATAAACGGAAATGAAATAAAGAGATAATTTTAAATCAAATCGCACTCCTCAAACCAAACCATCATCTATCAAATATTTGCTTCAAATGACCATTTTAAAAAATCAAAAACAAATACCAATTCTAAACTTATGATTAATTATATTTTTGAATAAACAAGAACGTTTCAGGATATTGAGTAATAAATCAAAAAATTGAACTGTATGAGACGGTAACACTCTACCAATCATAATGTTTGACAAACGAACGAATGAAAGGCGATAATAAATGTTTCACAGTGGATATATGCAAATTGGCGCAACAATTCTCTCATATAAAATATCTAGATTTGGCTGTATTATTGATATGTATTAAGATTTTTTTAGTTAGTTAAATTAACTCACGGCGTTAAGTAAATTATTTTATTTCCGCCGCTGTATAAACGTAAAGCGTGGAGTTGATACTCGTCACTTAAGCCGCATGTCTCGAATTTGAGCCAAAATTAAAAGACGGACTATCTTGACACTAGATTATCTCAGACTATACTGCAATATGAAAAAAAAACATGAAGATAATCTTAACATAATTTAAATTCAAACAGAATTTTAGAATAAGACAGTCTACACTACGATGCTTTGTAATAAAGTACCTAAACATTAAATTATAATATCATAATTCTTTTTAGACATCAAAACATTCAAACTCAAAACTAACTAAATTCAATACACGAACACCATACAAAATAAACTTAATAAACACCTATTGTCTTTTCAATAGCGAAAATTCGAACTGAAAACAAAGGTCGCATCTAGGGCGGTATCAGCACGCTGCACCCGCCGCAAACCAATCACAAAATATTTGCATTCCGTTGAAAAAGTAATACGATTATTAATTTACTACCGATTCAACGTTATACACCTCGATTTCGTCCAATAAAGTCGCGATTCACGATATATTAACTATGCGTATGTTTGTATGAGATGTAATTTTTTTCAAATAATTTTAAATGGAATAAGTTAGACCAAATTTAAGCTAACTTTAAGAGATATTACATAAAATTATAATTAACCAGAACATTATCAAAGGACCTGTTTCTTTTTCACCTGAAAAATATTATAATGGGTTAGACAAGGTTATATATTTTTCTTAACAACTAGTACCAACTCAATTCACTTTTTTTACTTACAAAATACGCGTAGCGTTTACAAACAGCGTTTTTTTTTTTCATTTTTTTTTGTTAGGAATAATTCATTTAACTAGCAAGGCTATATATAAGTTTTACTACAGCATGTTAATTTCGATGTAATGTACCCACTGTACCTACTCTTATCCCTTAGCTATTTTTATTTATCCTCACGGGCGAAGCAGCAGGTCTAATCTAGGGAATAATAAATCAATATTCATATAGAAAAATAATTTTAATTTTCTTAGATCGACAGTGTTTCTTGGAAAAATTTCGGACCCGATTTAAATAAGCGGCGTCGAAGCGATTATGTAAATTACATTTCATTTTGCAAAAAGTGAATTTAATGAGAAACGAAATTATCACTGCCATAGTAATTATGCGAGTAATTACATTGGAATGAGTCATTGGACTTAATTCTGTCAACGCAAATGAGGCTTTTGAGGCTTACCCACACTTTGGTGGTTTCTGGGGGAAAATAAAAAATAGTTTTTTTTTTATTATTTCCACGCATAGAGTGTACGAGAGAGTGACTTGTGAAATTACGAAAATACGAATAGGTATACCAAAAAAAATAAAAAACTAGTATTACTATACCAATAATATTTTAAAGATTAATAAAGTTTAGAACACTAATATAATATATCGTCAGACGCGACGAACGACTGTTTTATTTCTTTGCGCAATATAAATGCTAATATTTTCATAGTCTTGGCCCAGTGATTCAGCGTACGACTGTAAACGTATTGGTTATGGGCTTGATTCCCGGTCGGGGGAATGAATTATTTTAATTGGATTGCCTTACAAATATTTTCTTAAATATTTACGACGGAAAGTGAGGAACGGAGTGTTTTAATACTAGATTACTTTGCTATTTGCGGAATACAGCGTGAAGTTGAAAAATTAATTAAAATATTGATATATTGTCTACAAAATCCAGATCAAAGTTCAGCTACACCGTACTATTCAATCTAATTGAGTGAAAACAAAGAACATGGTATGTAAATAGGTTGGACCATATCTCTACTCCAGCTCTACATATATAGAGTTGGCTATAGAGATGCTGTAGCGTCGGTCTTTCAGTTTGATTACCGTAAGTCCGCTCGCTTCGATAAACTTTCTAAGCATTTGATCCTGTACGGACTCCATGCTATTGTGGATCGAAGTACAGTCCTGATATGATTGTCTTTCTTTTTAATTTATTTTGTTGCTATTCGTTTTGGTTCGCAACTTTGCTTGCGTGGAATTAAAGGCGTGAAATATCAAATCTAGTTTTGTCCCGTTCTCATAGAATTTTATTTTATTACATTCCTTAACTTACTACTTACTATACTTGTAAAATTTCATTTCTTTAAGTTCAAGTACTTCTGTGCGTTGACTGTCAATCATTTAGTAGCGAAAACATCACGCTGTTTCCCGTACTCAACAGGGTAGGCAGAGGCATTCTACTGTTAAGACACTCCGTTCCCCAAATTAAATAAATAAATAAAATTATTTCAAATAATTAGATAAGTACTATCATGAATGTATATATTATAACTATACATATTCATTTTATTTCTATGGAAATGTATATCCATAAACGAAATGTTTATTTATCACGAACAACTTATAATTTTAATAGCAGTAATTTTTATTTTCGAAATAGTACTCCCTCCGACGACGTTCACATAACTACAAAATGATGTATTATATTATCAAAAATATATTTAAATAAAAAGTTTTTTAGCATTGGTGCCCAACTAAAATGCAGTAAGTATAATCTACTTTACAATAAAACAAAGTATGTTAATTAAACTATATAACATATTGTTTAAAAGAAACGCCTTACAATGAGGTAATGCCACATGTATATTATTGTAGCAGGAGAAACTTTCAATGAATTGAAAAGATAATGAATTAATAAGTTATAATATTTGTATTTTCAATATTTAATTTTTTACAAATATTTTCGAATAATAATAATAAACTTTAATTTCAAAATATACTTTAAACGTAAAATACTAAATTATAAATATATTTATATTTAAAATATCTTCTAACTGGTGAGGAAGATCGAATTGAGGTCGATCTCAGTGTTTGATTGCCGTAAGACCGTCCGCTCTAGTGAACTTTCTGAGCATTCGACATCGAATTGCTGCCACGACTATTGTAATAAAATATATATATATTTTACTAAAATAAAAAAAATGTGCAGTTATTAATAGCAATTTCTTTGATTTTAGATATTGTTTTATCATACAAAAATATTTCGTATCGATTTATTATATAAAGTCCAAGTGTTTATGACTACAAACTAATTAAAGCGTTAAGTTCCAAAACATAAATTAACAATTAAAATGATAATAATATGTGAAATGGATATTATTCTGATGACAATTTTTTAATAGTAATCGAATTCAAGGAATTTCTTATAATTCATTTGTTTTTAACTTTTCACCTTAATTTATGGCAACACTTAATTCAAGTGAAGTCAAAAGAGACCAGTCTCACTAAATTCATGGTACCAAGAACTCAAAGTAAACATTTGCTCGAGTTAGTGCAAGAGCGCTTCTCTGCTCGCGGTCTTCGAACATAGCACTATTATGATGCTCCCACATTCTATATTAGAATTTAATTATAGGTACGTAGGTACGTATCTTCAGGTACTTACGTAAGACAGTTTCCACAAATAATAAATGAGTATCTTTATTCTATATATTAGAAGCGGCATTGCGGTAATGGTAGTTTTGCGCTTGCAAAGCTTGCGAATGCTTTACGCTTTTTGCGTATGGCAGAGTAGGCAGAGGTAAACAATTGATACAACACTATTCACCAAATTTTCAAAACATTGCGAGCGAAGAGAAAACATTGCGGAACTCAACGCCGCGAAAGGTGAGTAGTGTGTAGTATGTAGTACTTTAGAAGTATATTAGAAGATGTAATGTAATGGAAACACGTGTAGGTAATGAAAACCAAATGGTAAGACATACTTTTTTGTAAAATGGGAAATAACATTTTAAAAATGTTAAATATTGTTAAAGTCGTATCTATCTCTCTCTTGCTATATCTAATTTATCCGCTCACAAAACGAAATTACCACAATGAATACACTACCGTTTCTTATATTAAAAAAAGCTTATTAAAAGTTGAAATTAATTGAAAAAATGCCATAATAAAATTGTAAGTGCCTCTCAAACTTTGATTAATTATCTGCTTACGCCCCATAAAATATCGAAGGGAAACATTTACATAATATAAATTAAAACAATGTTAATTGAATCCCATCGTAATGAAACCCAGTAGAGTAGAGTGGCGTCGGCAAAGTGGAATTCCTATGCCGGTGCTCCACGAGGCAGTCACGTGGTAATAATAAAGCAGTTTTTTGCAATATTGTAAATTAATAGTATATGTTTTCGTGATTTTACGTATTTTCAGCAATAATCGGGATGTATGGAAAAATTTAATTTGTCGTATCCATTTCCAATTTTCAGAACTACTTGTTGAGTGGCGGAACTCAACACCGTAAACACTATAATAATATGAACTTGAAAATTTTCCCTAATTAGATTTGGAACACGTAATCATTTCATTTTCTCTAATACTACTTTATCCATACACTAGGTTCCCAGGTTCCCTCTGCCTACTCTGTTACGTGCAGGATACATCGTAAAGCTTAAAAAACACCTACATATTATATGACAGCTTACATCTACAGCCTTCCGGTATTATTTGAGCTTTCGTCGATAATTTCGAATGGAACCCTCAACTGTAATGGTGTGTCGGCCAAAGTAAAATAACTATGAATATTACATGATGTTTTTAATCGAACTCAATATCACAGCGACGATTCCAAATGTATATTTTAATAACCGTATAAACTGTGTCATATAAAGTTTTTTTATACTATCATTTCATTTTTCATTTGTGGATGACTCCATGGATTGAATCGTTCGTCTCTTTTAAATTTTATTTCTATGATACGATTTTTGCAGTATTAAGTTTTGTTCAAAAATTGTTGGTGTTTATACTAAATTGAAAACTGAATTTTTATAATTTTAAACTTTGTTTATTTTTATGTAAAGCTTTTCATAATAACTATGAAAAGATTTACATAAAAACTGATGTGTAATATTTGATTAAACGATTGCTTGATACTAAGGTGTTTAAATTTTGACTAAAATAATGCTTGAAAATGAAATATTCTCGCTTTCTGCAGGCCGCAGTGATGGAGCGTTACAGTTATAAGTTCGATTCCCAATCGGAGAAAGGTATTCTTTTCATTTCCTCTCTTTAGTAGCAAGACCAAGCGAGGAATTGAGTTCCATTACACATTACTCGTTGAAAATTGGACGGAAAGAAGGGAACAGAGTGTCTTAGCACAAAGCTACCTCTTCCTACATTTCTATATCCAGGATACATATTTTTGTGTATGGGTATTTGAAATGAAGTATACAATATATCTCTAGTTGCATCAATAGCATAGCATAGCATGCACCAATACTACAATTTTGACAATAAAAAAAAACTTAGATTTTGCCTCTCACCTTTTTTAACAGAATATATTAAATATATAAAAAAAATATCTGATAAAAAAAAACATGACAAGGACACAAACTATATTTTATCAAAAGAAAATTCCCAACGCTAAAAGTATAGCAGTGTCAACTCTAAATTGAATTTTGAACGCGCTAATACCATTCATCGCTATTCACGCAAGGCTGTCGGGCAAAATGCAATGTTTTAAAATTTTTGTATTGTTTCAGTTTTTACTTTAGTGAAAAATGTATGGATAGAGAAGAATTGAATACTTTTAAGTGCTGTGTGAAATATAGACTATTTATATTATAACAGTGTTCGAACAAGGTTACGCGAGAATGACATTATTATTTGTTGTATTGAGTAAAATATATAAAAATATGTTTTTAAACAAAGCGCGGGTGAGGTTGTCATGCCACACCCAGTGTCTCGAAAATTGGATGACGCGCCGGTACGGATTGTCTTAAGTCTAGGTTCCCTCTAAGCAAGTCAAGACTAGGGTTGTTGAAACTTAAAGCTCCTTTTTTAAAATTTTATAAAAAACACCATTCAGACGTCAGGCTCCAGATTAGCCACAAAATGTCTAGCGCACTGGAATACTAAGGAGGTCGGACATAAACTGCTATAACTACACTACAGTAGGTACTACGTTCGATGCATTTTTATAGCCTATGTCATAAATGAAACTTCTATAGAGCTGTTAACTATCTCATAAACGATATAACGTTCAGAACAATGTGTATTATATAGAATATGTAATATTTTACATGTTTTGTGAAATATTACATATTCCATTTAAGGATATATTTTTAGTTCTTGTATTGGTATAAAATTTGACTAATATTTTTAGACCGCTTAAGGCAGTGAAATTTATTTTATTTATTCATTAATGTTAATTCATTCCTTTTTTCCTGTATAATTTTCAAATTGGCCGGCAACTGGATAATACCGAGTTTTGACACTGATTTTTCTTTCCCTGCTTCACCATATGTAAATGTCATGAAAGGAATAAATATATATTTAAATAATACCAACGCCATCATCGAGGCACAGCAACTATAAGCTGTACAAGCGACGAATATGGGTTCGGTTACCATTCAAGGGAAGGAGCTATTTTCATTTCCTCCTTCTGGTAACAAGATAAGGCTGCAGTACAGTGTTGAGTCGCACTACTTATCAAAAATTGGGTGAAAAGTGAAGAACGAGGTGCCTTAACACAAGATTCCTACAGCCTCTCGTGATACAGCGTGAAGCGTAAATATAACAAGAATCGATAATAGAACTAATAAATTTTATTATTCTCCCTTAAAAAAATAAAAAAATAACGTATAATTTTTTCACTTTAAGAACATTTGACTGTGAAGCGACGAAATGAGTATGAAGTGTAATAAAATACCTTTCTAAATCATCTTTAGCATTTCATTTGCTGAAATTAAATTTTAATTTTAATTTGTGATGAACGTTCAATTTTAATAGCTTTAGAGTAGCAGTTACTTTTTTCTTCAAAATGGATTATAAGAAATAAAAACAAAATTAAAAAATATATATTATATTATGTTATGATTTAAAGTTAATAATAATGAAGATTAAATTTTTTTATTAAATTATATTATGTCAAAAATGCCATCGGAGTGCAGTGGGACGTTTGACGTCAACGTTAAACACGAGGCTTAGGTTTCCCGCTCAGGGGAATGATTATAATTATAATCCGCATATAGCAGGTAGGCAGAGATAACCTATTGTTAAGACACTCCGTTCCCCATTTTACGCGAAATTCTCAAGGCATTGCGTGCGGAGTGGCGGATCTCAACCGCTCAACTAAACGTATAATATGTCAAAAATTCGGTGGAAAAAGGAACAGAGTATTTTACCACTAGGTTTAATCTGTCTACCCTATTTTATTCTAGATACAGCCGCTAAAATAATGTATATAACATAATATAACCCAAAAGCACCACAAATACTAACATAAGACATTATAAAGAAAAAACATAATCATTAATTTCAATCCCACTACAGGAATTCTGTAAAGGCATCTAGAAGTAAGAAAAGTGAGGTGAGTGCCGGCTGCATACAAATAGTTTATAAATGGTCGGTGTCGCGACGGATTGTGGAAGGAAACGATATAATGACATTATTTTTAAAGTTTTACAGTACTGTATTGTTATAGATTGTTATGTATAGAAAATACTGAAACCATTGTACCTAAATTTATACAAGAATACATTTGTACGTTTCTAGCATCACGCTATACACGGGACGGGAAACCTGGGAACTTTGTCATAAGACACTTCCGTTCCCTTTAATTACTATTTTATAAAATTTACTATCACAATACTAACCGCGGCGTTAGATTCCGCCACTCACAACACAGTGTCTCTTTTTCAAATATACCTACATTATCCCATGAAATATTTATAGTTAATTCCTAAAAATTGCTAAGCCTTTAATAACAAATTCCACTTTGACGACAGTTCTTCGCAAAACAACTATAATTCATTAGACGGTCTATGAATGGTCGGTATTACAGAACTGAATGAACGCCATTACGACTTTAATCCTCGCATCGATAAATCAGAATGAGCCGTGATTGCCGCGATTTAGTTAAAATATTAGAGTCGAGGTAGTTTATAAATAGGCTTATGGGGGCCTAATGGAAGCCTTTATTATGAGATCGAATAATAACATGGACATTTTTTTAGTAAATTATGTAAAAATTGAAACTCTTAAGGCCATCGTCTGGTAAAGCGCAACGTTGAGCTTCGCTACTCAACACACAATGCCTAAAAAATTTTCGGCAGTAAGTGGGGAACGAAATGTCTTAACATTAGGTTCCCTCTGCCTACTGTGCTATATGTGGTAATAATAATAATAAAAAAAACTTAACTATAAAATTATAGTGTAGGTTAACTAAAACTTTTACCTATATGGTTGTATAAAATATGTGTGTATGTGTTTATGTGTTTACGAGGTAGTATACTTATTTTTTATTAACCTGTAAAAAGAAAATATCCTCCGAAAACCTATAATTAGAAATTTCTTTAGTATTTAATAAATAAATGTTATTAACGAATAGTTAAATTTATATTAATTATACAAAAAAATACATTACAAATACAGACATGTAAAAATAATAAGTATTTATATATTCAAATAAGCATTAACTTACAAAACATTGAACAATTTAGCATACTACACGTTTACCCTAAATTAGCAAAAAAAATTCCAACCAAACATCAACATCAGATGAGGGATGAAAGAAAAAGCTAAAAAAACATCCACAAACGTCTTTGTGGCCTCACTTCATGTAAAACATTTATTTATCAACACAATATTACACGAAATGAAAAGCCAAAAGCTTTATAAAAATGAATTATAAGGCAATTCTGAATACTTTGATGGTATCCTTCTGAATCTATTTACTTTTCTTAGCGATTTCTTGGAGTAAACAAAAATGAAACGGTCTTAATCTTGATAAAAGAAACTTGCAATGGGTTAAACACTTGAAGATCGACAAACATCGTAGACTTCAAAAGGAAGTGGATGAGGAGAGCGGGGTAAAAAGTACAGGGTAACAGTAAAAAATATATATTTTTTAATCTTATTTAGTGAGTCGAGGCGTCGCAAAGACCAGAAGTCAGGTGGCGTTGCAAAAGAAAACTCATTATTCCTTATTCACCGCTGGCAATGCGATAGAGTCGTAGCCCACTGTCGATAACTTAGTTTGATAGCATTTTTACTTACTATAAATTCGGTTTGAATTATATATTTCAAAGGAAAGTATATATTTTTTCAGGCGATGGTTATATATGTATATTTTTATTCTGTCTTTCATAGTGATAAGGCACTACTTATCACTATATACGTATTTTCAATATAATGCAACATTTTTATGGTCCCATAAGTGAAGAGAACTTAATGTTAAGACTCTCGCAGTGCTAAAACGCTGCTGTTATTTCATTATATTTTTTAAAGTAGTTTTCAGAATTATATCATTACGGTAGTAGGAAAATTATTTAAGTTAAGATTTATATAACCTAGATTATGATTAAATTACTATAATATTTAATTTAATTACCTTAATTAAGTTTATGAAAACAGACTCACTTGCAACTATTATTAGCCATTATATTAAATAGTTTCAAGCAATAAACCCATATGAATTACACTAAAACTAATATCGACAAAGACATCGACAGATCCTCACCCGAGGCTCAGTAATAAATTTTAAAACTAACACATCAGTATGCCGCTGTCGTCCCCCGTCTCCACATATAGCAGGACAAAGCAAGATATATTATGTCTGTATGAGCAACGTGCAATTTCAAGCTTTTACTGTAAACTTATCCTTGTGTTAAATATTGTATATTTTTTATTATAAATTTTATATAAGTTTTAATAATATATTATTGTCTAAATTATATATGGGGTCAGTAAACGTAGGAGAACAAGTGTGCGACTGTAAGCGCGAGAGGTACTGGCTTCGAGTCTCACAAGAGGAAATTATATGTTTAAATTAAATTAAATGTTTCTGGTAACAAAGAAAAGAGTGGCGTTGACTTCTGCCACTCAACCACAATACCTTTGGAATTGGATTGGAAAGTGGGGAACGGAAGTCTCTTAATGAGAACGAAGTGGCTTAACACTACAGTCCCAGATCGCCTCTACCTACCCTGTTGCATATTTGCCATAAATGTGAAGTAATGTGTCCAATTGGGATGAGAAGCGAAGAAACGGAGACTTGACACTAAGTACTCATTGACTACCCTCCAATATTAAGAATACAGCATAAATATTAAAATAAAATAATAAATACATACCATTTACGGCTGCACTATAACATCCTCAATACAACATTTAATTTAATACCTTAATACTATATATATGTAGTAGTAACATTATCTTATTGGTCACAATAGTAGCTAATTGCCAATCAATTACCTCCCCTCATATATCGATTATAATCTGATCTAAATTGAGCAATGGAAATTGTGTAATACATATTATCGACATATCTATCTATATCTTATAGAAAAATAGATATAAGTACTTCATACTATAAACAGAATAGGATGTTCGATAGCGCGGTTATCTTAAAAACTACTGGTTGGAATTGATTTTGTTAAGTTGGATTTGTAGTAGTAAAGCAGGGTAGGCCGAGGGAACCTGGGAACCTACTGTTAAGACACTCTGTTTCTATTAAGATATTTCCGCACTTTGGGCCGAGTCTTAGAGACAAAACTATCTGTTATCTCACATTCTTTTTAAGCCTTCGTAGGTAACACATTAAATAAATAATTTTAACTATTAAGTTTTGAAACAGACAAAATCGCGATACACAAGTAGTATAACGCATGAAGTTCCATAGATGTTTGGAAAACAGCTCATCCGGTAGCCCTACTGTCTCCTTCGTAATTATAGAGCCTTAATTGATTTGCTTTGTATACGGATTACTAATTAATTAGCGTGTAATGTTAGATGCGATGTAGTTGTATGCATGTATTATATATCACAGCTAGAGAAGGAAGGTATTATGAGAAAGTGGTAGAAAAATTTATAGTTTCCACTACTATAGAGGATATTGATGGGATGATGATTAAAGGCCAGTCGTGGCGCTGGGGCACAAGCGTGCGTGCGTGCTTGCGTGTAAAATGAAGTGTTACAATTCCACTAGAAGAAATTAAATATTATTATTTCATCTCTCTGGTAAGCGCAGTGTTGATTGCCACATACAACATCTCAAAAATTGGACGAAAAGTCAGGAACAGACGTCTAACTAATATAAATTTTCTTTACCCGCATATTATATCAGGGTAAGCGAGATATTGCGTAAAATCATTATATTTAAAATAATTAAACAAAAATGTTATTATAATATGCCTATACTATTATACGAGTATTTTGGACTTCAACGTTTCTTTTTTACACTAAGCCGTGGTTACTGGTGGATGAGATACTCCGATGCACTTTTTTACATTCTCTCGTCCATATTCGTTCACACAATAAGTTCTTTGACATGACTATAGAATAGCGTACAGCGTTTCGAGCGTCAGTTTTAAAAGCCTACTTTATTATTTAGAAAATTATGTACAAAATGTGCGTAAAAACTAGTTTAATATAGAACAGCACCTCTAAACGCGGTGATTATGGTTTTGATTCCCACTTGTGGGAAAATTTTCATTCCTCGCTTTTCTGACAGAACGCAAAGCAATGCCTCGATGCAATCGAAATGCTTGGAGAACGTAATGTCTCAATACTTGGTTCCCTTTGCCTACGCGGGATAGAGAGTAAAACTAAAAAATTACAATTACATTCTCGCTTTCACTCGACACTAAAACGAAGAAATGAAAATATTAAATTATATTTAATTTCTTCTAGTGGGAATCGAAACCTCAACCTTTTTCGTCTACAGTTATACACTTGTGCTCCTGCGCCATAACTAGCCTCTAAAAGAAACATATAAACTGATAAACAGATTTATAATTCAAACAAACAAAAACAAAATAGACCCTGTTATTACCCATCACATTATATTATTAATATTTAACATGAAATCGTATATTGATAACAATATAATAGTATTAGGAAATACAGAAAACAAAAGAAAAACAGAAAAAAAGAGGAACACGCTAATGTAACGCGTATTATCGTGAATAATAAAAATATACACAGTTTAGTATCATAAAGTGACGTTATGGAGGCCGAATGGGGGGAATCAGCCCCTGAGGATGATTCGAGCATAATGTAAGGACTCTTCAAATACTATTGATGATTATAATCGGGTATTATTTCGACTTCTGTATTTTGTACTGGTTGCTCTTTTCTGCCTGTTTTTGGGAATGCTTAGCAAAAAATATTAATTAACTTTATTTATTTCTTGATTAAATTAAATGATTCTAATTTATCAAAATTTTGTTAGTTGATCAAGAAAAGATTTGCTAAATTATACTTAGTATCTTATATACTACTTCCTGAAAATAGCAGGAGGGGGCAGAGGCAAAATAAAGTTAATATTTAGTAATTTCTAAGACAATGCGTGTTAACTGGCGGTACTCAACACTGTTGTCTACGGAAACAGGGAAATAAAAACAATTTAAATATAATTTCTCCGAGTGGGGATTAAGCCCATAGTAATATTCAATGTTATTTAGATTTAGCTTACTATTTTGCTAAATTAAGGCAAAAGTAAAGACGAATATATAGCAATTTTAACCTAATATAAGTTAAGCTCTGTACCTCAAACAAGATCTCTAACAATATATGTCTAACATTCCACCTAGAATTCCACTTCATGTTCACGATTACCAAAATGCACGAGCACGTACGGTTAGATCAATCTACTCACAAGGTTTACTCAATTTCGACTAACACTTCTATTAAAAAATGAAATAAACGCCTTTATTTTACAGTTAGAACCAGTGTAAGACTTAAATCGCGATTATTGAAGGTTTTAGATAATGAATTATTATTTTCATTTCCTTGCTCTGGTAACAAGACAAACTGCATCGTTGAACTCCACCACTCAACATACATTGTTTCAAAAGTGGGAAAATTGGGAAACGATTAGGTGAAAAGTGGGGAACGAAGTGTCTTAGCATTAGGTTCCCTCATCTTATTCTGCTACATTTGTATACGGGATACAAAGTGAAGGTATAAGAAAAGGAATGCCAGTGACTATGGCGTGGTTATGGCGAATTCTAACGTCTAATAAAAATAATAAAGTGATTAGTGTTCATCAGGTTTAACTTCACGCATATTTCGTATGTAGCAGGGTGAGCAAGCATAACTTAGTTCGCACTGAACAACGCCTTTTGTCTTATTCTCTCATGAGAGGATTGTCTTTAACTTCTTGCTGTATATTTTACATAGCAATATGAGGCGATACTATATCCACGACACATACCTCATACAGTAATATAAGGGATACGTCGTGGAACATCTAGTGTTTAAACACTACGTTCAGCACTTTCCGCCCAGAACGAAACGAGTTTAATTAAACGAAAATAATTTATGTCAAAATTAGAACCTATATTCCATTTATGTACAGATATGCTATCCCACTCCACCACCCCGGCTATATTATACCAAAGAATGAACTCTACATAACAAGTAGTTATGATAGAACCATTGTATTCTCTCCAGAGTTCGCCTTTATTACCAAATTCAGCAAAATACCAGGTACGTTTCATAAGTCTTACCACTCAGACCTCTCGGGACGGGGACAGTGAAGATGTGAAACACATTCAATTTGTTAATGCATTCTCATATGAAGCTACGCTATGCTGGGAGTATATGAAGAGCAATACGTGTAGGTTAAATTTTAGCTGCCGTTTCGTCCTTGTTGTAATGTTACTTTGTAATAATATATTTAATATAAAAATATAAGAACAGTAAAAAAGAAGAGGACGTGGCGTAGTGGAACAGAGTAAACGTGATGGTTGTGGGTTGCATTCCTATTAGAGGAGGAGGTTTAAGACAACAAAGCGGGATTTTGAGTTATTGCAAAAAGTGGATTAAGAGCGTTAAATAAAATCACAGGTTGAATCGACGATCTCTCACTTTTCATATTTGAAATAAATACCAGTCTACTAATGTACAACAGATCGGCTCTATCTATAGATATCAAGTCTCGTAGTAAAAGTAGAGTTTTATAACTAACCTTTTACTTGTTAAAGACAAAGCATTTTTGCCTCCAATATGTCACTATAGTGAGGCCGTTAGTGTGTGACCTGCAGATATCATCGGCAAAGGTATTTCCGATATTTCCCTTTAAATTCATAGTAGGAAGCCTCTTTGACATCGTGGTAGGTTACACCCACGTGACCACTATTGTGTTTACATATAAACCAGCTTTGTTCCTATTGTATAGTTTAATAATGATTTATTTTATATGAATAGGGTGGAATGGGATTCGGTTATCAAGTATTTTAAAGGAAAATTCTACATATATATTTTTATCCAAAGTTTCTATTAATTATATTCCCAAGTTTTAATATAATAGTAGTCACATTGTATCCAGCAAATATCAGGGTACGTATTAGAAGCCTTGTGTTAAGCTTAATGAGAAAGTCTTTCAGAAAATGAAAAAAAAAAATTCCCCGAGTGGGAATAGAACCCACAACCAAACTGTTTAGAATCAGACCTTATGCCATTACGCCACGATGGCCTTTCGTATTATATCTCCAGGATATTGGAATTAAAATCGTATTCAATATCAGCAGATCTAAATCCTTGACCACATTTCTTATTCTCTGGGGCAAGCAAATTCAATCTGCAACCCATAGTCCCCAATCACTTGAATATTTTCGAAGCATTAGGTTAGAACGAATCCTATTTTATTTTACGAATACATTTTGTAGAAGTACATAGTATGTATAGTATACATTTTTATCTTAGTGGCACAGTGAGAAAGCAAATGACTGTCAGCTCACTGGTGAGACAAAACGCTGCGTTGAGTTCCGCCAGTTAATACGCAATATCTCTTATTATGGTAAAAAGGGGAGAAAAAACAGAAAGACGCATTGATCACCACTTTTCACATTTAAAATATATATTATTTTATTAACAGATCGGTTCTATCTATAGATGTCAAACCTCTTAGTACAAAAAGAGTTGTTTATAAGGAATAATCGTTACGTTATGTTATTTGTATTGTTATAATATTGTATTGAATATTACTTTACCATACAGTTATTAGATACATACATACATCCAAAAACCCAACAAAGCAAATACACTAAGCTCCCCCTATACAAAAAAAAATCAAACTACCCTCAAAATGAGATAAATTCAAAATGACCAATTGCTTATTCCTATTTACTGATTTGTGTCAAACGGACGCAGGTAAGCCGGTCGCCGGCGGCGCTGAGTCCTATCGCGTTCAGAGCGAACACGCCGCGCCAAACATTAAAAAACAGCCAAAATAACCATTCCAATTTTGTACCGTTGCCGCCGGCGCCACTCATTTTATTTGCTAGGCACCGATTCGGCTGACACGTGCAAATCTGACTAGGATATTTCATCCGTCAAAGAATAGGTCACTTTATGAACAAATAATTTGCATTCTCGTCGATTTTTTATTTTTTGGAAATTTAAAGAAATATTTAATTTTGTTATTTCTTTGCGGAAGCACGATGAGAATGTTGAGTCCGAATAACTTAGCGGAAGGGTCGATTTTTAGTTAAAATAAGCGGATTCCTCGAATTTTGTTATTGCATTAATTTGATGAATTGGGTTTTTTTCTTGAAAATGTGCCACATTTTGTTCATGCTCATAAAATTCCTGAAAATTATGACAACCTAAATGATATATTATTCAGAACTTTTTGCCTATAGAAAAAAAAATACACAAAAATTAATACCTTTATAAAAACAATATTAATAAACTTCATCAAAGATTAACTTAGAGTGGTCATTAACTGGGATAGTAAGAGAACACCAACCGCGCCGCCCATGTTTTTACGTATCATCGATACAGTGTTCTCGAAGGTCAACCAAGGTCTCTCTTACCACTAGGAACTGTATAAAAATTCTAACAAGTATTTATATATTTGTAAATACCATTCTATAGATACGGACAAACATATAACACAATCCTATATATAGGGATTTTGCAACTCAGGTAAAATGTATATTTAGAGATGTCACGACGTCATGTAAAATTCATGGGAATATCTCGCTTTGCATTCGCCGTGGCAAATTTGTGATAAAATTCCCGTTTAATCATGTTACACTAGAAAATCGACTGAAATTCTTTTTGATTTGATAATATACTTAGGTAGCTCTTTGTTCTCGTGCCATCAAGAATACATCGTTCTGTCTGAAAATCTAGACCAGTCTAGAACTAATACGTGATAATTTGTAGAACGTCCATAGAATTACTTCGAATTTGTGTAGGTGGAGATGGATCTTGAGGAGGGAAGAATGTGGAATGGACTTGAAGAATGTGGACTTTTTGGAATGCTGAAAACAACGTGCATGATATATGAGTTAAAAGTATTTTTTTTTTAAATCAACAATACGGTTTATTCCGTATAGCAGACAGTAGGAAGTAAGAACTTAATGTTAAGACTCCACTCCATGCCTTCTTTCCAATTTTATGGAATAGTGGAATTCAACGCCTGATTTTACCTACCAGAACGGGAGAATGAAAATAATTTAAATATAATATTACAAGTGATAAATATTATGTAGATAGAGATAGAGCCCACAACCGTCACGTTTACAATCAGACTCAGAGCAACTGCGTTGAGCCATGGCTTTTTACCACACCTGACAATCAATACCTATCTCCAAATTGAACAGAGAGAACAAAACATACACATCTATCTACACTACAGGAGATATTAAATGAAGACAAAAATAAGAGGAAACGTGAAAAAAATAGAATATTACATCCAAAAATTCCATACATATTCTTCATTCACTCGGAGTGCTCGGACCCCTTTGTCATGTCAGAACAGAATGAATTTCAGGTTAACTTATTTAGACGTTCAATGATAGCTGAGTTGACTATCGATTAACAGCCTTGACCCATCGGAGTATAAATGACCTAAATATTGTTTAAATGTGAAATACGATATAACTATTATTTATAATGGTTATTAGTTTTATTGTGAAAGCTGTAGTTTGTAGGTATATTATTGAACATTTTATATGTGGAGATACTGGTGTCGATATACAATATTTAAAGACAGACCAACTTATTTTAAGCACATGGCCTCGGGGCACAAAAGTGTGACTATAAGCGGGGCAGGTTGTGGGTTCGATTTCTCGAGGAAGTGACATTTGGGAATCGAGCCCACAACCTGTCACATTTACATTCGCACGCTTGTGCTCCTGCGCCACGTTTAATAAAATATAAATAGCATTTCAAAAGGGGTAAAATAATCTTAGCCGCATATTACAATAGCTCGAGCACAAGCTGTGAGCTTCTTTGAAAGATTTCTACTTCTATTTGTAATTGTGTAGAATCGATTGTTTGCGGTACATAAAAAACACGGCCGTGGGAAATACACGTTACGCGTCCACTACATCTTATTGAGGCTGTTAGCCATGAATATAATAGTTGAGAAACTGTTTTTGGTATAGATTTTTTTAAATATACTGGATTTTTTCAACTTTTGCTTTTATCAGTGAAAACTTAATTAATACCTTGTTCTTGGCCTTTTAAGAGATTGTGCTGTTTTAGGAAAGCATTTGACGAAGTTAATATAAAGCATTATATAGCTGATCGAATATTTAATTTAATCAAAAACAGCACAGCCTATACCAATTTATTTTCATAAATAATTTAAAAATATATATAAAATAAAAATTTCAACATACACCTACTCGAACGCGGGTTCGGCGGGTTCGTTCTTGTAAGCGCTCTGAACACTAAACTATACGTTCAAATCAAACTACGTCCAAATATCTCCACAATTTCTCCACTAAAACCCTGGCACACGAAGACAAAACAATCTAAGTATAGCATAGCTCCCCCCGATGGACATAGTCCTAGTACACAAATATGTCATACATCTGTTCGGCGCCTATTTAATGCGGATGATAGGATTATTTATGATCCAGCGTTTCAAAGCGTTTGTGTTTGAATTCGAACTGGTATCTTTGTGTTATGTACTGGACTTGAATAGTTTTGGATATATTGTCTAGGTTCTTAAAATAGAAATAGAATGTATTTGGATTTGATAGGAGAAAATTGAAGCCCTATTTGACTGTATATGCGATGGTTGTGGGATCAATTAGCAATCGATCGATTGTCGAAGATTGTGGGGATGGATATTTGTTCTACTTCCACGCAAAAATATAGCTTATACACCAGAATAACACATAGCTACAATTCACATAAAGATGATTTACAATTAAGCTATAATAAAACACGAAGTCCAAGCGGGCGAAGCCGCAGGCGGTACGCTAGTATATTACAAGAATAGATGTCACACTACTCACATTCATTTTCCACATATCCAAACCACACAACCACGTCAAACATTGAATTAACATTAAATTCCATTATATGAACACACATTGAACACCTCTGCTCGTATATTATAAACAGCGACAATACCGCCGAATACTGTGCTATACACTAAATCTGCTTGCCGGTAGGATTTTCTACGTAACATAATTAAACTTTGTATTGGTGTGACGGACGCGAAGGCTTTATATCAACAATGGGGCCCCGGACCATTGTAACAGTATTTTGAAAATTGCATTTTCATTCAGTGCAAGGATCGTACGAAATTTCAGTTTTCAATGGCGCTTGGTATAGGATTATTTAGAATATATATTTTGGTTGTTGTTTGGTCTGAATATTTTTAAATATGTTTAAAGTACTTTGGATGCATCTTTTGTGAAATGTATTTAAACGTGAAAAAAATTAACTTATCTTTATGCTCTGTTATTTAGGAAATAGTCCATTTTAGTTCGTGATTGAGTTTGTTAATTATTTGCTTTTTATTTTCAGTACTCTTTCTATCTTGTTGGGCACGAAAGTCAAACATAAAGAATTTGTCTTACACGGAAACAAAATATATAACAATATATATATACAAATATTTTGTCAGGTGAAGGCTGCCGCTGTGTCTGACTATAAACCACCGCTCTGGTTAAGGGTTCGCTTCGCACTTGGGAGAATGAATTATTTTCATTTCCTCAATATATATCAAAAACTAAATATAAAGTGGGAAACGGGTTATCTAAGCTTGATTGGATTGTCCAAGATTACGGGATACAACGTGAAGCTAACAAAAGAAACGAAAAATACATTTTCAGAAAAGACAGAGACGCAAGGAGCAAAGACGCAAGCAAAAACGGAGTGATTTACCACTTTACCTTCTTTCTTCTCAAATACTATATGTATAAGATAAGTCAACGTTTTATTTCCCAATTTCAACACAAAAGCATCAATTAATGCACAAATTCTATAAACAAACAAACAGGAAAACTATTCGCACAAGCAAACTGTAATCGAGGGTTTAAAGCTTAAAACACAGTAAGAACTAAATAAACTACATATAATTTGAAGTAAATTTCAGACGATTCTGAACAAAATAACTTCTATCCGAACAGAAACTGTGCGCTCAGCCTTTTAACTTTTTGTTACTTTCTGGTCCAGAATAATGTATTAAGTTATTGCTATTAGCAAACTTGCTTTACTCAGTTTGGCACACGCCGTAACATAGGTGAGCCATATGACGGTGCAGCCATTTGGAAACCACCTCTAAACTATAAGGCGTAAGGTTCAAGTCCTTTTATTTGTGGACCAATGTGAGCTGCTCCTCGTCTATTGGATTATCGACTAAGAAGTTGACGGGTTAAGGTCCTTTGTTGGGTATGTTTATGTTGGACTGAGAGTCGACTGCGCAAATTGCAAGCAACCTCCGTTTCCGCCGCTATGCACTTCCTTCGTTTGAGCTTAGAGCTAAGTCTGTCTTCTTCCCACGCGGCAGGATATTGATGTGCTATTTGACAGAATATGTTGATGGTTCCTGAATATTGTGTATAGTATTAGTATTGTTGTTGCTTGTAGTAAACATATGCGGTTTCTGGTTCGCTTACAATTTGGGCAAGGATGTGCCTATGGCGGTGCTATTATGCGAAAAGGGGAACGCAAGGATTTCTTGGTCATATATGTAGAACCTAGTAATATGTCCTCTGTTTTTCAGTTCATGATAATGGGAGAGAAGTATTAATATCTAACAGTGAGTTTTTTGTCCAAACTGGTGAAATAATATTATTAAATTCCATTTCCACAAGCAGGAATCAAACCAAATTGTAATGTAGGAACACATTACAATAATTTGGTGGTGGTGGTGGTATTTAGTGAAGTACGTAGTAGGAACGTACTTCACTAAATATAATAGATATTGTATAAATTTTAATTTCATTTTTTTTTTTCAGGTAAGTGACTAAAGCTTGGTGAGGAACTTTAAGGGTAAAATTGAAGTATTTCAAGTTTCTAATATAGGTAATGTACATTCTATTTACGGTCATTTCTGACGTGAGTATACAAATTTTCACAATTTTATAAAAATCATTTTAAATATATTATACAAACGTCAGAAGGGATAATAACATGGGTTTTGAGAGGGTAATATACAAAAATATAAATGTATTCTGATAGAAGTAGTTTTCTTATTGACCACGACATTTTTTGGCTTTTTGACTGACCTTTTATTAATTTAGTTTTATTCCATTAGGAAATGAATCAAATAGTAAAATATATATAAATTTTTCGTAATATCATCATTATTTTAATCGATGATTTTACGTTCCAATTATAAATAATAATATTTATTAAGGGCATGGAATTTGTAATACTTTTACCCTGGTTTGTTAACTTAGTTAAGTTTAGCTAGAGAGACAGAGATAATTAATGAGCGAGGTTAAGCTCCGTGACAAACCCGGAATGACTTATCAGTACTTCTTTTCTTCTCATAAAATATGAAGACAAACACAAAATAAGTAATCTTATTACAATTCTATCTTATTTACAGTAAGTATATTAGAATTAGAACTTGACTTTTTCCCCATTTGGCTGTAATATAGCAAAATGACGTAAGCCAAATCGGCAACATGTGGTACCGAATTCTACGCGATTGTTTTCTTTGTTCGAATATAATAATAGAATGACTCGCAATATTTCCTTAGTCGAGAATGAGATGTATGTTAGACGTGAAATCTCATTCTGAATAGTGTTCTTATCAAGACAGACTGCGGAGTGAACGTGAAATATATTTTTTTATGTTAATATATTGAAATTAAATAATTATAATAATGTTGTTTATTTAATATAATAATAGTATTTTGTTTAGATAATTAGTTCCAAAAGCTTAAGTATAATATTAGTTAAGTATAAATTGAATGTCTAATTTAGTGCCCGTCTTTTTTACCTAGTCTTCGCTATTTATATATTTTTTTTTCAAAAATCGAACTGTAAATGTTATTATATACGAGTCGTAGCCCGTAACTCCGTTTGAGTTGACTATAAAATACCATAACTTCAATAAAAAAATTAAAATATGAATTTAAAATTCAATTCAGCCACAAAAACTAATCTAAAACCAATTGAAAGCACCGAGACGCATTATTCATTCGAAGCTAACAAATCAATCAAAGTAACTTAACGATTCAATTAAAAACTGCAAAAGGTAACAAAGAACCTATAAAATCCTTATATCACCCGCTAACATGAGACGTCATAAATAACGAGGGGACTGAAATATCTGCTGGGGTCAGGTACAATCGATATCTATCTAGCTCTTACAACTAGAATCATTTCAGAGTGCCATGTTTTATTATACTCGTAGGTTCAAAGCGCAGCGTTTAGTTCCGACACTCCATACACGATGTGTGATATAATATGTTTATTGGAAAGTCAATTTGATAGAATAATTAAGGCAACTAACTGATGCATCACACACATCAGTCCAAGGATACCTGGACACTACTGAAAAACGTCGAAAAATACATAGAAGTAAAATATATGTGGTTAATCCGGTTTAATAGTTTTGTTTTAAATATGTGATATATACGTATATGTAATATGCTGTGCTATAACACTCCATTGTACACTTCAGGACCAATTCTACAATAAATGATAATAATTCCTTCTGTAAGTTAGAACTTTTGTATTAAAACAGCGAATGAATAGAAATAATTAAGATTTAAATTCTTCTCCCCAATTGGAATCGAATCCACAATCGTCATGCCAGCAAAACATATTTCAACTAAGCGACGATGGTGTCAAAGTGATACATCGTGAGGATAAAAATTTCTTCAAGTAAGTAACCTGTTGCTCTAAGATATGAAAGAGCTTAGGCCGTATTTTCTGGTCCAAATGAAGTATCCTACTACAATATATCGAAGTATTCGAGTGGTGACGCTGTGTTTTAGATTTATAAGTGTTTTTTTTTTCTTTTATTTTGCTTTTGTTTGTATGTTTATAATATGAGAGTATTTTTTATTAAAAGACTGAGTTTTTATAAGATGTTAAGTCTAAATTAAAGAGAATAAGTACTGAAAAATTATAATACTTAGTTATGTTTGAAGATGATGTTTGAGAAAATAAATTTATAAGATGTGAAAATAACTCTTCTTCTGTTACTGTGTAACTGACACAATATGCACAACCGAAACTACTGCACTCAAAAAGTTGAAATTTGACGTGTGGTTTCCTACTGGATGATGGGGTGCACATAGATAGGAATTCCAAAAATTCCTACGGCAACGGGGAAACACAGGATTTAAAAGAATCATTTATAATTTAATTTAGGGCAAATAATATTAATGCATATTATATAAACATTTGCATAAAATAATACAGCACAAGTAATGACGCCAGTGAATCTGACTGTGGAGGTTGCGGGTTCCCACTCGGGAGGAGATTTGTTTTCATTTCCACATATGGCCAAAGACAAAACATGACATTGAGATCCACCGTCTCGAATCCGGATGAAAAGCGAAGAATAGAGTGTCATAACACAAAATTTCCTCTGCCTACCCTGCTTGCCAGGGGAAAAAAATACACCAATCTTTAAATCTAAATTTTTATACGCAAACCTACTTCCTCCAGAGCAAGTCAATAAGCCTAGACTTCCGATTAAAAGTGAGAGCTGGAACGGTTCGCAAACACTGAAATACCATTAAGTCATTCGACGCCCCAAGTTACGTTGAATTTGATAGGCTAAAGTAAAATTAAACTGGACTGCGCTTGAATAAGATTATCTGAGGGTGAATTATATTAATGGTATACTCGGTGATTCAATTTTGAACTATGTGTTTTTTAGTCTACTTTGGGCCGACGTACTCGTATGCGAGCGATGGGATAACGTAGCTGTAAATACGATGATTGTGAATTCGATTCCAACTCGAAGGAATGATTATATTTAAATGATTTTCATTTTGTTTTTCTGATATATAATACGTGGCGTTGAGTTCCGCCACCTGACGTAATATTAGGAAAATTAGACAAGTAGCTGTGTGAAGCTACTTTTTAGTATAAATACAAACACGATCCCATAAAAACATTTGTAAGAAGATTGTTGTGTCACAGGAAGTGACTAATTTTGCCAAAAAAAATGGTAACTTATTAATATAATAGGTGGAAACAGTAAATTCCTCCACTCCGTGAAGATCAAGGAAATCAAATAAAAAGAAAGTTGCACTGACGTGAGTAATGGGGGCGCGTTATTTTGATGGAGTTCCAGAGAACGGCGGGTCTGGGACGTGGTTAGTGTATATTTTAAATGTGCTTGAATCATTTATTATTTTCTTTCAGGATACATTGTGTGAACATAGTGTTAAAACACTATGCTTTTTATTTTTGTATTTTGTAATGTGTAAATTTTAGGTTAGGCTCATCCCACTCAACAAGCAATGCCTCCAAAATTCAGCGGGAAGTGTAGAACGGAACTGTATCAATACTAGTTTCCCAGGTTCCCTTTGTTTACCTTGTTATGTGCGGTATACAACGTGTATATAAAAAAAAACAAAATATAAAAAGTTTTTGATAAGATCTTTTAAGAACAAGGAGACGGTGATACTTTTAGCGTTGGGGCATTTACTGAAGTCATTTTTGTAGAAATTCCTTTCAAAACTTAGACCTTATGGCTAAATTCGTTTTATCTCAAAAGAACTTTGCAAACTTCCTGCAACCGGTGATTAAGAAAAAATTAAAACAAGTTACAGTACTTAGCCGTTAACTACGACAGTGGATTCTATGGTAAGTAAATTATGTAACTTATTATAGTATTTATACTATAATGTATAAATATGTTTATATGACGATTTTACTGACTGACTGACTGACAAAAAATGTATAGACATTTACGCGGTGGCGTCGAACGCTGTAATAATAATATGGAAGTTCCTTAGACAGTGCAGCGGTAGTCTGTAAGACTTTCCCGACATTCCTATGGGAAATTGTAAAAAAACATAATTTCACGCAAACTATAATTCGGGTTAAATATGTTTATACATTGAATAAATTAATAAATAATATTTAACCTTTCTTCAAACCATTCTTAGTAACATTGTAACAAAAGTGTTTTGTGTTTACTATAATTCTTAGGAATGAAATCTAGTCAAAACCAATAGAGTCTAAACGCTAAAATTTAGTCGTGACCAGGCATTATTATTACATACGAAAATTTTAATTAATAATAGTAAAGTTTTGTTGAACATAATATTATTATTATTTTTATAGCTTCATCATGTATTCCGCGTAAAGCAGGGTCGGCGGGGGTTATCTAACGATGACCTCACTCTACGGACAATTCTCGATAAATTGCATGTTGACTGTTGGAATTCAACGCCACGCTTTGTCGTTAATAGAAATTTAGAAAGAGTTACTTTTATTTATGTACTTATAGGGTAAATATGTCACTTTCTCTTTTCCTAAACTACAAAGGTCAAAATAATGAAATTTAAAATAGTAAAAAAATCTAACAATTTTAAATTCGAAATAAAGTTCCAAACTAAATTTATTGTAAAAACTTTTTCAATACACGCTTAATGGAAAAAATAGAATATTCGAGCCAGAGATTTTTATAATAAAGCATTGACTAATATTTTAAAAGGTTCACCGGACCTGCCAGCCTTTGTTAGTTTCACTCTTTCGCTGTTCCAAAGATAAGCGATACTTTGATATTTACAGAAACGAACTATAGGACTTAATTGATACATTTATTAAAATTCTTTTTTGAAAATAAAAACAATTTTTTTTTTCTGACTCAAAGAAAAAAATAATAATATTAACAGGTACGGTATAAAACTATGAAGGCATTGAAAGACTGACTACAAAAGCGATTAATAAAAAACAAACATTAAAATCACATACATAGTATGTGTGCAAAAAAGTAATACTTAAAAAGTAATATAGTAATAAGCAACACTCTCCCCTTATTGTAGTCGGATACAAGATTTTTTTACTCTTCGCGAAAGAAGGAACCTAGGAACCTAGTGTTAAGACATTCCATTCTCTTTAAAACACTTCCATTCCCCCTTTTCAGCGAATTGCAAAGTTATAAAAATATTTTATTTTTTTCTTTAAAAAAATTTAAGATCGCTTAACTAAACTCTGTCACAGGCCAATTACGCTTTGTAATTGTACTAATTTGAATTATTCGTGCTGTCGCATTTAAGATTCCGCTGTGCCAAGAACTGCCGTTGTTTTGCATAGCTCTATAATGCAAATTTTGAGTGGAATTTCTTTACAAATCCCAGAACAAATATCAAATAATGTTTCATTTTGTTTCTTTATGAAAACTTTAGTTGATTTTTCATATATTTTGTAATCTTTAATTTAGAGTATGATATTTGTATATTAGGAGAGTTTAAAACAATTCTCATCTATCTGTCATCTGTTAAAAAAAGGAAAATTCTTAACATCGTAATTTAAAACGAAAACTAAAACAAGCTTAAGTTAACATAAGCGAAACAAAGTTCAAAAATCAAGAAAATCAGTTTAATCTAAAGCTCACTATTACCCGTGAGTGAGTACACACACAAGTACAACATACTCATAACTTGTAAAAGCTTCCTAAACACTCTGGAAAATTTGTTAAGTTTTAAAGTTTTGAAATTTTGTGCAAAATTATTACACAGTTTGACGCTTTTTCCCTCATGCTAGCCAGAGGGAGCCAAAAAAGGAGGGAAAGGTTAAGAAATTCCGTTTTTCATTTTTCAATAAATTTTTGAGGCATTATGCATAGAGTGGCGGAACTCAACCCCGTGTTTTATGTATATGTACTAGCGCGAAGAAAATAATTTAAAAATAATAATTTCCCCGCGTGTAAACTGAATCCCTAACCAACATGTTTACATTCAGACGCTACCACTGCGCCACGGCAACCTTAATTTATAACACACATACAAAATATAGATGTAAAATACAGAACAGGTGTACCTAGTACACCTGTAGTAGGTTAGGGCGAGAGATGCAATTGTTCCACTCGATGGCTCAACTAACTGGGTTCGACTTCATTACAGCGTGTCTTGCACCTAGCGACCGTATATGGCATTTATTGACGCCCAACGTTAAGTAGGACTCTGTAGAGACACGCTCGGCCGGGAATTTCGGAAATTTTGAACTAATTTTTAAGCAAAGTGGAATAACGTTTAATGTACACGTTATTTTAAATTCCGCTTTCATGAGACAAAGCATTTCAATAAGACAGAAACAGGACAGAGTATCTTAACGCCAAAATTTCAAGAGAAAATATCAAAAGTAATGTATCAACCATTTTAAATATTGTATCAACCATATGTTTTTTTGTTTGTTTTATTTCAATTTCGTGGTCGTATTACATATTTTATAATAAAAAACATTTCAATAAAACCTTCTTTAAACTAAATATAAATTCAAATATAATCAATTTGAAAATAAATCGCAAAGTTTTCCACTTTTCTATTACTCAGATTGCAGGAGACATTCAGTTTATTTATTCACCACATAAATATTTGAAACTCTATAGTCCACAATAATTATGCACTCACATACGTTCTCCACAATGTAGCGACGTCCAGTCCTTTATACTCAGCCATATATTTTATTATTTCTTAATGTACTGGACTTTGAAGTTTTAATATTATTTTCCGTAAAATGGCGAGACTGTGTGTCTGTTCATGAGATGATAGTGGGTTCGATCGCATCTCAGAGGGACGACGTAAATTTTATTCTATGTACAATTATTTTCGGTTTGCCACTATAGCTATATAAAGTTTAGGTAATATCTTTAAAATGAGCTAAAATTAGCAACTTACTGTCTGTACATATTTACATCTTTTGCCTCGTCATGTATACTCTTGGGGGGAAACCTGCTTTTCACGTGACTTATACACATACTATATTTATTTATGTGTTTTTTAGTTTTACGGTGTACCTATTCCGCATGTAGCAGGGTTGGAAGGGGGTATCTGGAAGCCTAGTATTAAGACACTCCGTTCCCATTAAGACACTTCCCCTTTCTACTTTCCATTTAGGCATTGCGATTTGACTGAACTGAACGCCGCACATCGTTATAAAAAGCTGGAGACGAAAATATTATTAAATATTTAATTTACCTGAGTATCACAACCGCTCTACGCCACTACCACAACTGTATTTATTATACAGTATAAGTATTTCTAGGAATATATATTACCTATATAGATATATAAAAATCCTTAATGTGTAACAGTCGCTAATCTTATCCCTCAGTACGTCGACATTCAGAGAGCAAGGAACAGTATTACGTCCCGCAGCTGCTACCTACATCCTATACAGTAGTAGCAGCACTAGCGTCCAGTGCCGTCCAGTCTAAACCGGTTAAGAGCGGTTCCGACCGGAAATGTTCTTTACTGCTTGCTAATGTAATTGTGTAAGGGGCTACGTTTTCACCAATATACGTCTGGAGTGTTTTAATATAAGATATTTTCTTCGTATTTTAGTATTCTTTTAAATTTCTTTTTTTTTTAGGATAATGTAAAAATGCATGTTTTATGCTTTTCCCGCATACCAGAGTTGGCAGACGGAACAAAGTGTTAGGATATTCCGTTCCACTCTTAGTGCTTAAAATTCTAAGTTGAGTAGCGGAAATCAGCGCCGCTCTTTGTCTTGTTATCAGAGCGATGAAAAAAAAATATGCATGGCCCCAAAAGGAAATCAAACCCATACTGTTCACAAGGCTTGAGTTTTGTATAAAGTACATACTTACATATTTTACCTAATACAACTTGTCATTTCCTCGCTCCTATAGCGAGGCTTTAAGCTCCACCTCTGAACACACAATAGCTTCAGAATATGACGGAAAGTGTGGAACGGAAGTGTGTTTATGGGAACAGAGTGTCTTAACACTACGTTCCCGGGTCCCCCTGCCTACTCTACTATGTGCAAGATGCAGCGTAAAGCTAAAAGTATATTTCATTTATAATTTGGAATAAGTATAAAGAGTAAGACATCACTCTCCATATTTTATAACTAATTACACTATAATGATTGCGGATTTGAACCCCCTTTAGTCGGAATCGACATATTTAAAACTATTTTTCTTTCAATCTGATGAACACAAGCGACAAACCCAATATATGCTGTTAAACTTCATTTTGTCCATTGAATAAAGCACATTACCGCGTCTGCCTCGCCGGCTCGTGCAGGGTCGTGCAGGGTCGTGCAGGGCCGTGCAGGGTCGTGCGGCGAACAATTAAATCTTTCGACGCCGCGGCACGCACTGATGAAACCAAATAAACTGTGTTTTATATTAAAACGTTGGAAATGAGGGAGGGGTTCTTTTTATTTCAATACATTTTTTATTGGCGGCGTATTTTTATTAATTTTAGATTCTAACTTTCAGCGTATTTTTGGGAAATTGAATATTTACCTTTTTTTTTTGACAGTCTGGTAATGAACTCGTAAAGCGCGGCATTAAGCAGAAAGTGCCTAATAAGCAATGCATTCAGAATTCAGCAGAAATTGAGGAACGGAGTGTCTTAATACTAAATTTCCTCTGCCTACTACGGAATACATCGTAAAGCTAAAAAAATCTCTAAAATCTCTCAACTGAGTGATATAACTCACTTCTTTTTTGCATTATAGATCGAACCCACTACCGTCTTTTATACAACAATTTAAATAACTGAAAATGTATATAACCGTGTGTAGTGTCAAGATAAACATAGCACGTCGGATTGCGTATTGAATGAGACAGGCCACCGCGTCACGTAGCGCGTAGCCGTAGCCGTAGGTACATACTGTACGAGTACTATACGTTGAATACAATTAAATGATTGTATGCGGCGGCACGGAGCAAATGAAAAACCTTTCGTTTTATTAACACTCAAGTGATATGTTATTTGGCTGAAATGTACAAATACTTGTTATTTTTATTCAGTTTCACGCTGTATCCCGCATTCGGCTGAGTAGGCAGAGGGAGCCTAGTGTTAACGCACACCGCTCCCCACTTTAAGCCAAATTCGGGAGGCATTATGTGTCAAGTGGCAGTGTCTTCGTTCTGGTAGCAAGACAAAGCAGATCATCGAGTTCTGCTACTCAACACGCAATATCTCTAACAAATACAACGAGAATTAATTTTATTTTTTTACATTTCAAAGATAAGCTAAAAAAATAGATATAGAGAAAATAATGAAATTAATTGAAACATTGTTGAAAAAAATTCTCAATCGTGCTAGATATATTTTAAAACCGCGTTTCTAAACACACGAGTGTAGAGTATAGTAAGAATATATTATTTCTCGGTCCCAACAAAATTTATGAATTTCACTTCGTTTCGCCTACCAGCAAGTACTACGTCTTAATTAATGTGAGGCAGAACAAGCAGCGAGGAATGAATGGCTTCAATATAACGTTAATTACCAAATTATGATTAAAGTTCACATCTCTTGGAACTTACGTAAGTATTAATAATTAGTGATCGTGTAGATAATTATCTATATTATAAGTGGGTATGTATATGTGTATATGGATTCACTACAACTGCCTTGGTATATCATATTGTACAAGGTGTAGATTACGTTTCTGCTACATGATTAAATTTTATTGAGAATTTCTTAAAGAAATTCGAAATTATTGAGGCCGTTGTGGCACGCCGTCTGACATGACGGTTGCGTGTTCGATGTCCGTTCAAGGATTTTCATTCCTTGGCCTTCCTCATCGAGCGTCAAGTAATTGAGACTAGTATCCTAGTATCAAATAAAACTAAGTCGGAAACGTTTTTGCCATAACACAGAATTGCAATATTTACTTAATAACAGAAACTGTAATTTGACGGCGTCCTGGTGCGGCACAAATTCTTGTTATAAACGTGATAGTAGCGGGTTTGATTCACACTCGGGGAATTAGAATATATATTTCCTCACTCTAATAACTAGGCAGGGCGTGATGTAGAGTTCAGCCACTCAACACGTACGGAGACGGGTAACTTAACACTATGATCCCTATGCTTACCCTGCTATATGAAGAACATAGCATGAAGATAAAAAAGCAACATTAACTATAAAAAAAACATTGAAATAACAACCCCTCGTTCGAATTAAATACTGAAACGTGTTTACTTACACGTCATGAAATATATTCATCCTGATGTGAACTTTCAAAAACAACTACCCACCTACATACATACATACAAGAATATTCGATATGATTGACGTTCGTGAAAACATTACCAAAATGAATGAAATATAAACCCATTCGTTCCGAAAGAGCCGAAACTCAACGAATGTCATTTAAAGCTACAAATTAAAATTCTCCGACTTGATTTTTCAATTGGAATTGAAAAATAATCGAATGTATCGCAATATTATTTCCTTTATAATGGAAAGCTTTCTTTTTGCTTTAATTTTGGTTATAGTTAAATTTAAAGTTTTGATTATTTTATTAGGATCCAAAAGTAGGAAACGTTTCCATTTTCAGTTCCTTGGAGAGAGAAAGAGAAATTTGGTAGTGGAATTTAACATGTATTTATGTCTAAAGAAATTTCGCCTTCACATGTTACCTAATATGAACGGGAAATAAATTAATATAGAAGTGATAGGCATCACAATGTACACACACAGACACAGACACTACCTGATCCTTCGCCTGGCTAAGTAGCCCTAGTTAATCTAGTGTTAAGATAATCCTTTTTCCTCTATTTTAGTTTTGAAGTATTAGCAGAGCAGAGCAGAGAAAAGAAAATAATTAAGATATAATCCTTTCCTTTATTTGGAATAGAACCTACAATGATCAAGGATCAAGACTGACAAAATAGAGAATATATATATTTTACCACCTAACGAAAAACAGAGCAACCACAAAAATGCTGAAGCAATATATTACTCAGAGTTCTTAGGAAAGGGAAACCTAAAAATTCACAAAGAACTCCCAGCCTCGTGCAGATTTAAAATTTCAATTACTTTTTCACTAAGACGTTGTATTAGTTAAAATTATCTTTTAATTTGTTGAGCTATAATAATGTATGTACTTAACAAGGGAGGGTTTTTTTGTGAATAATAAAGCATGTATCGCTTTTAACTGAAAAGAAAACTAATTTTTCTAGAATTTTGTATTTTTTAATGTGGATCACTTTCAATGGTGTCACTTTCTATCTTATTTTTGAGACATTGCTTAATGAGTTGTGACATCACATTGTTTAAAAAAATTAAGATAATTAATTCCTCCAAATACAAATCGAACTCGCGACCGTCTTATTTTAGTCACATTACCAAGACTACTATAATTTAATACAAATATATGTGTATTAACCAAATTCTGCTGCATTAAATAGGAATAACCGCTATTAAAACTAAACTTTTGGGTCCAAACTGTATTTTGGTTAATCTTAAGAATTATAACGGTTACGGTACTAACGTATCGCTCTCGCTTAGTCACGGTGTTTAATTATGTGCTCAATATATCACGTTTTATATGTACTTATGTATGGTACCTATAGGAAGAAAAGAAAATTCGTATTTGTAGTGAGTTTATTTGTATTTAAAGGCCATGATGCAGCGGCGGATGTGGATTCGATTTCCACTCAAGGCAATAACTCAATTCATTTCCATGCTCTAGGGTAGATAGTGTCAACCTAGTGCTAAGACACTCCGTTCCCCACTTCCTGCCAAATTCTGGAGGCATTGCGTGTTGAGTGGCAGAACTTAACACCGCAAACTAATATTTGTTTTTTACAAACTATATCTCTCTTATAATCATATTACATGTGACTGAATGATACTCATATTAGATGGGATGTGCGAAAATTTGTAATCCGCCATTTTGTTGCTGCGGCCATTTTGGATTGACAACAATATTGATTATATGTAATTTCACTAATTTCTCTACTTACTACACAAAATAATCAATGCTAAATTTCTCCACATTACGTAAAGAAATTAACAAACCGAAACAACAATATGAAGACCAATAACTGCTTGGCATTTGAAGCGGTAAAGCCCTTTTATGAAGCAATCAAGCAACCTCCCACCGAACTTTACGTTGTGAATACATACAATTACGACGCTATTACTTATTTAATATTGTTTTTATATTGAATTTGAATGAACTTTTATAGTCTATGTATGTCAGTCTTTGTGTTTTCATAGCTATGTGACGTAGGGTAGTTTTAGGTTTAATTTATAGCGGGAGAGATGGTTTTTAAAGAAAGTTTAATTCTGCCATTTAAGATATGACATTACTTAAACGGACGTAAAGAAAAGAATGGAGTGAAGTATTTTGCTCATTTTTTAACGTATAAGAGGGTGGAGGGAACCTAGTAATAAAACAGTGCATTTCCTATTTTCCGCTCCATTTTTGAACCGTTGTGTGTTGAGCGACAGAACTCTATACCGCAGTTCATCTATAAATTAAATATTGTTATTATAAAAACAACATAATTTATTATGTCAAAAGTCTAACAAAACATAATATTATACGTCCCCAAAAATGTGACGGGCTAAATTCAAATAGCAAATAAAAAATTCATACGTGTGAACCATAAAGGAAGTGAAGCAAAATGTGAAGTTATATTAGACTTTTATTATTACGATGCTAATGCCATACGCTAATAGAAGTGTTATGTATATACAACAGAATAACGAGGATGTCGTGGCCCGATACCGGTGGCACAAGTGCGCCACGCTAAGGGCTGTAAGCGCCACGGTAGTAAGTTCGATTCTCACTCAGGGAAGTGATATATTAAATATTTTCATTTTCTCTTGCTCTGGCAACGAGGCAAAGCGCGGCCTCGAGTTCTGCCACTAAACACGCAACGCCTCAGAAATCGGCAGAAAGTGGGGAACGAAAGTGTCTAATGGGAACTGATTGTCTTAATACTACGTTTTCAGGTTCCCCCTGCCTACCCCGCAATTTAAAATAGGTGACTCTGCCGTTACAGAGTGACGGACAAACAACGCTTTGGCAAAGCTGCGCGGCGTAGAATTCCGAATTTTGGCATATAGGTTCTTTGGAGAGTGTAGGAAAGCACTGTTAAAGGATTTTTTATATTTTAGGGGAACAGGACCACACGGAGTTTCACGTTTTATAATTTACCACTTGCACAGTGTTTTCAAAAACGAACGTTGTTGGTTCGATGCCCACTCGGGGGAATGATTATAATTAAATTATATTAATTTCATCGCTATAGAAAACAAGGAAAAACTTATTAAGAAATTCTTATTTTAATCTTGAAACCATTTGATTAAGTTTGCTAATTAAAATATAATGAAATTACTCCTACAAACTTAATTTTGTTACATTTTTAACAAATAATATTATAGATAAACATAATTAGAACATTTTTTATAAGTGTGAAATCTCAATTTGAATCCTTCGAGGCTCAAACGCTACCACTGTGGGTTCGATTCCCTCTTTAGTTTACTAGTAACAAGACAATGCGCGACGTTGAGTTCTACTACTCAACACGCAATATGTCTTCAATAAGGCGGGGAATACGGAATAGATTACCTTAACACAATTTTAATTCTGCATGCGAGGTACATGCGTGATAATTAATTAAAAACAACTTTAAAAAACGTAGAGAAAGTCTTGTAAAACACTGCGTTTTCCTTTTTTAACCCTATTTTGAAATACTACGTATGAAATGGCACATCCTAACACCACGTTTTATCTTTGTGCGCCGAGGGATGTCTATAAATAAATAAAACATAATCCTATTAATGGAATCGAGCTCATAACTATCGTCGGCTTCAAAAAATAAAAATAACCTAAAAATGTCATATAAAATATTAATTTCGGAAGCATACAGGTAAAATACTAGACAATGAGCAAATTTAAGTCAAATTTAACTGAGAACTTCGTGTTTCGACACTCGAACTTCACACTGCAGTTACTACAAAGCTATTTAAACATAATTTAAATATGATTTTCAACTCTAACACTTACCAGAGAGAAGTTAGTAAAACCGAAACGATTTAACTTGAGTCAGTCGCGTAAGTAACTCGTATAGTAAGTTGTGACATTCCATTCGTAGTGGAACGTGATAGTAAGCGCAGGTGCTAATGCCTATTACAAAGATATAAAGATTAAATAATTATATTTAGTGAAAACGTTAAATGGAAGTGTCTTAATGCTTGGAATTATTTTGGTTAACGCACATAAGGTAGGCACTGGCCCACTATATGCGGGGTACTGAAACTAAACAAAAGTATTTTTGCTACTAAAATTAGTATTTTTGTACCATACGTTTACTAGTTCTTAATATAAATTAGTAATGTCCTTTATATGAGATAAAAGGTGATAAGTTTATGTGAACACACCGCCTGCTGGGCTATAAATGTACTACAAAGTTCTAAGAGAAACACCTTTAGCGAAGACGTAGATACGACACGGGTTTATGGGGTAATTTATTTAATTCATAGATTTTTTTTTACTTTACTGTAGGTAAAGATAATACATTGCGTGTTTAATAAAATATCGCCATTGGTCTTTTTTTTTTAATTTCACACTAAATCCCGCAGCAAGGTAGGCACAGGGAACCTGGGAAGTACTGAGTGACGGAACAAGACACCGCACTTTGCCTCGTTATAAGAGCGAGATAAAGATTTTTTTTATTTAATTTCCTCAAGAGGGAATCGAACGGACAAACTCCCGCAACTGACCTTTATTATCTTTTTTGATTAAACCAAAATAAAATGGAAAAGAGAAACTACTGTAAAAGATCATATTCCACAATTATAAACTAGGAACGGTCAGCGAGTAAAATATGAGTGTAGGGTTACTTACTATTTCCCCGACTCGATTCTCGGAAACCAATAAAATCGTATCTCGTTTTTTACTTTTACGGATGAAAAACTGCTGAGTTTTGCCTTTATTTATTATTTTGCTTATTAAATCTAGCACAATAAGAAAGGTCTCTACTTAGTTATTGTAAAGCAAACTGGATTTAGAAAATTAAAATTTGGTATATAATTTGGATTTAGGAGTGTAGAACGTAGTGTTTTCATACTAGGTTTCTTCTGCCCGCTATGTGTAGATTACAACATGAAGCTATACAAAAGGAGAATGGAAGAGCACTAAGAGATGATTTCTGGAAATTTCTACGGGTACAAGAAAGAACAAAATCATTTTACTTCGTTCGTACAGGACCATGCAAGAAAAGTTTGGTGTGACGGCTAGTATAATGTAAACAATTTTTTCTCCACCTGGCATTAAAAAACACAGGCGTAGACCTTTTTATTATTTAATATTACTTATACCCAACGTAAGCTTATATCTAAAGTTGGAAATGTCCATCAAAGGCGACGAATTAACAAATGGAAAAAATAACATTTTTCTTTGAAAACACCTTCAGAAGAAATCTTTTTAAGCTTTGATTTCTTACTGGTGTATAGAATATTAGATGTAAAAAAAATACACTCGACATATTATATGATTATTTATTAATAACTATTTAAGTTCATAAGGATACGAGTGGGACTGAAAACGAGGCAGTTTTGGGTTCAATTCCCACTCGGTTGAACGAAATAAATTAACATTTAAGTTAAGTTTCGCCAGTCAACATGCAATGCTTGGAATTCCACGGAAAATGGAGAACGGTGTCTCTTAACACTAAGTTCCCAGGTTCTCTTTCCCTACCTTTCCATGTGCAGGATATAGCGTATTAATCTTTTTATCCAACTCTAATTCAGTATTACATTAAACATCTAAGAATTACTACTTTGGGCACTTAAATACATCCATAAACGCTGTTTGAGGGGATACAGTAAAAATGAAAATAAAAACACTCCTTCAGCGGTCGACAGCTAAATGTTTTCTTTTGGGAAAACAAATTGGAAGGCCCCTGTTTTTGTACCGCCCGCCCTGCATTGAAAGAGACTATGAAATGTTTAAATTATTTCCTCAGAAATGTATGAGCGCTGAGAACTCGTGAAGTTGCTTTGGCAAATATAATTTTCTTATTTACTTTAATTTACTTTAATTTATAAAACATAATATATTAATATTTATTAAAAGTGAGTCTGATTCGCTTAGTCTCGTTACTAGAGCAAGGAAATCGGAATATTAAATATTGCAATATTTTTTCAAACACGTGGGTATCGAACCCACTACCGTCGCGCTTGTCATCGCCATTTCATTTGCCAAAACTAGGTTGTGAATAATAATATTTATTTCCTCGTTCTGGAAAAATAAAGAGCAGCGTTGAATTCCGCCACTCAATCTGTATGTCTCGAAAATTAAATAGAAATTAGGAAAGAAGTGTCTTAACAATCAAAAATCTATAGACGCAGGAAAAAAATTAGCTTTTTTGAATAATATTTAATGTAATTTTTTTTGTAAAACAAAATAAGCGTATGCGGATAAAGGTCCACCATATAAATTTGGACTGTCACCGATCATTGCGGTCACCATGTGCCCTGCAATAATTTGTATCTTACTTACATGAGTGTAGAGAACAAGATTGCCTTCCTTAATTTATAGCTCGCAGACCTTTTTGCAAAATGAAAAAAAATCTTATTTTCTTTTCTCCTATGATATAAATAAAATATGTTTGTTTATATTTTTAGATAAATATGATAAATTGTGTTATGATAGTAAGGATTTTTAGGAGCTTTTGATTAAAATGAAAATTACTTTTAAAATTAATAGATTTATTGGTAAACTCTCTGATAAAGTAATATTATTTCATGATAATGGTGTAATAAGCAAAAAAGTAATATAGGAACGACAATTCGTACAAATAATTTATAATATAAAATCCAAACCTAAACATGATTTTAAATTAAAAAAATATCAGTCTTGCTGGTGCTTGCTTTGGAAAAATAAGAATTTCATAGGCCCCTTTAGAAGCATGAGAATTTCAGTAGTTTTGAAAAAATCGCCGCAAAAAATTCAAAATTGCTCCATAATTTATGTTTCCTTCGTTTCATAAACGTCTTGGTACTTTTTTTTTAAAAGGAAGGACTACAAAATATCAGAATTCCAATACATACAGAATAACTGAAAATACGATCTCATTGAACACCCAACATAACCAGCCGCATTTCTAAAAGTGAATCACATAAATATTAAAGTAAGTCTTGCCTTCCCCGCAAAATAAATTCTAATATGTATAAAAACGCAAGAAAAAGGGAATTCTGGGCACGTAAAACAATTACAATAACGCCCACGTAACGGATACATTGTCAAAATTCATTCTAAGACGAGGGCTTTATGTGGGCAAGTGGGAAAATAAAATCATGCGAGAAGCCAACAGACCTGAGGGACCGATTAGGGAAGCAGCCAGGTTAATGCATAAGTAACGATTGCGTGCTATCCGGAGCTCCTCACGGACAGCCTTTTAAGAAAATTTCCACCGAAAGTAGGCCTGGACGCAGCAATTGAATTACCTCGGTGTCGGCTCTCGCAAAGTGGATGAAGGGCGGCCGTAAGGTGTACTTGAGGCTGCTTAGGAACTATCGATGTTTAACTTTTTTCCAAGATACGATTCTAGAATGGAATTCTTCTTAGAAAATTTGTAAGACTATTTGAGTTTACTTATTTAAAAAAAAAACAAATAATGTGTAGGTAAATGTTTGAGGTCGTTGTGGTGCATGGATTCAATTTATAGACAATGTATATTTGCGACGCCTAATTTTGTCCTATCAAACCATGGAAATAAAAATAAAACTATAGTATATAAACTATATTAATGCTCAAGAGGACGACGATCGAATCCACAACCATCGCCTATATACCCGTAATTAGCATACATTACCTCCTAATTTTCCAAATAAAAACAAAAACAAAACAAGTAAAAGCACAGCAGTAGTAAATATATGGTGATTGCTGGCAACTCGCGAGCCCGAGGCGTTTTTGTATTTGCATTGCATCATCGAATGCAATATCATGATTGAACGTTAATACGCAGACCAATTACTCCCTTTGAGCTGATTAAGGCGGCTGGACGCTTTTGTTGCCTCATTGTCATTTCGAATCCGTTTGTTGGTCCAAATGTCTCTATGTGATTTATTAAATTAGGATTTGATATATACGTATAATGGTTTTGTTTTTATTTTTCAGGGTAGGTAGGGGGAACCTAGTGTGAAATATACAAATATAATGGAGATCGAACTCACAGTCGTCGCGTTTACAGTCAGAGCCGACCCCATATACCTATGTCAATATCTTTATGTTTTTAAATCCTTTAATGTTTTAACTTTTTTTTACCACTAAACCAAAAGACCAGGAGATGCAAAACCATATATTAGAAATTCATTAAATTCGGACCGCCCAAGCTGCATACAGTTTCACATTTACACCAAAAGTTGGAATACATGGCTATTGTCGCAGCGTCCCGCGCGCCAGAGTCGTCTATGCTGTGCGGGACTTCATTTCCTTTGGCTGATGGATGACGGCGTATCTTCAATGAGATTTATAATAGTATGTCACATTCCTACAGAAGATTGATGTGTATGGCTTGGATAGGGTACTACCAACTACCTTTGAATAAATATTTTTAGTTTAATTTTTCTGTATTTTGTTATAGAGTGTGTTGATTTGCATACAATGGGTTCGAAGATGTTCGATTTTTTTAGGTTTGCTATATGCTACTGTAGATTCCCTGGAATCTACAGTTAAGACACTCTCCGCGCAATATTTGAAATATTGCATATCAACACCATGCTTTTTCTTGTCACCAGTAAAAAATAAAAATCAAGACAAAACACTTTTATAACTAAAAAAAGTCAATTTCCACAAACAAATCTAACAAAAAATCCAAACAAATACAAATTAACAATTAAAAATGTAAAAATTCCGAATGAAAAACGATCGTCGAGTTGCCCGCATCAGAATTCTGTCCCGGCAATACGTTTCACCCACGCTGTCACCTTGTCTCGGTCGGCCGCGAGTAATTCAAAACATTAATTTTACTAATGGAATAAGCTTTAGCTACAGTATAGTATAGCTATAGATGTCTATCTAAATACTGACTTGGGCCCACTAATTAATTGGAATGCAAGCGAAATGCATTTTGACAGTTGTTTCTTTTGAGACAGTTGTCGGTTTAAACTGGTTTTTTTAGCTTTATGCTCTATTCTGCATATGTGGGGGTAGGTAGAGGGACAGGAGTTAAGACACTTCGTTTCCCACTATCTGTTCAATTTCCAATATATGCGTATCGTCGCAGCTTCAGCTAAAAAAAGGTTATTCTGAACCGAGAAGCAATTACTCTAAGAAAAGAAAAATATATTATATTAAATATTTTTACTTAGACTTTTTTTATGAAAAAGACGACGCAAATACAGGTTACCTGATGTTAATCGATCACCGCCGTCTAGGGTAGTCCCCGTAAAACACCTTAAAGGAAGTAGCCCTAAAAAAAATCATAATTCCAAACTAATAACACACAACGCTTACAAAGATCTTCATTAAAATCTTGGAAAGCTTGTACGCTGTAATTTCCGCTACAAACGTCCCGAAATCTTTCCGCAAAAACACTTGCTTTCAAATCCTTTGACACTATTATTCTTTGTGTATGACCTGCTTCAAGACTTGTTAGAGTCTACACTCCCACCTGAGCATTCACCATTCCACGTAGTGGCATTTGCATAAGAAATGCGCATTTTGTGGAGATTCAAAAAAAAACGGGTAGATACGAACTGGTTTTGTGTTGAGACGTTCCGTAGGGCGTTGTTATTTTAATTTTTTTTTTCAAATTTAGAGGAAACAGTAGATATTTATGGCTGAATAGTTGGAAATCCTTAATGTCGCACTTTATCCAACCAAACTGATATATCTAGCCAAAATGAAAACAAATTAATTTATAAACATTCTGAGGCCGTCGTGGCTTAAAGGTACAATGTTTAACAGCAAATGCGACTGTTTTGAGTTCAATTCTCACTCTTGGGCGTTAAGTGAGCAACGGCGTATCTTAACACTAGATCCTCTCGGCCTATCCTGCTATATGCATGATACAGCGTGAATTAAAAAAAAAACCATATTAGTTGACTAATTTTTATAAAATCTTATAAATAAAGAAAAATCTTCACACAAACGATCTCTGGAACTACTAAAAACAATTTGTAACTATACCTGTGTAAAAACAATGATTCTTGTACTCCAGCCAGCGTAATGGCCGACGTTGAAATAAAATTTCTTTAAAGCTCATTCGCTTTTAGTTCCCAGAGTTTTAAGAAGCAAAGTCTAATGTCATTTTTCTAAATGTACGACTCTTGAATATATGTATATACTGAGTTATATGAGAAAAGGGCTTTAAGAAACAGTCATTTGCTTTTATTCGTCCTCCACCTTAATACTGCATAGTTGTAAAACGTTATACAGAGAGTATAAAAAATTTATTTCATTATTATTAAAGTTGGTTTTTAATGATATATGTTTTTATTACACAATAAATTGTGTAATATGTAAAAATGTTACAATTATAAGTTTTAACATATAAAGTACAGTGTTCTCTGACATACAATATCTCAAAAAACAAATAAAAAGAAGTAAAGAGGCCTAGGCGAGTAAGAACACAAGCGCCTTTGCCATATGAAAAAAGCGTGAAACCACCTCATAAAAAAAAAACCTCTTCCCATTTTTTCCACTTTTCAAAGATTCACACAAACATTCACAATCCACCGTTACCTCTCATTACTCCCCATTCTCCCAAGAACAAGAAGATTTGTTTCATCAAATGCGTTTAATAGGTAAAAAGGCTCGCTTATTCTTCCTATATTTTATTCAGTCGCCGTGAGTACCGGGGGCCTGGGGGACTGGGGGGCTGGGGGGGCTGGGGGCGCCGTAATGAATTCCGCGATGCGGCGTAACACATTCTTTGTGTACTTCAGTTAAATCGTATAATGAGCGTTCAAAGTGCTAAATTATTGTAGAAAGTTTGTACGTAGTTTTTATTTTGTATTTTACGGGTTTTCGCTGTATCCTGCATATGGCAGAGTAGGCAGAGGGAATCTGGGAACCTAGCATAAGAATATTCTGTTCCCATTGAAACACTTCCATACCCCACTTTTCGCTGAATCACTCAAGGCCTTGCGTGTGATCAGTGGAACTCAAAGTCGCGCTTTGCCTTGTTAGCTTACTTGTCGCGTTTAAAGCCGTACGCTTTTGCCCCTATGCCACGACAGGCCTGGCCTGGTATTGTTGATGAGGTGTTTTGGTTTGACGCTTTCTTTCGCCTATTTGAAAATCGATATCTAATGTTAAGACACTACGTTATCCAATTTAGAGCCATTTAAAGATATTGCGTGCTGTGTAAAACATTATTTAACTTTTTAGCCATACATAATTTATATTTTTAATTAAAAAAACCTACTTTGGTAAATTTGACAGTGAGTTTCATCGCTCAACGTGCAATCTTTTCGAATACAGATAGGAGTGTCTTAACAGTAAGTTCAAACAGTACCTAAGTAAAACTATTCGGTTGTTCAGTACTGGAGGAAAGTTACCTAAAAAGCACGAGGACCCCGCAGAAGCATATATGAAGAGGTTAATGATGTCGACAGACCAAAGAAGTATGCAAAGACCTCTACTGGGATGAAGCGTCAAGCTAAAAAAACCTCGTAATTTCATTATATTCCCCCAATTCGGTTACAAAACACGCTGAACATTTTAACGCACTCTCATTTACGATATCGTTCATACGTTTACGATACTTAAAGGTTTTATAGTATAAGAAAGTAATAATAAATGTTGAGTGAAAAATATTATGGCACTGGATTTATTTTACTTACTCCTTATACTTAGTTATTTGGGACAATGTGTTCATATTAGTCTAAAACATAACAAATTGGGAACCTATTAATTTGGCCAATTTTAGTTTGTGGGCGTTTGTCCTCATATTCTCTGAAATGAACTATAACCTATAAATCATTACTTTTAGGGTTTTTTAAATTTCTAAATACTAAGAGTTACTTTTACTTGTTGCTTGCAAAAATTAATAAATAAAATAAGAACAAACAACAAAATCATCAAAAACTTACATTCCATTTATAACCAGAGCGACGAACATATCATTACACGAACCTAAACGAATAAATAAAAGCCGATGAACTGTTACAAAGTAATCAATTTCCTTTAAAAAACGCTAGAGTGGTTCCATGCCTATGAGATTCACTAATCAAGTTAGACGGGGGGCGGATACGTAATGCCAAACTCTGACTCGGGAAGCGGTCAAAGGGTGCTGTGGACAGTCAAATCCAATTTACTGTTTCGACTTTCCCAAGCTCTAAATGCTTGTAGCAATTAAACGACGCGTAAAGTGCGTGTCCCTTCAGCTCCTTTTTTGATCGGGACTATTCAAAATCGTATTTGATTAATGCGTTGTTAGTGTGCTCGCCTGTAGGTACTGTATACATGTATTCTGGAGGGTGTTCATAGTAAAGGAATATTTGACAAATTTAATTTGATTTAGATAAATGTAAGAATGTTAATAAAAAAGCAGATTCACCAATCGACCTGGCATCAATGGCAATGGCGTAACTCAACAACGCGTTTTGCCTTTCCAGAACAGAAAAATAAAAAATAAGAGAACCTACAGATTTATAAAGATCAAATGCGGCGTTATGTTCTGCAACTAGTGAGTTCAACTAACATTTATGATATCGATATATGAATAGATTCAGGCTATTTCAAATCTATTTGATTAACATGTTGCTCGTATGTTTATGTGGACAGTGATTGGAAATTCGATATGAGTTTGGTTGACAAATTTGATCTAGTTTCGGTTTCGCAGAAATATTGGATAGGGGTCTATAAATGTATACATACCTACATATGTAGGATACGTAAATACGCTTTCAAAGGCAACGTTTATTAGTGGAGTAATTGGAATTTGAGTTAGATATTTTGTTTAAAATTATTTGTTAACTTATGACCTAATAGTTATTTTAATATAGTATAAAAAGTGTGTATTTAATATATTTTAAAAGTAAAAAACAGTAAAAAATAGACTGTATTCGGACCAACAAATTGTATTGACGCACGCTCGAGTGGCTTTGTATAAATACCAAGTTTCATGATAAGTCTTAATAATTTCTCAAATTTTATTACGACCTAATAAATTCCAGTTAAAAATCATGATATTCTATAAAACAATTTTAACTCTTATCATCATAATTGTAGTAACCAAAGTAAATAAATAAACAGCTAACTGAAAGATTTAAAAGCCGCTATATAGAAAGTGCCGTTTTGAAGATATTCCCTAGTGTGGGCAGTCATTAGGCCTCGCCTCGGAGGGCCGAGGTTAACCTCTGTTTAGTTTAAATCGTCGATAACCCTCCCAGCGGTAATCAATGTTATTCCACTACGCTATCTCTAGGTTTAGAATTAAAATTAAACAAGTATTTTGATATTGAGAAATGGAATTGAACATTTTGAATTGCAAATCAAATTATTCTATTCTGCTGATGCTTTTCAGACTGCAGGGTTGAGTTCCGCTATTTACTTAATGTTATTGAAAATGAGCAGAAATTAGAGAACGAAGTGCGATATTGAATTATTTTTGTCTACCATATTCACTGCTAGTGTTACGAGAAACTAAAAATATATAAAATTCTTTTTCATTGAGAAAGTTTCATAAAATTTCGGGACCATCATATTTGAGGCCCTCGTGGTCCAGCGTCACAGCGAGTGACTAAGCTATGCTAGCTAAGCTAAGCTAGTTATGATTTCGAATCTCACTCGGGGGAATGAGTTATTTTAATTTTCTCGCTCTGGTTACAAAACAAAGAGTTGGTCCGCCCTTTAACACGCAATGTCACGAAAATAAGACAGAAGACGCACTATGTTCACGTTAGGTTCCCTCTGCCTAACTTGTTTATTTTAGTTTCAGGCTGTATCCCGCATTCGGGGGGTATGCAGAGGAAACCTAGCGTTAAGACATTCTGCTCTCCATTTTCTGCCGAATTCTACCCCACCCAGTTATGAAGCATTTAAGCTGAACCAAAAAATTCCAAAAGAAGCATATGCAAAGATATCTTCAATAAAACGATAAGCATATGCCTGGCATACATACATTTCTTATTTAATATGATTACACAAGAGACGCTGGTGAGTCGCGCCCCTTTATTAGCGGCGTCAGTATTAACTTTTAATTGTTTCTCTCTCTGCTTTACTTCAGAAGAAAATTTCATTAACGACCTGATTTGTTTACTTGACAACTTTCTATTAATGTTTTTGCATTTGACTTGTCCCATTTTAATTTCACTTTGGCGCTGTTTCTAGATGAGACGGTACTCCGGGCCGCGGGAGGCGGAAATAAATCTAAATATTACACTTTATTATTTTATTTGAACGAAATAACGAATGTATGTTTATATTTATCCAAAGATAGTTTTTGTTGCTTTTTGGTGCGTTACTTGTGATATGTAGGTAATTAGGCAAAGTAAAGGCCATGTAGAATCCTTAAAGAGAATCTAGTGATATACGAGTTTTTTTTTATTTTGTATTTCGTATTGTTTTATTCTTGCAGAGAAAATTATAAGCACAGACAACCACCCGGAGGAATCATTTAATTTAATTTTCTAAGCTAGGCAGGAAGACAAAATGCGGCGTGTAGTTCCACCACTCAACATGCAATGTCTCGAAAATTGGGTGGAAAGTGTGTTTCAACACAAGATTCCGTCAACATTACTTGCTATTATTTATTTCTTAATTTTCACACCACACTACACTTAAAAAACAAACACATGTTACTACTAAAACCATTCATTGGAATGGTTCATTTCATTCATTCATTGGAATAAATAATTCCTATTTAAACTTTTGAAAACCTTGGAAGCATTTTTTGTATATAAATATATTAAATCCACAAAAGCATCTACAAGACGCTATAATAAATATAGCCTACTCTATAAAAGCAAAGCAGAGTAAGCCCTGAAACGGCTCTAGGAGTCGATACTTAATTACGTCACGTAGTAGGGATTCCGCTAAGTTTCAACTAAGACGAGCCTACACGGAGTAAACAACGCCTCTTGAAAGATGTGCGATAAGCCTATCAACTGTTTATAATCCATTGAGCTCCAATCTCGCTATCAAAAATAACATTTTGGATGATTTTGTTGTGATTTTCTTGTTTTTTTTTTGTGGGTAGATTTGATTTAAAAGAGGGTAGTTTGGATTTGGCAATTGATATTGTAATATTGCATATTGCTGTAATGTATACTGCTTATTTTTTTTTTTTATAATAATTGAATATTTATTTTATTTTTTTTCACTATACCTAAGCATACATAATAATAACTAACAGTTATGGTGACAGTGTAACGCTAATAATAATAATAATAATAAAATATCACTCCTTCCCTAAATCCAAGAACAAACCTACGATTGCAGTCTCTAGAGCCACATCCACTGCGCCACAGCGGTATCACATTCTATACGTAGTACCTTCGAAAGTCAAGCGCTAAGCCTACCAACTATTTATAATCCAGGATAGGAGCGAAATATTGAGTTTTCGCAATCAAAGTCACTTGGAAATAGTTCGGTAGAGTTTGATCGTTTTTATTGGACACTTTTGGCAAGTTCCTACTTACAGCTTTAGGGCGTAGTAAAATATCACTTTAACTTTCCTTAATTTGTTTAAGTAATAAAGGGGTTTTTTTAAAATGAAATAACAAAATTAGGTAAATATGTATAAAATAATACGACACTATTAACTACATTTTTTTACTAAAGGTGTTGCTTGTTGAGTGGCGGAACTCAACGCTGCGCTTTTTCCTCAACCCACAACCTGTCACGTCAATCACACGTTTGTGCCTTACCGCCTTGCCTCAATACGCAAACACCAGATTTAAATATAGATTATATTTTCTAGAGTAAGGATCCTACCCAAGAATAAAAGAAAATATTACTATCCAAATAAATAATACCTACCTACACCTGAAACTAAAGTAAGGCCCGTCGATGTCGATTGAAATCAGCGTCTAAGGGCATGTCAATTCGATATTGTTTTCGTTAGTATAACGAGCACAAATAAAAGGTAAAAACGAGTGTAGTGGCGATCGCTAACAACGTGAAATAACAAAGCGGATAGGAGTTGGGTGGAAGCGATTTGTAATTGCTGTTGCTGTTTTTATTCACAACTTACCTTATATAGAATAATGTGTTGGCATACTTTTTTAAAATGAGAGAGTAGAGAGAGAATGAGGAGAATTATTTTTTTAAAATATTTTTTGTATTCTGTAGTACAAATAAAAAAAATCTAAATATAAAAGTATAGAGGTGTATCGAGGTGTATGCACCTACGTTGCATTCTTTCAAATAAGGCCGTTGTGGTGCAGTGGCACAAACGACCGCTGTGGGTTTGATTCCACTAGAGGGATTAACTCCCTCTAGTGGTTATTTTACATTTTTTTATCCTCGTTTTAGTAACAAGGCAACGAGCGGCGTTGATTTATGCTACTAACATTTCGAAAATTCATCAGGAAGCGGCCGACGGAGCTTCTTAACACTCTGTTCCCTCCTCGGTTCCACCACCTTTCTATATGGGGGATACTAAAAAAATAATTCTTAAAACTAAAACTTTTAGTATCTGTAACATATTATTTGAAGCCACATTTTAATTTTCTCTCCATTTTAAGCCGTTTAACGAGTGTTCTAATCCGATCCTGATAGTATTAGTCATAATGAGGTAACTGCTGATTTTATCCAATATTATTTTTACTCGAGCAAAATGAACTAAAGTATTATTAAAATGTTTCAAAGTTTAACTTTTATTGGGTGTTAAAGCGTTAAATGTTCGAAAGGTAGTTTAATAATGACTTTGAATTTGTATCCTTTATATACTATGTGTGTATATAAATATAATTACAATATTTTTAATAGGCAGAGGAAAGCCAGTGACGCACTTTTAACCTGGCACAACCCAATATCTGAGTCATTACATGTTGAGTAGCGAAACTAAACGCAGACACTTGTCTTTGTTGAATCGCGTAACCTAACCTTGTGCTATGGTGTAAATTCTGTGTTTCTTAAATATGGTCCGCGCTTAAGAAACACAGGATAGTTTTATGTCATAACAATGCTTATTTTCGATATCTCTTTCTTATCGAGAAAACCAGGTGCAGGTGTATTAAAGCAATTGTTTAGATAGATAGAAAAATCAGCTTCACGAACAAAGTTTTCGAGTTTTTGCGTGTTGAACAGAGCAAGAGAAAGAAATTAAATTAAATATAATCATTTTATGGAGACAGAATTGAACCTACAACCGTCGCGTATACAGTCGGACCCCGTACCACTGCCTCCCGACTTAGAAAAAAGAGACGCAACGCAAATGGAAAAAAAAATGCTCTCAACATTTAGTAGACGTTGTGATTTTTGTTTTATTTCCTCGACACTTCAGTTTGAGCTGAAGCTTTTAAGTTCAAAATTAAAGTTTTAATTTCTGTTTTTCACTATTAAAATTGTTTGCCATTGTTAAATTTCACGGTGAAAATTAGATTTTTGCACGATAAAAATTCGTTGTATTTAAAATATTTTATAATACAAGTTTAGTATTTAAGTGAGACATTCTCTCTTGACAGAGCTTTGTACCATAGAACTATAAAGTTAATATAATTGAGTTTGTTTCACAACTTGAATTATAAAGGAATACATATATACTTAACTTATAAAAAGATGTCACGACTTCATACAGTGTGACTTCTTTACACGTTAACCGTCGGTTAAAGATTCGATTTCCACTGGGGGGGAATGCCTTATTTTCTACAACTCATTACAAAATTTGTTGAAAAGTGGGGAACGGAATGTCTTAACCTATAAAATATTTGGCAAATTTGTAAATATAAAAGCAATTTCATACAAATGAACATAACTTAGAAAACAATAGGCAAGCTTAGGTTTAATTTAGACCAAATTTACACGTTCCTTCAACGAACTCAACATCAAAGGAGGCCGTCACGTATTCCGAAACAGAAATTTGCCCAATTGTATTGTATTATAATAACTAAAAAAATGGCAACACAAAAATTTCGTTAAAATCTATACATTTCGGACGTTGGTGTTCCTGACAGTGTCATTACGGGCCGACGCGAAGGCTTTATGCACGAGACGTTTATGATTAAAAATAAGTTTGTGATCTGCTAGTTTTACGCAGCCAAAGGTTGCAAAGGGCGAACGCGGCCTAATAATTTCCTTTTTGACCTTTGGCCCATGCTAGGGTCGATAGCGGACGTGTCGAAAACGTCCGTGTTTATATTTTTATTTTTGAATGGGTATGAAAGGATATTTTGTGACGAATCACTATTTTTAGGGCTCCGTAACTAAAACAAAAATAATGGAACTCTTATAGGATCACTTTTGTAATATTATACGTCTAGTCTAGTAAAAATTATAACAAAAAATAATATTACATTACATTCATATCTGTTTTTTTTATAATCTATACTTCCATGGTAAAACTATAATGCAAGAAGGTTTGATTGATAGAGCTAATCAACTATCCAGTTTACACAAAACATAATATATTCATTCCAAAAAAAGTAATACAAATAGATAATAAAAAATCCGTCGAAAAAATCGCCATCCGCTCCCGTTGGGGCCACCGCACTCGGGGACGCTCTGACAGGACCCTAATCCAGACCGCTCCGCGGGGCGTCACACTGCGCCTGACATTTTCCAATTATAACCATTCACTATACTATGTAACACTTTTGCGCAAAACTAAGCCATTATTCGCGATTAAATTGTCGTTCCAAACAACTTTTATTGAATTATCGCGATACGAAAACGATTGTTTCGTTTTGTTATTTCTCGTTTTTATTTGGAATAAGCGAATTTGGCTGACGCGTAATCGTTTTGTTCGATTTGACATTCGCTTAGGGAAATTTCTAATTGCGTTTAAAACGTTCTTGTGATTAACGTAGTGATGTATCTTTAAGTAAATCAAGTAACAACGGTTATAATATCGATTTTGTCGATAATTAATCAAATACAACCAAGGAATATCGATTTTATCTGTTTGTTATTTATACAATTATGTTTACAATAATTTATTTATATAAGTTTTCATTCAGAAATAATTTAAATAATATAATAAATTAATTTGATAAAGTCCTCTTATACAAAACCCAATCTTTCGTGCATAAAATGTTCAACCAAAACTTTTGTTATTATATATTGTAAGATTAAGACAACTCGAGTTTCGCCGGATCGATTTCGAAAACTGCCTTCAGCTTCTCGAGCTAAGCGGATATAATTTCTTAACTTGTAGTTTATAAGACATCATATATTTAGGTTTAGCGAGCGTTATAGTAACTTTGGTAGTTCTGACGTTCAATATAGTTTCATAGAACCGAGCAACAGTCATAGGTATCTCTGGTCTCCGTTTTTCGCAGGATAGGGAGAAGAAACCTAGTGTTAAGACATTACGTTCTCTGTTTTCTACTGGGTGTTTAGTTTCAGAAATTAAATGTCTCTTTGTTCTAGATTAAAGTACTTTAAGGATCAAACTTAAAAAATCTATTTCAGTCAACTTCAGACAGTCTAACAGTTAAAAGTTATTACAACAAATAAACAATATTTTGCCATACAAGTGTTTCCACTCGATACCGCCTCTGTTTGCAGAGCGCTCGTGTCGGGACATGTGGAGACTTACACAACATCGCATCGCTACAAAATACAAACTATAATGGTAGTTTTACACTATTTTATATAAGTTTTTCTATAACATGGTAGGCAGAAGGAATCTTGTATTAAGACACTCCATCCCCCTCTTTCTGCTCTATTTTTAAGAGATTCCGTGTTGAGTAGCGGAACCGCATAACCCTCTTTGCCTACAAGAGCAGAGAGAGGACTATACTTTTAATATAATCATTCCGCTGAGTGGAGTTACGAGGAACCCACAACCATCGCATTGACAAGCAGACTCTGTCCCACTGCGCCATGACTGCGTTTATATTCTTTCATACTTAGGAAACATCTAATTAAAAGATAGTAGGTTCAAATTTTCTTCAAATATTTATTACGACTTTTGTGAAATATAATTTCTAAAACTCGCAAAAGACAGAAAAAAAAGCACTTTTAAAAAAGAGAAGAAATTAAAAAATGAATCCTCTCACGCTCCATCAACCAATTGCGGTTATACTGTCGATAATTTCATAGATACTTGTAAAGCAGTAAACAGGTCTTTTACGGCAAGTCGCGGAGCGTAGCGCAGTCGCTCGAACGTAATCCCCTCTAATTACTGAAAGACTCGACGTGAAGTTTCCTAATAAAGTGGATGGGTAAGTTCTGCTGAGGTCTCCGTGAGGTCAGGTTTCCATCGGGAGGTTGTATGAGACTATTTTTGGTATTAATGTTATTAGCTTGTGAATTGATAGCTATATAAGGCTATAGCTGAGATTGAAAAATTATATGTTAATTTGTAATTTTGTTTGTTGGGTCGCAGCGACGGGTATTGGTTCAATGCCCCGCTTGGAATGATTTTTTTTATTTTCCTCGCTCTGATAACCAAAAAATGGTTGGCATTGAGCTCCGCTACGCAATAAAAAAAGTAGGTGGAGAGGGACGGAGTATCTTAGTATACTAGGTTCTTAGTGTACTAGGTTCGTATCTGCCCATATTCCTTATTTGCAAAATATAGCGTAAGGTAAAAAATATATTATACATTTCTATTTCACATAATACTGCAAGAAGTAATTGTTTCATAATGCCTATAAACAGTAAATCTAACTTTATCCTGTTCCTTTTGAAAACATAACTAAAACTCTTACATATAATATTAGAAAACTGTAATACAAAATAGGATATTAAAACTCGTACGACGTCACCACATCAATGTTCGATGTCTATTGATTAAGTTATCGGCAACATTATTTCTCGACGGAAATTTGGCTCGAGAGCCTCTCGTGGACCCTGTGTACGTAGGTATCGAATTCGTTGAATATTTCGGCCAACTTTGCTCCTTCAACTCTCGTGCAAGTTTTATTGGGATACTTGTAAAATTTCCGCCCATTTCCCTTCAAGTGTTCGCGCTTGATTAAATAAGATAAATTGACTTAAACGCGCCCGAAATAAATGAAGAATTTAGATTTTTCAATTAGGAGCTCCTGTAAACTGGAATGGTGGAATCGGTTTCTTGTTTTGCCACCGATAAATTAAGTTTTGGACAAGCAATTGAGAAATAATTAAAGCGACGCCCGGTTGTTAATGTGCTGGTTTTTGTTCAAGATGTTTATTTCGTCATAAACGACGACGTTTAACTTGTTCAACATTATGGCATGTTCCTACAACATAGGATAAATAAATGAACTAACTCCTCGCTCGGGCCAAGGCAGGGTGACTTTTAAAACGATTTCCCTTTGAAATCCCTAAACTACATCTAAATTTCAATTTACGTCGCAAAGTTCTGAAAATATCTTTCGCACTCCAAATTTTCTTTAAGCGCGTGTAACAAGCAAGGCCCGCTGACAGGGCTCTTCACGTCTAAAATAAAATTCAGGAACATCTGAGCGAAGCAGCTGTGCCGCGCCAGAACCGGGTGGAACAACTGGCTGGATTAAATGTGTTCGAGCCTCGTTTACACTCATGTAGAAGTTTGAAGAATGGCAATTATGGCTTAATTTTTTGGGTAACTCTTGTTGATATTTAGAAGTAATTTAAATTTGTATTTTGTAACAGCCAACTCATATTTTATTTGAGGTGACGCAGAAATGCAAAGATTGAGTGTTCTTATTTTCGGGAATGAGTTATTTTGGTTTCTTTGCCCTGTTAATAAGGCAAAGCGCAGCGTTGAATTCATCCACTCAACACAATATCTGTAATCTATACAATTGTGACGAAAGAAACTCATACTTTTACACTCATACTATGTTGTATCTTTAAAATAAACATGCTTTAAAATTTTAAGCTATTTTTTGTTCAGTCCTTTCTTTTTTACATCCACAGAGAAAAGAAAATTATATTTTCATTTCTGCTATATCTAAAACCAGCACGAAGCTCGAACTGTTACTATAACACAACAATTATGTCTAATTGTATAAGTATGTAATTACGCATCAAACTGAACATATTACAAATGTAAGGTAAGAGCGAGAACAATGCCTATTACTTAATTACAGGGCACACGGTACTAAACGCTGTAAAGGCCACTCTGTATCTTATGCTATGCAGGTCTTGGTCTGATAGTGATCAGTTAAAAATATTGATTTATATCCTATACATATTCTACAAGATATTTTCTCAAAATTTCCTTTGTTTTAACCCAACAGAAAAACTTTCATATAAATATAATTTTCCTCTTGAAAAAAATATTTATATTAATTAAGAAATTTTATTACAACAATATATAAATAAATCCTTTTTGGACGAACACCTTAATTGCTCCAGTGATCATCTAATTTTCGTGCAATTAGTAAAACTCGAGTAAGTTTCACAGCGTTTCTTTGTCCGTAAAAAATCTTAATCACCAAACTTGGACGCAAAAACGTATCTAACTTTCTGTATCTCCTTTTGTTCTTTGATGAAAGGTAACAAATTGTGTATTTTATTTTATTCGTTCGTACATTTTTTTACGAATTCTTCACTAACTGATTTGCATTTAACTTAGTAATTAAGATGGGGTTGGCTTAAGGTGAGCTGAACTTGTAGCGTCAATTTCTACAGTTAAAATTTCATTAGCATATTTTCATAAACTTCGAGTTTGTAACTTCGTTCTTGTGGACTGCAACACGAGAAGAAATAAAGTCATTTGGAAATTGTCATTGTATATAATAAATGGGGGGATGTCATGGACGGTGGGACGTTCCTAATGACACAGCCTGGCTGATTATTAACGAATTAAAATATAAAGTTTATAATACACTCATATTCGTGTGATAAGCAGACTACGACTAACACTTAACACTTGGTTATCTCTGCCACCAGAAGACACTAAAAAAATAACCCATACCTCGACATTTCCATATAAAAAAGTCGTAAAATTTCAAGATTTTTTCTCTCTATGTGGGTGTCTTTTATTTTCATCTAGTCAAAACGAATGTAAAACAGTGTTGCCAGCGCAGAGTAGAGCGCTCTTATTCGGGAGCGGTAGTGCGATGTAATGAAATTAATGTCTTAATCAGGGAAATTTATTCATTGCTAGCCGCAGACGGGAAGTGCAATGTCTGACACACGCTATGTTGGCCAAGCTTAGTTATTTTGAAAAATATTATATACATAAATGTCATATAATATACACTCTACCCTGCATGTCTGATCCGCTCCCCACTTTCGGCCGAATCCTGGTGGCATTGCATGATGAGTGGCGGAACTCTATGCTGCGCCATCGTCAGTGAAACCGCTGATTATATTCGTTACGGACGTTACGGTTGGGTTAGACCATATAAAAATGTTTTTATGACACCACACTATAGTACACATAAAGTAGTGCAGGCAGAGGGAAAGTAGTGTTAAGACACTCCGTTCACCAATTTCTTTAGTTGCAGAATTCAACCTGTTTCCCCACGGATATCAAAATAATCGTTTCCCCAGTATGAGAATCAAACCCACAATCGTCGAGTTCACAATCGCATGCTCTGCCTTTGCGTCACCACAGCCTTTTCGCAACCACGTAAAGTTAAAACTAAAATCCTTAGTAATATATACTAAATTCTTACTAAACAACTATAAAAATACACGTACAAAAGGAAAAAAAACTATTTTTTTCTTGAAGAAAAACATGAAAAAAGCCATCTTTCATACAAAGTCCGTTTATCGGCGAGGCGGGGCCGCAATCAATTAGCCGCGCCCGGTCACACTATATGTTTACTCCCTCATTACTTACTGACCGCTGGTTCACGTTCGTTCTATTGACACGGTGGACGGTGGCGGTGCTCAAAAATATTACTATAGCTTCGTCATCTTGAGTGTGGTACACTTGGTTGGTAGTGGTTTATAGGTAATATGGGTTAACTTTCGCTTCGCTTCGATTCGTTTATTTCTGTTTTGAAAAAAAGAATACATGCATTGAACAAATTAAAAACAACTAAGCAGCTTCAGCTTTCTTTTCCTGCATGATGAAAGTAACTGTTCCAAACGCACTGCCCAATTTTCGAGGCATGTAAGTGTTCGAACGCAAGGCCGCGTTTGGTCTTGTTAACAGAGCAAGAAATGAAGGTATTAAACGATTAATTCCTCCAACTAGGAATCGAACTTACAACCGTCGTATTGACAGTCACACACTATACCACTGCGCCACGACAGTCAATCATAAACAATCGTACAATAATTTCTATCTATCCGGCATTATAAATCAATAATAAACGTATTAGCTAAGCACATAGACATAGAAGCACACACAGTACAATTGCAGAGCGCGTCTACGTGACTACGGCTAGTGTATGGGGATTACGACACCTCCATCACGATGCCTATAAATGCTTGTGTACACCGATTTAATGGAATTTCAACTTCAGGAGAAAAATATCATGTTAATTCGTTTTGTTTTTACTAAAATTTCTTTCTTTTTTAAGGTTTTCAAAGAGTTTGAGTTAAAAATTACATTATTAGATAATTACAGGTCGGTATTGTCTCGAAAATTGGGTGGGTAGTCAGGAATGGAAGTGTGATAGGCAGAGAAAGAGAGAACACTAGGTTCCCTTTACCTACCCTGCTATATGCGGGATGCAGAGTATAGCTAATAAAATTTTAATATTAATCACAAAAGTCCAAATTGAAACAGACTCCAAAAATAACATATATTAATTAGTAAAATCGTATAAACGAGTATCTGTTACATATATTTCGGTAGTTTTTCTTTAATTATCTTTAATTTCAATTTCATTTTCTTGCTTTAGTATGAAGAAAAAGCACGGCGTTGAGTCCCACCATATAATAAGGAGGGTCTTAGAAACGCATAACGTTACTTCTTTTCATTACTATTTCATTTGCCATATAAATAAAAATTACAGCAACTAACCAACTTTGAACTGGACACGAAGACAAATAATCCAGTAATAAAACAAAAAAGACTATCCATTTCAAACTAGTATTAGAACTTTGTAAAGTCATATAAATGAATTAAAACACTATCAAAAGTTGTATAATGAAATTAAAATCGTAACCACACAGTGCTTGTAGAGCGAACGAGTTCTGGAAACTTGAGAGGACTACGGATGAGACTTTTCCTGTACAGTTATTTAAAAGTGCATTTTTTTGTTTTATTTTTGAACTTTTCTGTTTAATTTATAAAGAAAATGCTACAGTTTGGGATTCTAATCCACATTCGCCTCATTTATAACCAAATATGGCGCCGCTGCGCTATGATGACCTTATAGAATATTTATTACGAAAAAAAACGTGTATTAAAAACATGATAAACTATAGATTAAAGGAAAATGATGATTTTTATTTGGCTTTGGCTTAAATGCTTAAAACTTCTAATAAAGCTTTAAATTGAATTATTATAAAGCCGTAAAATCAGGTTATTCTGAATATGTGTCGAAAATAATTATCACAATATTGTTTAACTGAGTGATATGTCAGCCCTCTCCTTGAAAAAGATGGAAAAAATTATACTGTCAAGTAAATATAATAATATTGAAATAAAAAAAACTTAAAAGTGCGTTTATATAAAATGTGAATACCGTAGAAAACGCCTCTAATAAAACTGAAACAACTAAAAGATTTAAGAAGCAAATGAGTGCAAATTAAAGCATTTAACACAATTTAAGCAAAGTTTTGTGCGACCGCCGCAAACAATATGACTGAATACGAATAAAGACTGTTTACAGTACAGTAAAGGACAATACAGTAAAATACAATACAGTCCAGTGAAGTACAGTACAGTACAGTAGAGTAGAGACAAAATGTTCCATTCGTTCTATCTCTAATTTAATAGGATCCCGACGAAACCCCACGTGACGAATGTATTGTTTCCCACTAACTTCTTTTACGTATACGAAATGTTCGCTCGACGTGAAAATTCGATTTTACGTTGAAAAATTAAATAGAAGTGGTTCTTTTTTGTTTAGAGGACGTAGATTCATAGTCTGTTTTATGTGGATTAGTTATGTAGTATGTGCTAAGTATTTTTTTTTGCTTTATTATTGTATAAAAGGTTTTTCCATTTCCTTTTTGTTACTATAGATTTTATACATGTATATAGTTATATTTTCTAGATAATAAAATATAAGTTTTCATTACTGATGTCCATTTTCATATCTCGTTTGTAAAACAACTGAAAAGATAGGGTACTGTGTCAATTCTTTCTACCATCACGAAATGCAAAACATTATTGTGATATATAAAGTAATGAAGGCTTCCGCTCTAGCCGGAAATATTTCAAAATTGGGCATTAAGTAAAAACCAGAGTGCCTTGACACTAGATTCTCTTTACTTATCCTGCTATATACAATAAGATATACATAAAAAAAATTACTGAAGTTTCTTCTTCCTTCAAGATTTTCTTTAAAAGCAAGTACATTTTGCCTTTAATTTTAAAATCCACTCAAATCGAATGTACTCTAAATTTATGGGACACATTTGGAAGTAATTTTATCGGCGCTTCCTGTCACTTATACCAGATATATAATTGGTTTCATTTTCAACGTAACAGGTCCGGTCGGATGTGCTGGACATTTCCTTATGCGAAAGAAATTATTATACACCCTATAGACTTGTAATACGTAACAAAATGATTTAGACTTTTTAGATGTGGGTAGGTAAAGAAAATTTTAATGGTTTGTCAGTATTTTAGAAATGACACCTATTTTTTATTGGAATGATGATTTTGAGTAAAACATTCACTTAGAATCTTCCGTATTTCCTGATTTTTGCGTATAAATAAATCGTGATGCTGGAACAGCATCTTGCATGTTCGTGGATTCCATTTCCACTCCGAGGAACTAATTCTAGTTCTGATTTTCTAATCAGAGAAAATTCTGTGTACAATACTTATATGTACATAACTGCAACAAGTATGTATTTTTTATCTAATCAATTAAATCACAACCTTAATAATTATATATTGAATTACAATATGTATTATTGAGTAAGATTAAAGAATTAATCTACCAATAAAGAATTTTTCATACCATATATCCATATTAAATAAATAATCCTTATTGAGAGTCAACAAATGTATTAAAACGGAATCGCTTGTACAACAACACGACAAAGGTCGACATGGCAACGGTTAAGCCGCAGTATTAATCCGTTAGTAGAAGCATAAAGACAAATTTAATTAGTATCTCCAGTCGGCTTTGGTAACGGAACATCCTGATATCACTATTGAGTTGAGTTAATTCTATAAATGGTGGATATTTGATATATATTTGCGATAAAGTATTATTTGTTAGTTAATAAATTATAATTATGATATCTTAGCAGGCACAGTGTTGAACATAAAACGTGATGGTTGTGGGTTCGATTCTTATTAGTGGGATGGTATTATATTAATTCGACTCGAGTTCCGCCACTCAACTCGTAATCTTTATAAAATTGAAAGTGGGCAACATGGGGAACGGAGTATTTTAAGACTAAATTTCCTGTGCCTACATGCGTGTTATACCGTGAAAAAAAAGAAATAGGAAAACAATTAGAAAGCATTTAACTTAACACGTAATAGAGTGTTAGACTTTTATTCCGATGCCATACGTACCTAAAGTACCGTGAATTCAATACACAAACAAAGTCATACTGCCTAGTTAGTCTTATGAATCTAGGCCATCGACGAAGCCTAACGCTATCACAGGATAGTTGCAAAACGTTTTGCAATCTGACCTCGACCTATTTCCTTACGCTCTATATAAAACTTCTTATAGTACATTATTGTGACAGTCTTGAGTAATACAATTTAAATAGCTCTAAAAGAGGTCCCGCGGGTGGAAGTGTATACGTCGAGTTTTAATATAATGTTTTTTTTTTATTTCATGCATTTTCCGCTCATAACAGGGTATACAAAGAGAAACTAGTGTTGAGATACTCTGTTTTAGACTTTTCGTATAATTTTTTTGCGATTTTTGGTGGCGGAATTCGACATCGTGTTTAGTCTTGTTAAATTCGGTATTATTTTATGACCAATAAAACTCAACGTAACCCTTCTTTAACTTTAAAGCTATGGACTAAAATTCCACTAAACGTTGTACCTATATAAAAATGTGTAAAAAGTATAAGTGCTTATTTATCTTGAGAGTCACTTGAGACACTCCACTCTGTCCAATTTTGCAACTTTGAGTCAAAATTCAAACAAAATCAACAATTAATTTTAATTTCCATTACACTTTTATTTCAACCATTTTTTCCATACAACTACATACACACAGACATACCTATCCTTTGTAACTTGGAACCAATTTAAAAACATAATGATAGCTGTATTCTGCACAATTATCAGTTCTACCATTTTGTTTCTTACCACCTGGGAAATAGAATGGAAAATTGTACGAAAACATATTCAAAATTTAACGAGACGCCGCAAAAATTCCAAGTAAAAACAGAAGTGAACATTCGTAAACGTCCCGGTAATAAGTTGGCCGATTCTTCAAAAGCAACTAGACACCGTCCCTATTATGGATATGCAGACGTTAGTTTTAAACGCGAAAGGTGAACGTCGGGGTGCTAAATTTGATAAATGCATCATTGAGTGACTGTTTTTTCTTTGTTTTTTTTTTGCTTCATGTTGTATCTCGCAAATAGCAGCGTAGGCAGAGGCAACCTGGAGACCTGGTGTTAAAATATTCAAATATATTATATTATTAGTTATTAAGATAAATATAATATATTCCATTAAGAAATTTCCGTTCACCACTTTCCGTCGAATTCTAAAGACATTGCGTTGAGAGGTGAAACTCAACGCCAATAATAATCTTTAAATACAATTATAGAAATTATAAGTTATAGTAATTTTGTAAGTTTCATCCGTAATTGGCTAAGGTCACTGAATATGTGTGGCATTGAAATTGATAGAAACAAAATAAGTATAATCGTTTCCAAAATGGGAATCAAACCTACCTTGTGGACCTGTCACGCTGATACTTATATTCTATATTTAACATTTTCAAAATGCTATTCCACACATCGGAAAGAAAGATACTTTTTAGAAACGTATAAAAAATTCAACGTGGGGTTTTACAGGGACACGGGTTCAAATATCGCTACGTTAAAAATTTTATGCGTTTCTAAAAAAAGCATTTACAGTTTAGTGTATTTGTATCATACATTATTTCACAGCGTAAGTTAAAATGCCACAATATTTTATATAGCAGGCAATTTCATGAGACCAGCACACGTGTAGGCTAGACGCCTGTCTTATTAAAATGAACGTGTTCATCTCATGCGGAATAACTTTTGATATAGATAAAACTAAGTTTAAATTTTATATTGGGGCCGTTGTGGCATAGTACAGCGCCTGGCAGCAAATGCGATGGTTATTGGTTTAATTTATATTTGGGGAAACAATTATATTTAAATTATTTTCATTTCCCTGTCTAATACGTGGCTGACTCAAATTCGGGTGGAAAATGAAAAACAAAATTTCTTGACAATATGTTGTGTAAAAAGAAGGATAGTCATGGTGAGTCATGGTGACACAAAGTGAGACTGTAAACGCGACAGGCTGTGGGTTCGATTTCCTCGAGTGGGAATGAAATGAGAGAAAATATTTTTCACATATTTTTCTTGCCGCCGTGCTATACCTTTCATGTTATAATTTCTTCAAAAAACAAAGTGCGGCGTTAAGTTCCGTCACTCTAAGCGCAATGCGTTCAGATTTCGACGCAAAATGGGAAACGAAAGTGTATTAATAGGAACGGAGAACTCATCACTAGGTTCTTAGGTTCCTTCAGCCTACCCTGCTATGAACAGGATACAGCGTGAAGCTACAAAAATCAAATCATAAGTAATGGGAAGAGAGAATCGAACCGTTGCGTTTACAGTCGCACCCTCGTGCCTCAACCCCGCAACATCCTCATCTACTGATAAACAAATAAGGTAAGGTAACTATAAGCTTAAATAAAATAACAAAATTATAAAATTAATATTGGCCCAAAGTTTTCAAAATTCTGGTTTGTAAATATTAGCAATCATTTCCTTATAATATTTTAGTAGGATTAAGCAAATATTTTTCAAAGCAACCCGAAAATTCGCGAACCTAATTAACCTATGCGAAAACTTTTCGAATCGATGGTTGGTTCTGGAGGTACCTTGTGTAAAACAAACTAATTTAAGCTTCATCGTCATTGGTTAAGTTTTATTAACATAATCATTATACAGAATAAACAGATTTAGTTTGCCCTTTTTTTTTAAAGATATTTTTTTCTTAAAGTTTTTTTTTCTTAAATATTTAAGGCTACATATACTACAACTTTCCTTCTTGATATTTGTGCGAAATCAAACTAAAACTATAAAAAATCCGCAGGCCGAGGGATTCTAATATTAAGACATTCCGTTTTTCATATTCGGAATAGATGAAAATAATTCAGCCCGTTCCCAGTTTACCGCCCCATTTCCGATGCCCCGAGTGGGAATCGAACGAACAACCGCTTCCTCGTTCTGGTAACAAGAAAAACGCGTTGAGTTCCGTCACTCTACAGGCAATATCTCGAAACTTGGGCGGAAAATGGGGTATGAAGTGTCTTAATACTAGGAGGAAGCAGGCTGAGCACTGCTTTATTACATGTGGTATACAGGATGAAATTATAAATACATACATAGTATGTTATGGTCCTTATAACTTTTTTCTATGTGAACTTTTAACAAGCTGTATGATCGGGACAGTTAACGAGTAGTTCGTTTGTTTCATAAAGCCGAAAGCTAGTACCAATGTTAAATAAAAAAAATACATTTTTCATCAAAATTTATAGTTTTGATCTAACGATTAACAGAAAAGAGTTGTGTTATATCATTTTAATTTAATCTTCTGAACAAAATATGTGAGTATATTTACATTATCCAATATTACTAGTTCACGTTAAAAATTCAAATGTAGTTTTTAATTTAACAAAAAAACTAGTTAGTAAAACTCGAGGCAACCTAAATCTTGGTATATAAATACTCTTCTCACTTAAGTAGGAAATAGAAAATATTTTTATCTTCAGTTTCACGCTGTATCCCACATATATCAGTGTAGACAGAAGGTACCTAATGTTAGGATACTCCATTCTGCACTTTCCACCGCTCGAGGTATTGTATGGTGAGTGGCTAAACGCATGTTACAAGAGCGAAAAACTGAAATTACATGCGGGATACAGCGTGAAGCTGAAAATAACTTTATTTATGAAAATAGCCTCTAAAGCAATTTGAATCCAATATCATCGCATACAGGAAATTATAATTAATTTTCATAACTTTTTTACAAAAAAACAAAGCGTTATAGTTTTTGTATAAAATCCAAAAAAAAAACACTAATTAAAAAACATGGTGGGTATCCAATCAAATTGTTAAACCTGGGGTCGTAGAGACCCCCAAATTAGGGACCGGTGAGTTACGCGTTCCTCCCTTACCAATATTAAGGGGCCATTTTAAGCTCTCTCTGACTAATGCGTATCATTTTTTGTCTGTTTCTACCTTTTTACAGCCAGTAGCTTAGACTTTATTAAAATTTATAAGATGCTGCCCTTTTTAAGATTAAAATTTAATACATAATTTAAAATGATATATATTTATTGATTGGCTAATGTTTGGTACAAAAAAAGTGTACACTCTGCTTACTTTCTTCTCTCTTTCTCTATCTTACTTTAATGAAGAGAAAAAGAAAAACATATTTACTTTTTTGGGATGTTACACGCCCAACACGCAAAGGGACCCATTATTTGTGTCTTTTCTTGAATTTGAATCCACAAACTTTTAATATCATAAATTGCTTATCAATATCATTGTGACGAATGAAGGAAATTTATACATTTAATTTTCAAAAAGTGGAAATCAGAGTGTCTTCACACAAGGTGCCTTCTGCCTACCTTGCTGTGTGTGGGATACAGCTTAAAGGTGATTTGATTTAACCATTCCTTTAAGCGGGAATCGAACCCTCAATCTTTGGTTGTCCCACTGCCTCGCATTTAAATATAATCATTCCCTCGAATATGAATTAAAAAGTCTCAAGCTACATACGTCGCGTCCCTATGAGTTACGTACTAAGCGTCCCCCACCCAATAATTTATTCAATACATGACCAAATGAAAAGGAATGTGATCGAGTTTCAAAATCTAAACTAACTTAATTTATTGCTTTGAATTATTGAGGAACTTTACTACATTTTAAGTAATATTAAAGATAAACTTAATTTTATATTGATTTTATATGGAAAACAGAGGGATCATCACTAAATCTTTTGTTTGTGTAAAATTTGATTCTGTCAGTGATTTTTTTGTCGGTGACGTGCTTTTGTCTCCTTATCAAATCAAATAAAAAAATTCAATCCTCTGAGTGGGTATTGAACCCACAAACGTCGCGTTTACAGTTAGACTCTGTGCAAATTACTACAAAAATCAGCATGCGGAAAATTAGCCATCCAAATACTAAATGTTTGTCAACACACCTTAATAGACATTGCAGATACTAAAAAAAACATTAGTTTTAAAAATAAATCTCTTAGTAAAAAATATTATTTACTCACATTTCGCTCTACGACGTATGATCACTCAAGGTAGGCAGGGAACCTTGGAACTTTGTGTTGAGATATTTCGGTTCCCACTTTCCACCGAATATATTACTTTATTATAAAAATTACCATATTAAACTTAAAATAAATAGCCGCCTACAGTTCATATTAATGATGCATAGGCTGTAAGTACTCAGATTTTCTCTAACCTTAATGCTAAGGTAGAATCCATTAGTAAAATAATATTACCAATACATAGTTGATAAGTGAACGCAAATCGTGTCGGCGGATTGTGGCCATCGACCATGAGAGGGTTGGTAATCCTGGCCTGGCCTTTTAAACTTAAAGGCATATGTAGATGCTAGCTGATGGAAGGATTTAGTTATTGTATTGAAATTTCATGTTGTGTTGATCTGTTTGTGCTGAATCCCATGTATAGCAGGGTAGGCAGAGGAAACCTTGGAACCTAGTGTTAAGACACTCATTTCTTATAAAGACACTTACATTCTCCACCGTCTGCCGAATTTAAGGTTCCTACTGCCTCCCTGCAATGTGCAGGATACAACGTGAAGTTAAAAAACAGGAAAACAACCATAATGATTATTATGTTGAATGGTTATTATCATACACTTAGTTATTTTAATTTGAACATAGAAGTGAATCTGGAGTTAAAGTGTAGTGTTCATAAAATATAAAGAAATCGTTTAAAAATACCGTCTTTAACAGCTATCTGGTAAATATAATATTCTTCGTACATATACATATAATAACATAACATAATATAATAGTTCGTACCTGGGCCGGCCCATCCCTTTTGGACTGCATCCAACTCCCGCCTTTGAGTGAACGATATTTTTGTTTGTTTCTCCCACCTTCTAATAGTAAAAGTTATAACAAAGTTAGCTATTTCACTATAAAGAAAATTACTGAGAGTATCGCTGACTTCGAGGGTTCCATTAGGACGGACAGAATATCAAAAACATGTCACTAAATAATAAGATCGCGATTGGATACATTTTGGGCCTATATTGTATGATAATAAGGCTAACATGACTGTATTAAGATGTATGTAAATTATCGTTTTACATTATAGTATTTTTACCTTCAAACGTAGAATTTATAAATAGAAAGAAACAGCTTAAATTTTTTTCCGTAAATAAAAAAAGTATAGGCAGAGGGAACCTTCCCACATTCCCGTTCCCCATGTTCCGAGACATTCTGTTTTGAGTGGCGTAACTTAACGCTGAGGCCAGTCGTAGCGCAGGAGCACAAGCGCGTGACTGTAACCGCGACAAGTTGTGGGTTCGATCTAATAAAAGTATTTTATATAGACAAAGCGCGGCGTTGAGTTCCGCCACTTGACAAGCCGTGCCTTAAATGCCAGAATTAGGTAAATAGTGCTTCCCTCAGCCTACCCTGCTACATGCGGAATACAGCGTGAAGCTAAAAAAACTACTAGCTAAAGAAAGCAGCTTCATAATTTATTCCCAAAAACAAAAAGGTAAAGGGAACCTACTTGTAAGATACTCCGCACCCAACTTTTGAACCATTGCGTACGTTTAAGTAGCGTAATTCAACGCCGCGCCTTTATAGTAACCTTACATTAGAATCAATTAATATATCAGTGAATGGAAAGTGTCAAAGGCGAAACTATTAAAGCGTTTTGTATGGAGAATACAAAACTGTGCTAACTTCATTAATCGGATACATTAAGGGACGTGCCTTCCCTCCACTTCCAATGTACGAGTACTACAGTGTTGCGATTGAGGTTAAAGAGGCAACTAAATTCAAGCATTACGTATAATAAAGTGTGTGAATGGTCTTTAACATAAAAGTTCGTTTAACAAGAAATATGTATTATGTGGTTTGGTTTTAACGTGTTAGGATGATAGCGATGGTTATGGGTTCAGTTCCTGTATTAAGTGGGGTAGGCAGGAGGAACCTAGTGTAATTAAATTGCGTTCAACATGCACTCTACGGGGGAAAAAAAATATAATTTATTTCCACGAATGGTAATCAAACCCACACCAATATCCCGTGTGATATTGCAATTTCATTATGCTCTCAAAGAAATGGTAAAGAGGCAAAGCGCAGTGTTATGTTCCACCACTCAACACGCAACGCCTGCAAAATTCGGCGGAAAGTGGAGAGCAGAAGTATCACAACACTAGGTTCCCGGGTTCCTTCTGCCTACCCTGCTATGTGCGGGATACAGCGTGAAGCTTAAAAAGGTAGAAAGAGAAACCAACAGTCATCGGCACTTACAGTCAAATAAAGTCCCACTTTGCCACGAAAGCACGAAATCCTTTCTCTTTACAATATTAGTATAGAAAAGTGAATATTTCCGTCTGTACACGACGTAACAGGGTCGTGTACGTTCAACTCGCGTAGAACGAGTTTATCGCAAACACATCGACACATTTGACATTAAAAATATATTGGTAAAACCGCCTTATATTCACTTTGGATTTTTCAACGCGGCAACGAAATTTCTTAAGGTTCTCTTCATTCAGTTTCAAGCTTTTTACCTTACACAATTCTATAGATCTTTATCTAGATCTGTCTATGAATATTTTCTGAAATTGAATGATTATATTTGAATTTTCACTCTGATTCACTTCCCCACTACAAAGGTCGCGCGTAATTAAGTTCCGCAGAGAACGGAATACCTCAACACTAGCCTCTCACTGCCTAGAGGGGTCTCTAAGCCAAAAGAAAGAATGTACTCCCCGTATTTAGATTCGAATCCACTATCATCGCATATATAATAATACGGCAGGTTTCCAAATGACATCAACATACACATGTCCAACATATTCGCAGCACGTCTGACCGCAGGTGACGGTCCCCTTGTATCCAGAACGAGACACGAAGACGTACATGATCTGAACAGCTGTTGCGCCTCTGAAGATTACCAAATGTAATTACTAAATAATAATGTTACGTTGTACGTATTGTGTGTGTATGTATGTGTAATATGAATTATTTAGGAGAAATGTTGTTGAGATCGCGTAGAGGTATCAAGCTGAAAGTAACACCTATTATTTAGCACACTTTAAAACAAAGAAAAAGCAAGCTTTTAAATCAACAAAATGAAATATTTTGTATTTGTAAAATTTTGTGTTGTTTTGTGAAATTCGCCGAGTAATCACAACTTATAGGGTATACTACTTCCCGTGAACCTTCAGTTATGAATTTTGGTACAAACTTCCTATATTAAAGAAGGAAAAATTCCAAAAAGTGACAATTTATTGCTTTTTCATAGAAAAAATATCACAAACTTATAATTGTAATTAATTTTATACAAAAATGAATGTTGATGTTCTTCCCGTTGGCATACGATCCTGAAATTGGTACGGAACCCTCGGTATGCGAGTCCGGCGAGTCAGACTTTTTGTCATTAAATACGGGAGAACGTAAATTTGTGACACCTCTTTAATTTGCTATTTTAAAGCCATTACAATATGATGTATGGCAGAACTTTTTGACTTCTCATCTTTCTAAACCGTAGAAATGAAATAATTTTAACATAACCATTCCCACTAGTGAAAATCGAACCCACAAGTCAGTGTACACATACAAATATACGAGTATAATAAGTATAAGTATATGAAGCAGTACGCCACTGTAGTACCAATATACAAACTTACTATATTGCAAATTACTATTTAATAACGGCTTAAGGGTTGTTACGCAATATTTTGTATTGTACGTTTTAGTTTATATATTGAGAATAATCCAGATTAAATATGTATAAAATACAAATTTATTTTAAAAATATAATAAATTTGTATAAGCAGAACAAAGAATGAAAAAACGTAATGCTAGAAATTAAATGTATAAATATAAAAACATAGGAAAATATCAACAAGTACTTAATTATCTCCATTTCATGAAAGTTGGTTAAAAAGGCGAACTTTAATAAAGGTTCGCTACTTAATCGCACGCTTCTGTATTTTTTCTTTATAGTGTACACGCGGTGTGACGTTAGACGGTGAGTGTACACCGGAAACTCTTCTCATAAATATTACATCACAACTAAACCTCATTTTTAATATTAAAAGTAAAAAATAATCTAAAAAATGTTGTCTTTTAAAAATATATTTAAAATGCAAATTTTCATACAACTCAAACTTGGCGCGCCAGTTTTTTAATACCAAGTAGGTGAACTCGATTCTGTTATCAGGGCTTATCACACCTAACTTTACTGTTTTGAATCCAAGCGTCCACAGTGAACTAAACAACCCTTATTCGATTGTAAAGTTTCAATCCACTCAACTAAAAAAATCCTAAGATGATTTATTTAAAGATACCTTATCTCATGTTATCTCATTGCGTGTTTCCTAAATAATTAATGCAATATAGGGCATCGATTGTAAGGTGACGGGGAGAGGGGGGCGGGGCCTGAGGCGCGGGGGTGCGCGGAACGCACGCACGCGATTGGCTGTCACTCTGCGTGAGTGCGTAGTACCCCCCGTTTGCGTATGCCTTGCGTTCAGTTAACGTCCAGCCGTGGTAAGAGAAGCACGTGTCGATCGCTCTCTTGTAAATATTCTACGATCGTATACAGTTGTTTTTTTCTTATTTCGCATTGGAACTATTTATCTGTCCATATGGTTCATCTCGTAGATATATTTCGTTCGGCGAAAGTTGAATACCCGCCGCCGATTATTGTAAGTAGATTTTTTATTGTTTTAATGTGATTTTTTTATAAATGTTTTGTATTTTTTTGCAATTTTGAGTTTTTGGTTTTTTTTTATTTTGTTGTTGTTTTTTTTTTCAGATGGATCTGTTTGAGTCTGTTTAATAATTTGATATTCGTAATAGAAGTTTTGAAACAAGTGGTTCTTTTAAACTGAAGATTCGTGAATTTTGTTTATTATTTGTGACGCGCCTTGTTTACATTTCAAATCAATTTACAAGTGTCAAGTGAATATACAAAAAAAAATAAAAATTAAATTCACAATCAGTATTAAATAATTGTTTCAAGATCTTAATTTCTTGTTTTATTAATAAAAAAATAAAAATTATGATATTTGATACAAAAAATGGTGCGGCTTACAATTTACAATTTTTATTTTTATAATTTAATAAAATTTTAAAAATGAATATATTGTTTTATTTTTTTCTTATTTTCCAATTATATTTATTTATTTTTATTTCTTTACTGTTAGTAATAATATTATTTTTAAATTGAAATTACCATATCAATAGGTATAATAACAGTGAAATTATTATAAATTAGGTAAAAGTTAAATTTAACCCTTTTTATATTTTTGTAGTCGTGTAGTGTATCTTCAATTTATTATGATCATCAATTAGGTACTGTTTTATTTATATATAAGAATTTAAAATAATATTATTGATTAATCATTCGTTGCCATGAATAAATAATGAAATTATAAAAATATAGAATCAATAGAAATCTCATAAAATCTAAGCAATGAAATAAATACAGTGTAATAATATTGTCAAAAATATATTTGCAGCTTTACGCGCGTTGATATTTTTCAATACAAAACTAGTAAACTCTAGTATAAAGATGCAAATTTAATACGAAAATATGATTTAGCCAACTAATTTATAGTCTAATTTAATCTATGTTTCTACACTATCGATATTTATATACTATAATGTAGACATGAAAATGATCCTGAAGAGTTTTTGGTGGAATGTGCTTATTTCAGGAACTAGAAAATTTGATTTTTTTTTGTGATAATCCAATTTTTGAGCAAACGTTATGTTATGTATATGACCAAACGAAAAAGCGAAACACCAAAAGCTATTTTTATACATTATAACAATAATAAACCTTTAAGTTGGTATTAGAAGCAAAAAGAATCTAAAATAGGTATTTACAAGTTGGCAACGTCGCTACACCCAAATAGGCTATACAAGATATCATAATGCGTTATGGATTTCTAAACTGTTGGGTCAGTCGTAAGCACTACATAAAAACTTTTATCATGCTCTAACCAGACCGGTTAGACGCAGAAACTTCTAAAATGCTGTCCCTTCCACGCACCATTACTTCTTAGAGTTAGGGCGAGTTCATTTTTTATAAGTTTTTGGGATAGTGGTGATGATAGACAAACTAACTTCGCCATTCCCGCTTCAGTGAGTTAGGTGGCAGGTTTCCCTAATTTGAGGGTTCCAACTTAGAAACTTGTGAATGATTGTTTTCTGTTTTAGGACAAGGGTGTGACTTCTCGACTTATGTTAGGCTAGTGTCGTTATTTTCAAATTTATATTATTGTTGGATTTGGGTTTTTTCTAAATCTCTGCTTGAGTATTGATAATGACTACTATTTTTGTATTTTTTGGTCTATTTGTTCTGTTTTTATTCTTTTTAAAACACCGTTCATACTCTACTTTATTCATTGAATTAGATAGAGAAATATTTGTGATACGTCACTTTACTGTCAATTATCATAGATAATTTGTCACTATTTTAAATGAAGATGTACGGAACATTATTAGCATAACATTAAATTGAATACCAAAAATAAGTTCAATAAACATTCCAGCAATACCTTATGCGGAACTCATAAACTCATAATTGGAGCAAGTATTTAATACGCCAACAAATGACTAGTAAGCCCATACAACTTCCTTAAATGGAATTTACCAAAGTTTAAAGGACAATTTTCGTGAGCCTTATATTCTTCCAGTATCCATCGCCCTTTGGCCGCTACACGATTATTTTATCAAATTACTTAATAAATTTTGTTTAGGTACAGGATTGGCCACGAAATCGTAATTTATGATCGGTTTTACTTTCTAACAAAAGCTAATAATTTGTTTTTGAAATTTCCCCGTTGGAACCGCATCGGCTTTTGAACTTTATTAATTTAATATTGTGTCCTAATTTTGCATGTTTGACTTTGGACACCGAGTTATTAATTTGAAAAATTAAGACAAGTTCCACAATGTGAGCAACACCTTAATTATATTAAAAGACTTCTAACAAACCATATTTTACCTTTTAATAATCTATACATATTCTTTTCAATACGCTGTATTATTAAGCTATTTCACGTCTGTTTTAACAGATATAAAATAAAACAGCTTAATTTTAACCGTAGATTATTAGATTTTATAAGCTCCCAATGTTTCCAGAAGCCTGAATTAACGGCCTCTAAGACTTTAGAGGCTGTATCAAAATTACGTTTGTCTTGCTAAGTATGTTTTACAAATGATTTTCTCGTAAAAATCTTTGGGTTCCATTACCCTCGGCTAATTCCCTGCAGGGGATGTTAACAAAGTTTTGTAGGTCAACACGAAGAATACAGGCGAGGGTATTCATTTAATAATATTCATTTTAAAAACAATATTGTTTTTAGCTTTCTCCTCTTTCGGCTTTTTTCTGGATGAAATGCAACCTTTTATGATAATTTAGATTTGATGATAAGTAATATTTCATTTCGATTAGAATAATATTATTGGCTACATGTTAAGTTATTCAGTAATGTTAGAAATTATAAAAGTAAGTAAAAAGTAAACATATACTTTAAAATAAGTTTAGTATGCACTATAATGTGCTCGAAGCTATAAATTGTAACTTGAAAATTTTTACTTTAAATTTTATTTTCCGTTTGAAATTAAATTAAGTTTATAAATTATTATGAATAAAAAAAATCTACAAATATTAAGTATTAAATAATATTTAAGTCTACAGCCGAGGTCGAAAAACATAAATAATTGTACCACTGTAACCTAGCGACGCCTCGCCGATAGTGGTCAATATTATGACTTAAAAGCTTACTTAGCACCCCTGACATGTAAAATGAGGAATATTTTCTTATGATGTTTGTTTTAATGGTGGTAGAGTCGTATTATTATATGGTTTGAGCCTTATGAATATTGAAAAAAAACAGCCGAGTCTATTAGACTTCTTGGGGTTTCGTCTATGTAACTTATAACTACGAATATGTACCTAGCCTATCCACTACGATGATATTCAAACGGGGACGTCAAAAATCTGATTTTTCAATTTTACGTGTTAGAACGCAAACGAAATGGCAGGCAATGACTAGTGAATTTGCAAAATTTAAATACTTAAATTTGTATTTAAATTTTGCAAATTCATTTATTGTCATCACGCCTCTTTAAGTTTCATTACAATCAGAGTTAAATTAATTCATTTCGTGAACAACTGTTACCTATATTTACATAACAGTTCGTCTATTATACTATAATAGAGTCATATATATTTTCATATTATTTTTAATTTCTTGCTATATTCCGCGCATGGTAGGGTAGGATATGAGTAGGATAAAATTTAGTGTTGAGACACTCCATTCACCTTCAGCCAGAATTGGAGACATTTCCAATTGAAAGGCACTGAACGCGCTTTCTTTGCCACAGCATCTCCACTCAAGTAATTGAAAATATTACATTTCGCCGAGTAAAAATCAAACCCACAACCAAAGCATTCAGAGTCAGAAGCTGCCCCATAGCGCCATGATAGCCTGTTCCCTACAAAATGCTGATAACATATTTCAGACATTTTTTTCCATATTTCGATTATAAAGTAAAACGTTCAATCTGTTTCGCAAAAATCACCCCACTTCAAAAGTAACCTTAGTATTCGAAGGCTTAGGTCTTTTGATCTTCATTGATTGCTTACATTCCTCGTTTAGGTATCTCTTTGAAACCGTAAAAAATCAATTTAGCGAAAACGACGCTATAAAAACATTTAATACTGGACAGAGAACACCTTAAAAGTAAAAGGTTGGTGAAAATTCTATTTGTGTATGGTACTTAGTGCTTTTATACGTCTGCGTGTTTATTAAATTACTTTTTTTACGAGTACTCATTTCGAATTTAAAAGTATGTTTAGTTGTTAATGTATATAATATAGTCTTTTTTCACATAGCAGGGTAAGCATAAGGAAACTGGGAACCTAGTTTTAAGACATTCCGTTCCCTTTAAGATAAGTACTATTCGAGGACAGTTCCCTATCTATAATCCAAATTAAAGGAACTCAACGTCACACTTTGCCGGAGCACCAGAGAGAAGAAATGAAAATTTTAAATATATCATTGTCGCGAATGGGAGTCGAACCCACAACGTGTCGCGGGCCAGTCATGGCGCAGGGTCTCTATATAAGTTTAAGCAGTTAAGTTAAACGACAATTTATGTACCTATAGCTGAGTAGGTCGCATATTTAGTTAGCGATAGTATCGCGTTGTATCACATTTACTAATTGAAAACTCCGATCCATTAGTTTTGAGGCGACGACAATACTAGTTTACGAGTTTGTTCCTGACATGAATATTCCTAGCCACAACTTATTAAGTGAACTATGACACGTGTGAGAGGAATGTGGAGTGTTTTTATTTATAGACTTTATAAGATTACAGAGAATATTCTCTGAATATGAATAATTCCAATAATTGTCTATATAGACACAAACATTCATATTGGTAAAATGATTTTGTTTTTGTTAAATAAGTAACTTTTTTGCTTTAATAAATTTAGTAAAAGTAATCCATATGAGTGCAGTGCGATAGTATAAAATTTGTACAAGATGGTCATGGGTTTGATTCTGATTGAAATTAATTTCATACTTATATTTAACAAACCCTCTTCCCCCCATATTATTATTGAGTGGTGAGACTCAACGCAGCGCTATGTCTTATTAGAACGAAGATCTGAAAATAATTCATTCACTCCCCTCAAGGAAACATCGAACGAATAAAAAAAATTATAAAAACTTGCGCTTTAATACTCGTCTCTACATTCTGTACATTAAATATTCACTTTCCGCCGAAATATAGATGGAGTGGCGGAACTCAACGCCGCGCTTTGCCTCGCGATGTAATGAAAATATTAAATATCTCAAATCGAAGAATCGAGAATCGAATCTGTCGCGATTACAGCCGCACGCTTGTGCCCCTGCGCCACGACTGGCCTAAAAAATCGATTAACTAACTATATCGATTAATGGTCAAACTAAATCAACATATTAGTACAATGTAGACAGAAACTAATTACTCTAACGCCGTAAAAGGACATATAGTTGATTTATACAATTTATCATTCGCGTCGTAAAATATGACTAATCTACGAGTATACCTTTATGACGTACACCCCACAGCCTTTATAGTAAACAAAATCGCGTGATGAATTATCGTCTTTAACTATAGTGTGTTAAGCGTTAGATTTGCGCGACTTTTTACGACACAAGTTAACTCAATTTTTGTATATCAATGTAAACATTGCTGTAAAAGTTCTGATAACATCTTTATAGACTAAATACATTAGTTTTACGAATGGTAGAGTAAGGTAAGTTGTTAGGTTTAATAGCGTTTGAGTAATATTAATAGCACTGTAGATATTTTTCATGTTTTTTTTAGAAAAAGCTTCTTTTAAGCCGTCCAAGCTCTCTGACCACTAATCCTTGCATTTGCATCAATATTCAAATTCTAATAGCCTAATTACAATTTTTTTACAATCTAGTACTAAGACACTCATTTCTCTCTTTTCCACCAAAATTCGAGTTTCTGTTTTGAGTTGTAACTTAATCCCATGCTTAGGGATGCGGCAGCGAGAAAAATAATTTAAATAATAATAATTTCTTTGAGAGGATATCTATTCATAACCATTGAATACATTCAAATGAACAACTTTTGTTAAGGTTACTTTTTTTTCTTATTATTTAGCTATTACAGTCATATACATCACATATTAAAGATTTTTTAAATTATCACTTATCAATGAAAAATGCTTAGGTAATACATTTTTCACAAAGGCGAAATTTAATTATTTCAAAGATATTCAATACCTATATAGACATTTTTAACTGTTTTGTTGTAGTACAGATTTTTTATATTTCCAAAGTGTAATCGATTTTCAATTTGTTCCACATAGCAGGATAGGCAAAAAAACGTAGAGTAAGGACGCTCTACCCTTTATTTCCGCCAGAGTCGGGCTCCACAATAGCCTGAAACAAAATGAAAAAGAATATTTTGAATAATATACTATACACTCACAATAAATATAACTTCAGTAAAATTTGTTAATATATCACATTAATTTACACTTAATTTAATAATTTAAATTTAACAAAGAAGCTTAAATGTCCTTCAATTTACACATTTTCTTCATATTTCTGTTATAATATGTTCAACAGCGTTTAACACTGTAATATTTTTAAATTATAAACGTACATCATCATCATATTACATTGTGCTGTGCTATATACTTTACCTAAAGAACGAATGTGCCACGCCCCCGTATATAGGCCATCTCGTTTCCTCTGCACTGCAATAAATGAAATAGCCTGATAATGCCTAAAGTATCAAGCCTTCTAGAATTTAAAACTGATGTAATAAAATTCCTACAGAATATAGCCGATTAATAGCAATAACAATGGTTTGAGACACAAGCGTACTTACTGACTGTAAGAGCGATAGGTTATGTGTTCAATTTCCGCTCAAGGAACTAAAATATTTACCATTTTCATTTTTTCTGATCTGCTCTCGTAAAGAGGCAAAAGCGCGGCGGTGAGTTCCGCCACTCAACATGTGATGCCTATAGAATTCGGCGGAAAGTGGGGAATGTAAGTGTCTTAACACTAGGTTCCCGGGATCCTTCTGCTTATTCTGCTATGTGCAAAATTATACCCAATATACGATTTGTCCATAATAACATATCTATAAATTACGGAGAAACGGGATTTCACATTAAAAAGATTTGTTCTAAATCATTAATCTCATATTATACCGTAAATATTACACGATATCTTAACCATCCTTAGGTTGAATAAGTAAGCAACAGAATGCGGCGTTAAGTTCTACCACCTATTTCCTTATACAATTTTACAATAAAACTACACCATACAAATTATAAACAAAATATAATAAAATTCTACATATACTCGTAAACCATGAAAATGCCATTACTTTTTCATCCCAACGCCATTACTATTGCCAGCTACAAATTGATACAAAATAGTTGGAACTTCCCTTCATCACGAGAATTTCAGTTAATTATGCGTAGTGACTATAATACAGTGTGTTTTAGAATACATTAACTCTGGGCAAATTGATTGTTATCGGTATTCAGAGGCGGAACGCTCGACGTGCCGCATGCTTAGTTTGCCATGTCGGTTTTAGTTTGGTATGTTTTCTCTGACGTATCATCATCACATCATATGATGTGATCACATTTTTTTGACATAGTGACGCGTCACTCCGTCCTTTATTTACCATATTTGTAGTTAAGTAGACGAGAAGAGCGAAGCAGCGCAGTGTCTGAGTGACAGTTGCAGGTGCTATTCCCACTCGGAGGAATGTGTTGTTTACATTTCCTTGCTATGGTGAAAATTAGCAGTAAGTGGGGAACGCAATGTATTCTCTTTGTTCCTTCTGACTACTTTGCTGTCCCGAATAAAGGGAGCTCGAGGACTCGGTGTCCTCTCGGACACTCCGTTTCCAAAAAGACAATACCGTTCCCCACTTTTCTCCAACTTAATAACAATCTAATTTAGGTCATGCACTAAGACGCTTGTGTTTCTAAAGCATCTAATGCGTCTGTAGGTAAAATCAGTTTGATATAATCAAATTGCAAAGACGTGCATGTTAGAGTAAAGAGCAAGTGTAGATTACCTAGCCGGATTCTCGCAACAAAATCATTTTCGGAGTTACGTTTTACTATTATTATATTAGCTCAAAAGATTTTATATTTTTTTAAACGTCTTGTTAATGAGGGTATACGTACTATAATAAAATAACATTTTTGTTTTTTTATAAGAACACTAGTCCAACTATGGACCAGGTGGGCCTGCTTTCGAGCCCAGATTGTGGGTTCGATTCCCACAAAATTAAAAAAAATGTACCTGCTTATAAATTATGATGATAAAGCAACTTATATGTTTTTTTCCTTTACAGATGAACCGGGCAATACAGGTGAAACCAGCGGACAGCGAAAATAGAGGAGGTAAATTTTTGACTTTAACTATCAAATATTAAATTCACTTAATTGATTACTGAATTTATTTTCTTAAGTATGCATTTATACTATGTATATATAAGAAAATAAGCAATAAATAATAATAATATATTAAGAAATACTATACAACTACTATATAACAAATTGCATTACCTCCTTTTTAATAGAACACGTCCACCCTCTCAAAATAAAGGTAGTAGAGGTACTTGACATGAACGAGATTTTTTTAACATCCAGACAAAAAAATCTTATCAACTTATCGAGGCCACAAGTACCCAACGTGACCATACGCGGGTTAAATATTTATATTATTCCAATTCACAAATCAAATAATTTTATTGTAGGAATACTCCCAAAAGTTATTTTTGAAAATGTCACAAATTGACGAGGGCCATATTTATTATTTATGGTTGTTTTGACAAATGTCGGCGCGATAAGGACGCGTATTGAATGGAAGAGAAGTATGATTTTATATTTAGTCTAATTTGCTTTATTAGATATCATTAAAGAACCAAAAGAGAGTAAATTGGGTGATTCTTTTCCTCAATCTTTTTTTATAAACTTACTGTGTTAGGAATAAGTAAATGCAATGCATTTTAACTTACAAAGAATACTGTATCACAAACAGAAACATTACACCGATTTAGAGTTGAACCCACTACCCCTTGTCAAAAACTTAATATTTACCCTCTTCATGACAAGCCAAGTAGATTTTCATAATAAATCTTATTTATAGTAAAGGTCGAATCGACTCATAGCAAGGTTAATAATTGGTGACCATCGCCAAATAGATCCCAACGGCGACCCCCAAGGATATTACAGAAACTTACCCGTGGATCTTAGAAGGGACCGCCCATTAAAATTATCGTTAATCTAATTGTATTCTACTGTAATTGAATTATTGATATAGACGGTATTGCTGAATTTAGAGCTACCTAAATATTGTTTCTCCGGGTATTTGATTGATATGTAAACAAAATTAACAAAAAGTGGGTATATTAGGAGATTATGAAAATTCCATATAATAATAAGTTATATTTTTGGTAACTTATGATTTCATCTGTGCAGATTTAAAAAAAATGTTTGGGTGGCCAAACTAATATAAGGAACTACTGGTTCGAACTGAAAAATTAAATCATATCTCTCTATTGCTTCCGCCCTCTCGCTTGCACGCTCGGCTCAGGTGGAACGTGACAATGAGTCATGGTTTTCCGCATATACACTCGGCGTTCATCAATTTACAAGACTATCACATCGAAACCGCTACGATCTAGTTAAAAAACTAGATCGAGGAAATGAAAAAAATCGAACCCATAACCACCACGTCTACCCAATCGAAAATCATATAACAATCACAAAAGAAACGCCTCACTAATTTCCCAAATATCCGCAACAAATAAACTCGTGTGGCCGCAACAATCAATCATTGTTAGTATTTTATTAAGCAACAGGTCCTTTCCTTATGTTTTCGCCAGTTTCATAAAACTCAAGAGTTTTATTTGATCGCGTGACTCCAGCTATTATTTCGACACCTCATCTAGCGAAATATGGCTAAGTGTAGGGTAAGTGGTGGTGTGGTGTTGCCTGTTAACACCTATTATGTTAAACGAATATTACGCTTTGTTATGGTTTTCACAATGAATTAGTTAAGGGAAGTGTGAAAAAATCCGTAGATTACTCACTCATTACAAGGCTTATGCTTTGTGTGAAAAAAAAATATTTTATTAAAAGCGTTTTTGAGCGATCATATTGACCGATTTATATAAGAGGCTGTTTGCGACGATTGTTAGTTCGATTCCCAGTTGATAGAGAGAATTATTTTAGCTTCACTTGCATTTTAGGCAAGCTAAGCAGAGAAAACCCACAACTAAGACTTTCCGTTCTCTACAGTAAATGAAATTATAATCTCAACAAACTATTCAACTTTTAACTACATCCCACTAATCCATGTTATAAATGTGAAAGTTCGTGAGATAGAGATAGATTCTCATTCCATCTTTACATCAGAATAATCATTTATGTAAAGTTTTTATATAATTTTTTATATAAAAACTTTACATAAATTATTATTACCATATACCTTCATACTGTATCCCGCACGTAGCAGGGAAGGTTGAGGGAACCTGAGAGCCGAGTCAGCCGAGCCTGAGACACTTCCAATAAGATTCCGTTGCTCATTTTCGCCGAATGTTGAAGGGATTGCGTGTTGAGTGTCAAAATTCAACTCCAGGCTTTGCCTGGTTACCCAGAGCGAGAAAATAAAAATATGAATTACATAATTTCCTCGAATGGGAATCGAACCCACAACCTGCCCCGCTTATTCCTATGCCACAAGACTTTATACAGTTGGGCTATGGGCTATTGTTCCAGCTATATGGCAAGTACAACATCACAGAGCAATCACTCAGAGTGTGCAGCATTACGTGTCCGTAAAATCAAAGCCCCATCATACGCGATAGTCAATTTACGTGCCACAAAAAAAGTCCGGAAACCAAACGGCTGACACGACAAATCGCCCTCTTCCCCATAATGGTACTCCACGGAATCCAATCTGGTGTAACGCGAGCGTTCATCATCGCCCCGGACGTATGGGACGTTGCGGAATAAATTGATTGCTTCGTACCTATGGGTGACGGTTGCTTGCGCTCTTGGAACACCTTCTTTGTAGCGTTTGTGATAGTTGTCTTAGAAATGTTGAGAAAATTTTTAAAATTTTGATAGTATTATTAATAATTTTTATGTCTTAGAACAATATTACTTCTTAAAAGTACTTTACTATAATATTTTTGTTTGAATCAACTCCAGAATTTAGCGGAGAATGGATACTAGGTTCCGTAAGTTTTTTCTTCATTGAATCTTCTCGTTGCATTTTTACTCTCCGCCTATTACTTAAAACATTACGTAAATTACGGTCAGATGCTGATCCACATTTCCTCCGCACAAAGTTCGGAAAATATGTATATAAATAACTTATACTCTACTATTATTACATAATGATTGACATGTGCACATATATAGTGTATACCACTAAAAGGTTTTTGATGAGACGAATTTAATTATCGTTCGGCCTTCAACAGCTTTATATATAGAACCTTTTAATTTACCGAATATATTCAATTATTTTTGTGGCCGTCGTGGCATAGCGGCACAAGTGTATGATTGTAAAGATTGTGGGTTTGATCCCACTCAATGTATTAAATACAGCTTAAAGCTGGAAAACAAACGTACTAAGTGATTTTTTCAAAAATACAGTAATGAAAACTATATTTAAATGGGTTAAGCCGTTTCTAGCATGCACTAATGAATAGACAAAAACTTTAAAAATCGTTATTTTATATTCTATTACATTAATAAATATGCTAGTAATCAATTTTCTCATGTATCATCCATGAACAGACAGGGATCAGTTACATCTTATTACATGTACCAATATTTTTTTATTCGACATTTCAAAAAAGTCCACATTTAACGTTAAAAAACGTAATTTTGGTACCCACATTTACACTCTCACCTTATAATTTAATTCCCTAACACCCAGTTCGCACGGCAAACACGACTAATTGACGTTAGCACTCATTACAATGGCCATGTAAACATAAATAGCACGAACGCCCGAATTCTTTCGAATGAATTAAGCCAAGTATTATTTGTACAGATGTTTAAACATTTCAAAAGTTTTTAATCAAATTGTTTGTGTTTCATACCATTACTGAAGTGGATTTGATGCACTTTAGCTAGCTCGTGCGGTGGAATAGTTTGATATGAGGTGGTTTTAATGTCTACAGATTCTGTTAGGGTTGTAGGTTGCTAGCTTGAATTAGGCCAAGATTTCTTTATTAATCTCTTTATTAATTTTTCAGTTATATATTGTTATATAGACAAATATTTCAAAAATCACTTGGCTTTTCATCTACATTAGAAGCAAAAACATTAAAATATTGGTTTATCCTTTAACATTACATAAAATTTAAAGAACGTGTTTAGACACCTATTTTTCTCACACTGCCACTGAACGGTAACTCTGTAAATTGCGGCGTTTACTTCCGCCATTAAAAATACAAGAAAAAGAAGAACGGATGTCTTAACATTAGGTTCCTTGTAACTACACTGCTAGCAGAGTTAAGCTAAAATCAGAAACAAAAACGCATCATTAACTCATATTAAATACAAATAAGACAATCTGCTTATTCACATCAACTTATTTAAAACATTATAGTACATAACATTTTGTTAGAGCTGTGTACTCGTACACCCTCAGTTTACTCGTAGTTTCAAAGTAAATTCTATGAAAGGAAGTAACAAGCCCAGATTTCCGCGCCTCGTTCCCAAACCTCAAAACATTAATTTGGGAGCCACAATCTTCTGGCACAACGTGTGCAGCGTTCTGCGTTTAGCACAACACAATGCAAGTACAATAACACCGCAAAACCATCTATTACGAATGAATGCATTTTGCACATAGAAAAACAACGTTGTTATATCAATTTCTAGCATTCGTAGGTAGATTTATTTATGTTTTGGCTGGTTTCTTGAATTTTCAAGTTTCTAGAAGGAATTTGAAAGTGGGGAACGAAATTGTCTTCATGGGAACGGAGTGTCTTAGTGACTAGGTTTCAAGGTTCCCTCTACTTACGCTACTATGTGCGGGATTCAGCGTGAAGCTAAAAGAAATTAAGAGGTTATTCAGTCTGATGCTTATTATTTTTTATTCTTTCATGTTTTTAGTTTAGTCTTGCTTCAATTCATTATTTATTTCCATTTTCTCGTTCTGATAACAAGACAAAGCGCGGCGTTAGGTTCCGTCACTTACATAATATTTTATAAGAAAATCGATACCAATTCAGAAAAAAAATCAATATTCTTAAAAAACATAATTTATTTAATTAATTTCTATACATTACAATGCCACTATTAGATTAACTTCTACAAACTCTTGTTGTAAATACAACTACTGTAGTTCTAAATTTTCATCAAATATAAATATCATAATAATACCAACTTCAATAAAATAAACTATAATAATAACACATTAAAAAGCATTTATTTAAAAGCATTAAACTTGTTCAAAATCACTATAATATTCATTAAGATCGAGTGTTGAATTTAAATAACTATTTAGCTAGGCAATGATGCAGGCAGGAAACTCTGTAATATTACTAAAGATATGGGAATTTAGTCTTTATTGGCTTGATATTAGGTGCCAAAATAGGTTCAACGTTTTCTCTTCGTTTCACTATCTTGGCTGTACGTGCAGATGGCTCGCTATTTAATAACCATGCCTAGTTGAATACGTTAGACGCCGATTAGGTCACGTTCACACGAAACCTAACTTTCAATTTTTTATATTCTTATACATTTTTTTAAATTTTACGCTGAATCCCATATATGGGTATGGGTAATGTGGAGTAGAGTGGGGTTTTTAATTTTACCACTGCGAGAAAAATAATTCTTTCCCCCGAGTAAGAATAGAACCAACAACCCTCGTGTTTACAGTCAAGCGCTGTGCCGGTACGGCACGAGATACTCTAATAATTTTCTTATATACTTCTCCAAATTTTTAATAATTATTTTTTATATTCGCGCAAAATCTTCTTCGTCTTGAGATATTTAAATAACGTTCGCGCGTTGAATCCTAATTTTCGATGGCTAATAGTTTTCTATATTCTTACTTACTGTGAATATAAACGCTTGTTCCCTGCGCCACAACTAGCCTCACTATGTCAGGTGAAACAGATAAAAGATGAAACTGCACATAGGAACATACAATTACCAACAAATTTTCATAGCGAATTCCAAACATCCGCTTACACGATAGAGTTAATCGCGAAACATCTCAACATCTAACACTCACTCGTCTTGGGAACTTTCGAATTTGTAATTTTAATATCTCAGTATAAACGTGATGTAGGGAAGTTGGGAACTTTTCTTAAAATAATTTTGTTTCGTACTACGCTACGGTGTGCTTTGATGTACATGTACGAACATGTGTATAACTTTGTATTTAATGTGAAAGAAAACAAATCTCAGTCATTATGTATAGTTGTGTGGGTGTTGATTCAAAGCGATGATTGTGGATTCGATTCTCACTCGAAGCAATGAAATGTTTAATATTTTCATTTACCAGCTGTAGGCCAAAAAGCATTGAATCCCGACTCAATATGCGATATCTCCAGAATTTAGCGGAAAATAGAGAATGGAAGTTTCTACCCAAGGTTTCCTCTATCTACCCTGCTATGTGCGGTATACAACAGGACCAATAGTTCACTTATATAATTAAAAACTCTGAAATCCTCAAGTATTATATCTATTTCAATATAACGTACGTAACTTGTACGTAAGTCGAAGTTCAATATGTAATAGTTTGCCTCCATATGTCGTGGAACGCCTTGCCAATACCATCAACTTCCGGTGAAACCGCAGCCGTTCTATGTCCATCCTGTTTCAATACTACTATGTTGGTACTTTACTTTACTTTCAATTTCATTAAATGAAAATTATATAAGTTTTTATATTAGTTTAAAGTAATAAATACACTGAGGCCAGTCGTGGCGCGACTGCAAACGCTCGGTGGCAGTTGTGGATTCAATTCTCGCTCGAGGAAATGGTTGGAAGGAGGAAATTAAATATTTAATATTTTCATTTCATCACTCTGGGTACGAGGCAGAGCGCGAAGTGGAGACGAACCAAGACGCAATGCCTGCAGAATGTGATCTGAACACTAGGTTCCCAGATTCCCCCTGCCTACTCTAATAAAAAAATACAACGGTAAGGTTAAATTATTCTTTGCTTCACGCTTTATCCTATCTTCTATATGGTATATCAAGACACTTCGCGTTCTCTGATTTCTGCTTGAATTCGAAACATGGAAATTCTTAAAGTTCTATATTTTATACTAAATAAGCATAATATCAAAACGTTCTTTGAGCAAAATCCAATACATCAAAACAAACAATCTTATTTAGAGCAGGATTTTATAACTTTAATACATTTTTTATAAAAAAATTTAATCAACACCAAAGAAATATGTATCAATGAACAAAAAATATACATTTCAAATATTTATTAATTTTGAGCTACCCACAAGTATTAATATTTATTTTCAAATGAATTCCTAACCCTTTGCGTGTATCACAAACACTTTGAACGTATTCGATCTTCAAACTAATTACTGGACCGTATATAAACAAATTGGATTGAGATTCGTTTCAACGATGTAACGTATTCATCTGTATTAATTTTAATTTGCTCTGTAAATTATTAAGCTTTAATATATTAGTATATGACGTGCATTCGTTAATAATAAGTCACTGGTTCTTTTCCTGTGTGAGTCAAATTAGTATTTTTTTATATGTGTTTTATTTATTAATGACTAGTTAATAATAAAAAAAAATAAGTCAGCAAGGAACGCACTTGTAATTCCTCTGGTAACGCGCGGGGTCGTAGGCGGCGATGGTCACTTACCATCAGATGACCCGTACGCTCGTTTGCTTTGTCTTTTCCATAGAGAAAATATTATAAAAAAACTACCATGTCCACCATAAATAAAATGGCGGCTCAAGAAACTGCGTTTTTCATCTTCACACACACTTTCCACATTGTAGCAGTTCTTATTTGCGAGACGCGTGACGAAATCTATTATATGAAGCGGTAAGTCTACAAAAGTGGCAATTTTTGTCACGTCTTTGTTGTTACGAATAAGCTTAGGCGTTAGGGTTCAGTATATATTTGTCTATTATTATTTTTTCTGCAATTATTTAACATTAACTTTAAAAAAATGATTTCTCATATGTAGTTTTTTTTTTAAATTCACCATTCTGAACGTCAATCAGTTCTGTTATATTAAAAAAAGATCTGTTCAGTATTTTTCCATTATTTTTTTAGGTAGCTGTTACGATAAAATCCTCACATTTTTTGCAACTTTTCAACTTACTTACAGACAGATAATTTTAAAAAAGTTCAAAGATATTATTGATATTTTGAATAAATATAGATATTACAATAAAAAAAGAAAAAATATTAAGCTGAAAATTATATAAACTCTTTGTGGCACAATGTTAGTGGAGACCCTATTGGGTAAACTCTGTATGCCTTTATACAAGAGACTATAATATATAAATAATGCTTGTCATTACGCTGAAAAATAAATATAAAATTTAAAACTTAATATGACTACCCTCAAATTGTCCTTATCACATCAACCATATCATACGTATGAAAAATATTTTTTAAATTAATGTTTGTATTAAAAAATAAAGAATATTTAAAAAAAATAATCATACCTTTATTAAACTTTTACTTTTATAGAAAATAATATGTAAACACATACAAAAACCTATTTTAAGTTCAAACGTTAATAATCAGAGTGATTCGTAAGTACGTAATGATAGGAAGCACGCGACCGACAAACAGTTGTCGTTACAAATTCATTTATTATAGCTGATGTCTCGTAATTTATTCAGGTGGTACCAATGAATGGCAGCTTTGAAAGTCCAAGTGGAACTTTGTAACATTTACTAAAATAATATAATATATTAAATAATAATTATTGTATTATATTTTTTAATAAAAAATGATTACATATTAAATTGAATAAAGCAAAAAGTTAAAATGATGATTGCATCTTAAGACGAAGAAAATTTACAACGATAAGATAATGTCTAAATAATTATACACACTGACAAATATTTATATAAATATTTTGTGCATTTTTATATGCGTTTACTGTATTTTTCATTTATTTTGTCATTTTCGTCATAATATTTAAAAATTAATCAAAAAAAAAATCGTACCTGTGACTCATACATCATATATGTTTATTAGCTAAATAAATAGTGCTTACTAACTTAAAATTAATCTTAAAACAAAGACATTCTCTAACAAAAACCCATTTTCTCTACAAATTACAGACATGCATATGTATACATCTGCCTCACACCAGCTGTCACGTGGGTGTTAATAAATGGACCGGGTCCTTCGTCCCATTGCCCATAGTCCCGTGGCATGACTCCATTCACTCGTCACCGCGTGTCCGTTGGAAACCATCCCTTTGTTTTATTGTCAAGAATTGTCTTATTGATGAAGTGTTGTAAAGTAAAAACGCGAAATTGTTTTATAAAATAATTATCGTACTAATGTTATAAATGTAAAAGTAAGTGAACATGGTTGTTTCTACTACTGTAACGGAAATGGAAAGTACTGTGTTAAATGGCGGAACAATGTCTTTATGTATATGTTTTTAACATCACTCTATTCTGCCAATAGCAAATTAGACAGAGGGAACCCAGTGCTAAGACACTTTTTTCTTACCTTTCCAAACAATTTTCGTTTTTCGTGTGGATTAACGGAACTCATTGCCACACTTGTCTATCTTTTGACTTTCCCTTCTTTACAAAATTATACACAACAGAATGTAATTCAATTTTAATATCTCTAATTAGAAGTTATCTATTTTATAAGTTCCAAACGTTAATGTATTTATTTAGTAAATATTTACTGGGAAATTTGAAAGCTGAAAGTTTTAGCCCTTCAATTCCAAGAGTATTCGCAAAATCAAATAAACTTTTGAACAACATTAATAACAATAAATTAGATTTCACTATGCTTGTTGTTGATGTTGAAATTATTTGGGAACGACAGTGGAGTTTATCTGACAATATTCATTTATTAGTAGCTTAAAGACGAGAATAATGAAATAATTATATTTTTGGGTATCCGAAATTGCAAAATACGGTTACTATAGAAAAAAAATTTCAGCTTCACGCTGTATCTCTCGTATGGCAGAAAAGGCAGAGGGAGCCTAGTGTTAAAACACTCCGCACCCCACTTTGAGCGGAGTTATGGAAGCATTGCTTGTTAAGTGGCGGTATTCGACAAAAAATATTTTAATACGTTTTCTAAAATGTTTCTTCTATCTTTCGTGAGGAAATATACTTAATAAAATAGTTGAAAGTACAAAAATGTAGGCAAACACTACAGAGCCCTCAAATAATATAAAAAATATTTCGAGCTCCACGCTTCATCCTATTCTATCCTAGCCCTATCGGATGGCCAGAGTAAATTTAATAACTATTAAATTATAAACTATTAAAGACCTATAAATATTCAAACACAAAACGCTTATAAAAAAACATATTTTGGAAGAACTTTTTCCCTGTATTGTAAAATTCATTTGAGGTTTAACATAAATTCAAATTGATCGGCTTTTTAATGGACAAACTCTTTAAAGTCATTTAAGTTTGTTGATTAAAATATGCAAAGCTTTCGCAAAATTGAATATCATTATGAAATTAGTAAATATGTTTTATTTATTACTATGTAAAGCTATAAAAGTTTAAAGCCTGGTTAGAACTTGGAAAAATCAGATAATATATCTTAAAACTAGTATAATATTGCAGCATGGACTGTAAGCGTGAAGGTTTCGGGCTGGAATTTCACTCAGGGAATTAATTATTTTTATTTCTTCGCTCTGGTCCAAAGAAAAAATGTCTCATAAATTAATACTGAACTTGGAAGTTACTTAATTTTAAACTAATGGAAAAGAATATAGTGATGACAATATATTATATATCTACAATATATAATATTAATTCTTACCAATAATTTCAAAATTTCGAAAATTTTAAAGTTGTTTATTACTTTTACTTCTCAAACAACTCGAGCAAGAGGTCAAGATAAAACAAAGTAACAATCGAAAAGTATTACAAAAGACCCAAAATTATTTCAAATACAAATAAATCAGAAAATGACAAGACAGAAAGATAAGATATCACTTATACGAAACTTCCTTGCTCTATCAGAAAACTATAAATTTGCCATAGGACTGTGCTCGTTGAAATTTTCTTATACAGTTAAAGTTTCAGTCGTAAATATTTTAAAGTAACTTCCAAAGGAAAAGTGACACCGAGTGTTGACGCTTCTGCGGGAAACTTGGGGTGGCCAGTGCGACAAAATAACCCCGTCGAAACTGAGTCCAAACTTCAAATACAAAAGTTTCAAATGGGATACTACCAGCGACTCGTTTGTTTTCCAACAATGCATTTCTCGGTATACCCAGGGGATGGCGAACCTTTTGTCATAGTCCAGGATTTAGAAGTGTCTGAACAAAATATATACGGATTCTTATTTTATACAGAAATATTATGACATCGAAAATATATGTCTTTTCTTTGTCATAATAACTATTTCCTTATAATAACAAAATAATTTCAACGTTATTATAAAGGCATTTGCATCTTTTAGGTAGAATTTGGTCTCCGAACGTCAACTGTAATCTGCTTACTCCGGGGAATTTCAGAAAGGTCACATTTTAGTGGGTAATAATACATATTTCAGAGATCCGATAATTTGGGCTTTACCCAAAAAGGGTTTGTGAAAAAGCAATGCAATGCCATCGTTAGTCTCTAATCCCGTGTTCCACATATTATGTCCCAATTATAATTTTATTTGCTAGGCCCGACTGGGTCGCTTGTTATCCACTTGTAAATAGCTTAGTAAGAAGGTTTGTAATTCAATTTCGTTGGGTCCGTAATGCTTTTTAGTTGAGACCATTTCATGGGTTTTTGTCATACACTCAAAAGATTTAGAGTACTCTTTATATAATTTATGTATTTATTTATTTTTATATACATAGCTCAGCTAGAACCTATAACCGATCAATCTCTCTCAATAACGTATTAAAAACTTTCATTCTAACAAACACGAGAATATAAATCGCAAAAACACAAAGAAAAATACTTTTCCCTTTTAAAGATTGTTCACATTCGCGATTCCCATGACACGAAATTATATTCAACTTTACGGTCGGAGCAAAGTGTATGTTATTTTACGTTACAACCGAATAGACAGTAGAAATGATACTCAGCAATTCCCCACCCGCCATTATTATTAACTTTATTTCCCGCTCAAGTAAAAGACGTGGAATCGAAACCTCTGGTGTATACGTACCCGTGCCCGGCACCGGCGGCACCCTGAGACCCTGATACCCTGAATTATTTATGTGCCAAGCCAACACACGTTCCACTGGACATATGAATGTACACACTTTAGCACTTATGAGGAGTTAATAAATTATATCGTTGTGCCTGATGGTGAGGTCTCACGGAACCATCTCGCGTCTAAGTTATTTGTGCAACTCACGGAGAAATGTTTTCTTATCTTGGACGCTAAGCGTTGTTCTTGCGCCAATTTTTTCTAGGTAATGTCATTTGAGAGAATGGCTCGTTTGTCTGACGCGGGATTATTGGGAAGTTATTGCTGTATTGCTTAACCAGCTGTTGGTTCGTGGAAAAAATTGTGTTCGGTGAAACTGAGATGGAGTTATATATATATACGAGGATATTTTATGTCTTTTGTGATTTGTTGATAATCATCAGAAGTGGCCATTGAAGCTTTGAGACATATCTGGCTGTCTACCCCCAGGTTAACGTATCTAGCAGCAGAACTCAACGCCGCAGTTTATTGGCTAAAACAGTGAAGTGAAAATAATAATTAAAATATAAAAATTTCCATAAGTGGAGATCAAATTCACAACCATAGTATATGCGTAGTCCCACTACGCCACGACGTCCTTCAAGTCCAACTTATATAATTAATTAAGTGTAATATTTTAAAACATTTTTTATATTTCGCTAAAATAATTAAATTCAACCAATTAAGATGAAAATCTTTCATCTAAAAAGGTCTTTTACGTTATTTCTAAATTGCTACTTTACTTTTTGGCGTTAGCTAAATATAAATATTAGAATAAACATTTTTAAAATTATGTTCGTGGCGCAAAAGAAAGTTGAAAAACAGGATTTTAACACTAGGTTCCCTTGGTCCACCTAATAGACCTATGTAAGAAAAAAAATATAAATAGTGCTATATTTACAAAAAATACATTTAGTATTTTTAGATATTCCTTTAAATATCAAAATGTACACTAAAAATAAATTAATTTTCTAGTATATAGTACGTTTGTACCGTATTTCCCCTTCACATATATTAATCCGATCGAAAATGTAATCAAATGTCGTTTTCAAGCTTCAGAGGATTGTGGTTTGGGTTAGAATGTCAAATCAATCTCTACGTATCGATATCAATAACCCGAGTAGTATTCAGAATATTATAACAAATTATATAAAATATTGAACTAGAAATTATGTCAGTACAAAATATTAATAGACATATATCATATATTAAAAGACACTACTTTTCTTTACAATTTAGTAAACAGGAGGTGTTATATTTCAGAGACAATATTTTAAAGTAACTTCCAAAGGAAAAGTAACACCGCTCCACATTCTCGGAGTGTCTTAACACTGTGTTCCCAGGTCCTTTATCTTTACCCTGCCATGTACGGGTTACAGCGTGAAGCTATGAAAAATACAAATCTTCAGAACCTGCACCTTCCAGATAACATGTTTTAACTTTTAAAACACTAAGCCATGTGTGTCTGCACTACTTACGGTATACGACTATGTTGAAATTATTAATACGATTTGAACTTTAAGCGCTCTTAACGTCATCCCTAGGAAACTTTACGGCGCTTACAACTGAAAGCTCTAACACTGTATCTTTTTGACTAAAATCAAATATTTATTTACGAAATAAAGAAATAGTTTTTAAAATAATATTATATTTCTTATGTATTATGTATTTATTGTATTTCAGTATAGTTTAGAATGTGTGTTATTAAAAGGTCTATTAGTTATTTTATTCTCTTTATTTGCTGGAAAATTTATTCCATGTATTAGAAAATTTCTTATAAAATTTTGAACCGACGGCGACGACCAAATAATGACTAAAACAAGTTATTTCTAAATGTCCTTCAAAAAGTAATAATCCTGAATATTGGTCAAAATTGAATTATTTATCCCACGACCAGATATCACAACGGTTTTATAGGACGATAAAATATGAAATATAAAATATAAAATTATTATTTCCATGTTAATGTCCGCGATAAATTTTGACTACCGATATTTATGTCACTTTGTAATCTGTATTTCCGTAGGTTGCTGAAATCGGACAGAGAGCGTCGTGGTGCAGTGCCACAAGCGTGGAGTTCGATTCCCACTTGGAATAAAATACTTAATATTTTGATCTAGTGGATACGGAAATGTCTTAATGGGAACCTTAAGATTAGGTTCCCAGGTGGGATCTGGTTACCAGCTCTGGTAAAATAAAGCGAGGCGTGGAGTTCGATACATTCTGCCTTAATACACTTGAAAATGTTCTTTCAAAATGAACATAAAAATGGTTAGCGTTATATAAACGTATATAAAATATTTCATCATGAAAATATGTTCGAGCTATTAAATATCGGGAATGTGCATACGATCGTCTATTACGTAGTTCAGCTTTAATAACCCAGTGTTAGGCGGGCTAAGTTTTAAGACTTTGTAAGGCATCAGATATTTGGACCATAAATCTTCGGTCTACAGATATATTAAATCCTGCGAAGCTCCTTAGAACTTGGTACGGCTTAGTTAACAATACTGTGCAAACTAGCTGTATAATCTTTCTAATATTATTTTAAGCTAGGTTATATTTATTTTTTAGCTTCATACTGCATCCTGAATATAAGCAGAATAGGCAATGTGTAGGCGATGTGTGTGTGTGTGTGTGTGTGTAGTAGGATCCTGTTTTACTGTTTCCTTAAGGGAAGCTTGCAAAAATACAATATTTTAAATAATGGATTATGCAACCCGAACATTTTTTCTATCCAAACTGGTAGTTCCAGAGTTTGTTAACTTAGAAATATTGATACGAACATTGAATAACAATTTATATAACAGAGCAAAATTTGCTAATTTTTTACACGAAATCATAAAATATAACAAAATTGATATCTCCCCGGTCCACAGTAAAAATGCAGGCTCTGATTGTGTCATTGTCATGTAACTCGGCACCCCCTCCGTGAGGGACCAACAATGTGTGTCGATTGGTTTTTAACCATGTTATATCTCTTTAACCCTGCTTTAGTAATTTGAGTGGACTTTTTAAGCTTCCTTTTTTATATTCTACAATATATAGGTGTATTATTCTTAAATAAAATTGATTTTTCCAAGTACTTGACGTCTCGTCGTGGCTCAAAAGCGAGTGTTTGATTCTCAATTTACGTATAAATTATTTTCATTTCATAGCAATCATATCAACACGGCGTTAAGTTTTGCCATACAACACGCATGTCTCGTCACCTAAAGTGGAGAACGGAACATTTTGGCCCAATATTCCTTCTACCTACGCTGGGATTCAGAATGAAGCTAAAAAAAATTATATTACACAAGTAGCAAATAACAGGACAGACAAATAGGTAGGTACAACATAAGCCCTCTTTACACCTAATTTGTGATTATGTAATTGAGGAGTGGCGGAACTTAACGCTGTATCTTTTTCTAACAAAATTTATAATTATATTTCTCCCCAATACCTACCCTACTAATGCGTCAAAAGTACAAAAAATATCAATATTTTATAGGTATGTATAAACAATGGACCGTATCTTATGAAAAGCGGAGTGTCTTAACACTGGGTTCCCAGGTTCTCTTTGGTTCCCCTGATATTCGAAGGATACAGTGTAAAGCTAAAAAAAGAAATATTTTCTGAAAAGACAAAACTATCTAACTAGTTTAGAAGTTCACGTTTATTTGAAACAATCGATAACTTCGAAGTCGCTACCACTTCTGTCTGTAAATAATAAATTGGGCGTGACCTTTGTCAAAATATTTGACATTTTCCTTAATACTTCAACCCCTACTCGTTAAGTGTTGTGGTCTGCAGTTCTATACTAAATGTGTTAGTTATTTAAAGCAAACGGAAATGTCGTGACCCTAAAGTAAGATTTAACTTAAAATATAAGTGAAATAACAGAATGTCAAGACACTTCGGTCTCCGCTATCCGCCTGAATTCGAAACACTGAACGACGTGAAGACTGAAGACGGAACCCAACGCCACACATTGCTGTAACAGAACAGGAGAATAAAATTAATTCTGGCCGTGGTGACCTTAAATATAATAGTGTCAACGTACACATATTATACTCATTGAATCTGAAATACGAAATATAAAATATTCTATAACAATAAAAAATCTTCCTCTCTCTGACAACAAGAAACGCACGCATTAAGTTAAGCCACTCAACATCCAATATCTCGAAACGGAGTGTCTTAACTCTACGCTCCCTCTGCCTATCCTGATATATACGGATTACAGCACGAAGTCATTCAATATTTTATCATATTCTTACAGATATATATATAAATTATATTAAATTACTCCATGACAATATCATTCATTTCCCAAATTAGACATTACAGTCCATTTACCTCAAGTGGCATCGAACCTAAGACCGATTTAATCCCGCCATTGACTATTTAATGACGAACCCGATCCCCTATTCTTCAACTTTAATTACTTTATTTGTTGCCTTAATTGTTTTTCTGAGAGGTTTCGCTATAGAAAATTGCATTTATAGCTGAAATTTGCTTACTATACAAATAAATATCAATTTAATTGTACGTACTAGAGACTACCCGACTCCGTTTGTATGACCCAAAACTCCAAAAAATAAATATGAAATGAAACATCTCGGTTTTACTTCCCGTCTAAATTTCGAGATATCTACTACTTTTCTCCTTAATTCCCCAAAAAATTTTACGCTTCGTCCCGCTTAAAACGGAGACAAAGTAGACCTAGTGGTACCTCGTTCTCTACTCTCCACTTGAATTAGCAACAATCTTTATACATCAAACCATCAGACACCAAACCCGCAACTATCAGATCACCGTCAGGTTGCCTGACCCACTACGCCACAATATGAGAATAATAACTTTTAAACACCAAAGCACACTTCAAGTAATCCAAAGGCTTCGGAAAACATTTAACAGTACGTTATTGTTTCGACACGCCACGTGGTCCCCTCGGCACTTGTTAAGGGTGGCAGGTAGGTCGGTTAGGGGATCGGTAACTACAATATTATATGAGGAATTGAATATGGTCGTACAAATTTGTAGTTTCCGATATAATTCAAAGTGGTTTATAAATAACTTAAGCCTTTGACATTGTCATGGTATAGTTAATTGTGTGCGGTACTCTAAGGTAGGTGTGGGTTCGATTTCCAGTCGGGGAAATAATTGTATCATACATATTGTTTGGCGAATAAAGCGCGTCGTTGAGTTTTACCGTTCAAAACATTTTGAATGAAGCAGAAAGTGGAGAATTGAGTGCCCTAAGACTAGGGGTTTACCTTTATCTTCTCTATTATGTGGGGAAAAGCGTGAAGCTGTTTTTTCGAAATTATTTTCTAAATAAAGTTTATGATCCTATCTATTTATAGCTTCTTAATGTAAAAAAATACAGTAAGTTTCACAAGTTTAGATTAAAAGGACTGATAATGGAGAGTAAAACAATACGATTATTTTTATTAGTTTTTATATACATATATATATATATACGTAACCATTCAATAAATTTCTTACCTAAAAATACTTTTAGCTAAAATTAACCTTCGAGGTGAAATTACTTAAATAAATAACAATCCCCATAAAGCACTCAACACAAAACCAAACAAAATTTACACAACTTAAAAAAAAAATGAAACCAACCCGTAAAAATATACACCTTGCATATCCGTACGAGATAAGTTGTACAGAAATTAGAATCGTAAATCTCATTTACATTGTAACGAATGTGCACAACGAAGTACTCGTAAAACGGGGAAAAACCGTTTGTGTGTGATGATAACGAAAGTTTTTTATTTTAAACAATTAAAAGTTGGCTCTAACTTGCTGGCGACAAAGCGCAATAATTTACTTTTGGGGCGTTTCCATTGCGCATTGTTATCGCGATTGCTCGGTCAGATTGTGCGCCGAGTTCTTATCGCGGCTAATAAATGTACGCTTCTAGTCACTAATTTGTGTGTGTCAATATTGTATTAACGGATAATGGTCGTCGTGGTGCAATGGAACTAAGCTTAAGTGTGATGTGTGATTGTGGGTTCGATTCACTAGTTGTAATAATAAAGCATAGTGTTGGTTTCGCATTAACTGCGCAATGTCCCGAAATCTGGCAGAAAATTGAGATCGGAATGTTTTGATGTTTAAATTGTCTTTGAACTGATAAATTTTATCGATACGTGAAACTTAGAAATTAATAATTTAAGAACCTGAAACCGCTCTTTTTTTATAGATCGCAATATCAACAAGACGATATTACTAATGGGATGCGATATTACTAATAGGCAGTCCAAGGTTTCATCAGACATCTTCCAATTCCATTATCAAAGCAGCTCGATGGTATCATAAAAGATTCTTAGATTTTATTAAATAATTGCTTAGTTATAGCTTAACCTACTAAAAGCGTGTTAAAAAATGGATAATATTTAAAGTTTTGTGGTTCTTAGTTTCTACTTATTTCTTTTTATCAAGGCTATGAATGGATAAGTAATTAGGAAGTCACCAGGTCGTGATTACTTCTTCCATCTATCAAGTTATATTATATGTTCTTTTTATTTAAATTTATATACAGCAGTTTAAATTTTTTATATCAAATTAAAACTTTTACGAGCGTGACAAAAATAAATTACATTTTGAGGTTACCTACCAACATTAAAAAAAATCTCTCAATCTATAAACTGCAGGAAATGCATACATCAGTATCAATTGAACAAATTAATTGCATTCAGCCATAGGAGCCAGCGGTCGTAGCCGCCAATTGTGACTATTAAATGAAGCCACACCACCACTCGGCCCTGTACGCCAGCCGTTTAATATTACGTTAAAATGACGATAAATGATTGACAAGTCAGTAATGCTACTGAAATGTTTAAGGTTTACATTTTTTACGTTATATATATTTTTTAGCTTCAATCTGTGTACCCGGGGTATGTAGAGGGACCTAGCGTTAAGACATCCTATTAAGATAATTCGACTAACACGAAACTTGCAGTTTAAATTAGTTATCAAAACATCATTAAGATCAACTTGTAGGTACCACCAAAAATGTAGGTATCCTAAGAGGCTTTTTGTGCTTTATCTTGTAATACATTTATTAGGTGTAACGAGTCGGATAACATCACTTTAATGTCTATCCATCCGTCCCCCTCCACCTCCTGACCATAATTTTGGGTCCAGTAATCAGATAAAGGCCTTATGATGAGAATCGCATTAGCAAAAGTGTCAACACTCTTATACGGGTTACTGTAAAATGACTTGGAAAATTAGTTTCGAACCGACCCCATAATTTCGTTAATTGTCATTATGAGAAGAGGATGTGCCATAGTAGTTAGGCGTTATTTAAAGGAAACGATAATCGTTGCTAATCGCCATTTGTATTTAATTATTTTTTTTATGCTTTTTATCTGCTCTTTTTATATTAGCTTCTTGTACCAACGATTAGTCACTCTTTTTTTTCATATTGCGTCAAAACAGAGACCCTGAGTAGCGGAACCTAACGATGCGTTGTGTGTACCATACCTCGAAAATAATATTAATTATGGATACCTTCAAATATTATATAAATCTTTCAGCCTACCTTCATGCCAAATTAAACTTTCTCAGTAATCTGTCGGTGTGTTGTCTGTCACTCAATCTGCAACTGAACACTTTTATATAGGTATCTACGTAAATAAATATAAAAATACATTTGAATCGTCCATTTTCATCAGCTTACCCATGATTTTTAAAGCATGACGGCCCGGCTAGTGTACCTACTCGTATATACAATACACGAACAACCTACATATATCTGATACCCCCCGGCTGCGGCCGTGCGACCGACAGCTCCGTCGAACTGACAATGACGGCCACTGAAAACGCACCTCGTCCGGGATTAATTCAGAGGCAATAATTAAACGCTGTATCGGCCGTTGCCAATAGTCATTTAAGCGTTTTTGGTTATATACTAGTGTATAGAGTTTTAATTATTAGTTTTTTAATTAAATATATTAAATACGATTATTTTAAAGATTGTTTTTGTGGGAACCTTATCCAAACTAGCTTAATATATAAGGGGGAATTTTATAGATTCGATAACTGAAAGTGTACGTTCATAATATATCTAAAAATAGTTTAATATATCTCACCTAATTTTTCAATCATTGATCCTAAAAATAGAAGAAAATAAATTCATTGCATACACGTATATTTATATTTGAACCGTACTAGTACGAGTATAGATTCCGGCTTAATTTCATCCACACAATGCAATTCGATGCTGCAACGAATATGATAAGGCAATTTCAAAAATTGTTGTATTGCGCTTCACTGGAAGTCTATAGAAATGTTTTTTTTTTATAATTGTAAGGGAAATTTGTGTAAGTTTCATTTTACAATAAAGATGTGTATGTTTTTAATATTTTTTTACGTGGTATTCTACATTTTGGGGAAGAAAAAATACGTTAAAAATAATTATAATACGACATTTGAACCTGTACCCCTTGAAGTCACCCAAGCGCTCTGATCACTAAGCTTATACATTCTTATAAAGATACGACGAAATTAATTTACGCTTGTTACAATTTATTAATGTTCAAAAAGTACAATAAATAATATGTTGTTAAGTCTGTTTAGCTCCGAAAATTAACACTCAGTGACTCGAATTCGGATGGAAAGTGGAAAATTGTGGATTTTTTAAATATATGGAATATTTCTTATGTGTATATTTCTATAATGAAATATTCATTATATATACATTAAGTATTCCTAAAATATATTCATACATCAGAAAATTGACAAGCTCCTCAATTTTCCCCTATTTTATGAACATTGAGAACTAGCAACACTGAACAACTCCATTTCACTTACAGATACATTTTATCGGTCGGTGTACCCGACTCCTTAACTTCAAAGCTCTTTGAAATTAAGCCACGTGTATCTATTCGTATTCTCATATAGCGCACGTTAATATAGATATCTCGGCAAACAATTTTGCGACCCTTGTTACTTCGGCCGTAATAACTTCATTGTGATACCGACGCTGACGCTAGTAAACATTACGTACAATATACAGTACAAAACATAACTAAACTCTGCTTTTGAAACCTCGTGTTAGTCATAAGCTGATAGCGTGGCGGGAAAAAAACAGCTTCACTCTTTTTCCCGTACAGCAGGGTAAGCAGAGAGAATCTTAGTGTCAAGAAGAACGGAGTGTCCGTTCTGCGCTTTCCCCCTGAATTTACTAGACTTTGATTTTAGTACAATTCCCATTTGAGGCCAATTGTGGCGCAGAGGCACAAGCGTACGACTGTAAATTCTGCAGGTTTTTGATTCCCATTTAAAGAAATGAAATATTTAATATTTTCTTTCCATCGGTTTAGTAATGAGGCATAGGGCAGTGTTGAGATCCGCCAACTGACAGAAAGAGATTGATAAAAGCTTAAACAGCTTTCGAAACAATGAAGATGTATACTCGTATACTATAACCTCCAACTCCTCCGCCTTGCACCACGCACTCATCTGTCTTTGTCCCCAAGACACCTGCGCGACCTCCAATTATCAATGTAATTGGCTATTCAAAGTTGGCGCGATGGGGCGAGCACGGCATCGTTAATTAATAGAATCAACTGAACATTGAAATTTTCGCTCCACCAGTCTGAAGCTACATGGAAGCAATTTGAAGTAAATTTATGTGGAATGGCCTGACTTGAATAGCTTCCCAGCTAAATAAAACTTTAAAGAAATTCGTTTGAGAAAACACTTTGAAAATCCCAATTTATATTTTTCTATCATGTTCCTCGGTTGCTTAACCCAATTCTTGTAAATATAAAAGAAATAGCAATATTCTTTGCTTATATTTAACAAAATAATTTCTCCTATATTTTTACTTATTAAAAAAAATCTTCTAAGAAATCCAAACGTAAAGAAATACATCAATCAATCTATAACAATCCGGACGAGACTCCCCTAATTTTTCCATCGAATCAACAAATGTACCCGCTAATGTTGGTTAAAAATCATCAATAATATTATGTATGTACCCTCATAAATTTGGGTTAGAACTGATGCGCTGCAGGCGAACAATGTGCTCGCATGATGGATCGGGGGCCCGGGAGGTGCCGCCGCGCCGTGCGTACTTCATTCAATCAGGTGTGCTGAAAATCCATTTGCAAAAAGTCATGATGATTGATGCGACCGACTCATAAGTTGTGTATATTGTAATATTATAGCATTTTTCGGCTCGATTTCTCATACATTCGTTAATATTTGTAGTGTTCTTTCTTTTGAATTTTCGGATGGATTTTGTTTTGATGAATCTGATATTAATTTGACTTTTATAGGTTTTTGAAAAAGTTCAAAATGCTTATACCTAGTATGGTATAGTGAAAATTATTAAATGAATTATTTAAACTTCAACATATCCCTTAAATGTTACGAAAATGTATTTATTAGCTTTAATTTATTTAATTACAATGATAGAAATAGAAAATTCTTGAATTTCTTGAATCTTGAAATTCTTAAAAAAAAGTTAGACAATTTCAATTTTTATGGCAAATTCTCTATAAATGAATAAAAATACCACTTAAAACATCGGTCATTTCGCATATATAATAAGAAGGTCGGTTGTCTAATTAGTACGAGGTCTGCTCTGGTACGTGATGTACCGTCACGGATTACGACAAACCCGCACTGGAGTTACAGTTAAGCTTGCCCTGATTTGCCGGAAGTTAGACCGCCAAAGAGAACTAAGGCATGATCCGATTTGATCAAATTCATAGTTGCTAATTAGTTCCAGATACGAATACTTGACGGATTTTGGAGAATGACAGCTTTTTGATTTTCAATAATTGCTGGGTGATCGTGATTAATTAATAGAAAAGATTTATGAATATTTTGTAAAATTTTTGTTGATGTTTTTTTAGTTGTGGATGTGGATTTAAACTTGTCAAATTAATAAAAGACAGCGTAATAATAGACATCGAGTGGCATTAAATTCTGCCACCTCAAATATGTGTCGAATCAGGAGATAAGTGAGGAACGGAGTGTCTTAATACTACCTAGTATTGGTTCTCTCTACCCTTTCTGATACATACAAGATACAGCGTGAAACTAAAAAAAAACATGCAACTAATAGTAAGCGAACCTAAAATCTTTACGCTTATTATTTACAAGCAAGCCACGACCATCAAAAATTTCACTAAAATTAAAATTTTATTCGAAAAATGTTCTTTTCACAATTTGTAAGTAGTTAGCACTCAGTATATATGCATATTCATGGCATACTAAATAGCTTAATCGACTAACTAAACCGGCGCCTGTCTCGCCTCCGTAGTAACGCAGTTGCAAAATTATTACATTTTAGTTGGTCATTAGCGTGGTCGCGCAGGGGAGATATCCCGGCCGAGTATAAATCAGAATTTAATGACCACCAGCTCTAATATTTCCAAAGTGTTTCGGAACACGTCGTTGTACGTGTCCAGCCCCTTGTGTACAGTTCCTTATTAGAGACGTTTCTTCGTAAAAGGGATCGTGGGACTGAAAACTTTTCGGTCGGTTCGGTTATGGAGGGTAGTTACTGGGAATGTTGTCAAAAACTAATAGTAATGAATATATTTATGTATGCAATCTATATACAGTTTTTTTTGCCAACGTCGATGTCAATGAGAACACTTAATACTTGAATTAATTCTATTTGTTGTCGGTTGCCAGTGAATCCGTAGACTATTTTGGAGGTATCAAGCTGAAATTAATACCAAAGACTTATAAGTCTACGATTTCTTAGAGCACAGAAAAAATCAGGCTTCTGAGACAACGCAATCAGAAGATAGGAGTATTTACGCGTCGTTTTTGCTGCAGCTTGTAAAAAATTCTCCACGTAATCAGGACCTACGGGTCAGTTCCTCTGGACCTATACTTATGAAATTTGGCAAAAAATTAGAACTATTAATACAAATTAGGTAAAAATCCGAAAAGTGAAAATTTATAAGTATTTCATAGAAATAAAAGGAATGTATACGCCCGTAAACTAAAGTTTGTCATTTTTTCTACGCTTTGTTCACCTGAAATCCTTAAAAAAAACCTCAGTGGGCAATTCCGACTCGCACTTGACCGATTCTTTTACACAATTGACCGACAAAGCTATTATAATATGTAAGGTATAAAGCCATTATTAAGTTTGACCTTTACTGGTGGTCTAGCAAACGCATTACATATTAAAATCAATAACTATAATTAGAGTGGAATTATTTTCTAAATGTCATAAGTAATTGAATTGTCTGTCTGAATAGCAAATAGGAAAATTTTTGTCTAATTTTTTTTTTTTCATGTTTAATTTTCTAACAATTTTACAGAAACTGAAAAATAAAGTTTCACGTTTTTTAGTCTACAAAACCGAAGTTGAGCGCTACGACTTGTATACTGTAAAAACCGACTAAAATAAAAAAAATATATAATCCTTTCTAAAATTCTAAAACAAAACAAAAAAAAACAAATGTAACAACATCTTAACATACATATTTGCATTCGCCAAAACTCGTTCGTACATGCATTCCAAAGTAACAACCGCTCGAAATCGCTCAAAAACTTTATCATTTGAGTCCGCTGCCATATTTTCCGTTTCATCCTTTTTCGTTTCACTGTATTTGTAACGATCATCCCGGTTACGAGTTTTTATCCCGACAAATCCGGATAAATGGATCAACATCTTTAATAAACATAAAAATTTATTGGAACAAAGCTTTTTGCGCTGATAAATTGTGAATCGCTTATTCTGACTGTATTGTACATTTTATTGAAGGATGAGGCTGTCGGGGTGTAGCGACACAGTGTTACGATAAACGTGACGGTTGTGGGTTCGATTTCTACCGGTGTAATTAATTACTTTTATTTTCATTACTCCGGGAATAAGATAAAGCGTGGCATTAAGTTCTGCCTTTAAATAGGGCATCGAGAACTCGATGTTTTTTTTTAGTTGAAAAACCATTACTTAAAGTCCTATTTTTTGTTTAGACAGATTCTATGTGGAGTATAGAGAATATATAATAATAAGTCACTCTTCTTTCACGTTTAATTTATATATTTTAGAGAGTCTTTTTTTTTCAGTTTAACTCTGTACCTCGCATATAACCTAATAGTCAGAGCAAACCTAATATTCACACTCTCCGTTCCCCGCTTTCCACCAAATTAAACGAAGCGAAGTAATGGAAATATTAAATAATCCATTGACCAGAGTGGTAATATAACCCACAACAACCATCCCACTCTCTCCATATTTTTGAACTATTATTTGAATATTTACTTATAAAACTAAGTTTCTTCGATCACCTGTCAAAAATATCAATTTTACTACTCACTGCTCTGTATTGTACTAATTCCTCCAAATCGTGAATTCGTCTTAAGTTTTAACGCTAGCAAATTTCGCTTTAGTCATTGTTATTAAGTTGAATACCTGTCTGTGTGCCGGACGACATTTCTCGTTGAATACTTAAAGTCCTACTTCAAGTTTTATGCCTCAATGTTTATTTCGTAAGTTGATTTAAAATAGAGTAGGTATTTGAATTGACATTTGAAAGAAATATATAACATTTGGACAAAATTACAAATTTATGAATACCCTACCACAAAAGGAAAAATCAGAACCCTTACTTACATTTTGTTGTCCATCTGTCCATATGTCAAGACCATTTCAACGCAATCAAAAGATACAAGCATTTATACATCATTTTTGCTGCAATTTGTATGAAATTCGCGGCGGACTCACAACAGATACAACTATCACAAACTTATAATGGTAATTCATTTCATATAAAATGAGTGCATACATCAAATCTGACCTACAATCCTGAAATTGGTACGGATCCCTCGGTGAGCGAGTCCTACTTGCAGTATGTGTTTTATTATATTTAGCACAAATATATTATTTTGTAGAAACCTAAATATTTTTACTTCTCCATACTGTATTAGCGTACATTTAAAAGTAAAATTATAAAAATCTTATATGAATTTTATTTAATATTTTATATTGGTAGGCAGGTATATAATTGTAATATTCGATTCGATCTTTCTTCTACGTAATTTATCAACAAAACACCCAAAAGAAGAATATGTGTCAGTAGTATATATAATCTAAAGTATTAAAAGATATTCTATCAATACTTGAACAAAACATATTATAATGCAACAAAACATATTGTAACATACATAACAAACTCCCATATTTAGATGTAGTTTTTTTAATAGAAGAAGTGATTACTAAGAATAATATAAACAACGAATTCATTTTTGTGCTATATAGTATATGTATTATATATATTTAAAGAAAAAAGAAAAAGCCACATAAATGTGAAGCAATTATTGCTAATTATCAAACAGAGCCTATCATAGAGCATCCAGCTTATCTAAGCTAAAGTCAAGCGGTGGTGGAGCTGGTGTGTAGCTTGTTTTTGTGTTCCAGGGGGCGCGGGAAGGCGGCGCGCATAGGAACAATAAGGTAGCGTTCTTTGTGCGTGCGTAGGCTGTGTATCACTGTCCGACTAGCGCGCGTGAGAGCGTTCCAAGTCGAATCTACAGGAGAAATGCTTCATTTTCATCATTTTTTATCGATGTTTTATTTTTTTACAAAGCCTATTTCACCATACAACTTAAATAATACTAAATATATTAATTTAATCAACTCTACTATATAATAATGTCCAAAACGCAGAGCAACTGATGAGAACTCGAAAGGCAATTTTCTACAGTAATAAAATAGCATTAACGTAATTTGTATAATGATCTAACACTTCACGTTGACGACTATACTTTTTATGATAATGGAGACGAGCGGATTCAATTTAAATGACATTAATAAGATTAATTATCCGCGTCAAAGCCTTAAAATAGGCCTCTTCAAATAAAGTTTGTGGTGAAATTTGCCGTTTCTTATATTATTATTTTTTTAATTTTTGTTGTTTGAATTTTTACTGTGTTATTTTGTCGTCATAATTTATACATAGATATATATGTAAATGTACGACTAACTTTTGTTTTTTTGTGAATGATTAGTGTTCCAATTTATTTAGTCGCTGTGTTGTAGAATCATTCATAGATTAGAGACGTGTTGGACGTGCTACAAATGTTTTTGCCTAATAAAATGGAGCACTACATCCGGGTACTGTATTATCCTATAATTTTGTAAAGATCTCAGTGTTTGAGAAGGCTGACCTCTCTCGCGTAGATTCGACATCGGACATAACGCTCACTCTGCACTTAGTAAACGTCGTGCTGTAAGAGATATTTTATTTTCGTATTCATATCGAGACGTAATTAGTGTATTATTGTTAATTTTGTCGTTAATTTGTTCTACCCAATGCTATAAAGCCCGACAGTTGCCGCTAGTTTAGTTAGTATGAGGAAACTTATTGGGTGCCGCGCTTAATTCAGACAGACAAACGCTCAGATACATATATTTATATATTTCGATTCGAGGATTCCGTAGAATATTTTGCCTGTACACGTCCCGGCGAGTAGTTACCAATTGATCCTACGGAACCCTCTGCCTCTCTGAGTCACTATTGTTAAGTTAGTATTGTGCTAATTATGTGTTGGTCTGGATTTGGATTTTGTTCGTTGTTTCATTTTGACTAAACCTGTGTGTTATATGTGTTTTTATAGAAGCTGTTGTTTTTGTGTCTCATAACGGTGAAGCGCGGGGTCGCGTGTCGGGGCGGCGGCGAGGGCACTGGCTAACAAGGCGTTGGCTAAATTATATTCATTAAATAATTTCAAGCATAAATAAAACATTTATAAAATACTGTGTTAAAAGAAACTAAATTTTAAATACACACCAACGCTAAGTTAACACACATGGATTTTGGAGTCATAATTTTAAAAGTTTCTTAATATTATCTTAAATATAGCTTTAAAATCTTATAATAACAAAAATCCCATATAAACATTAAAAATATGAGTCCAAAGCTCGTCGCACCCGTCACCGCCGCACTGGGGTCGAGTCCAGGGGTACCAATTGGCACAGTCTAGTTCAATCCGCCGCTCCACGCACCACCGCTGGGCTTTTGTGGCGTGGCTCAGTGTATAACGCGTGTACCAACCCTAAGCTAATGCTCCACTTTTCTATTATAAACACAGATCGGAAGCTGTTCGTTGGCATGCTCAGCAAACAACAGACTGAGGAGGATGTACGCCAGCTGTTCACGCCATTCGGTACAATAGAAGAGTGCTCGATACTACGTGGCCCGGACGGAGCGAGTAAAGGTATGTACGGCTAACTTTTCTACAATACTCCATAGTTCATACAGTTTTAAAAATAAAATACCATGTCAACAGAACAAGTTCGCCACTCGTACAATAAGGAATATTTGTTTATTACTGAAAATACCACATTGACTCGAAATATATTTCGTTCTGAGTCGACACCTCTCAAAGAAACTAGCACCGCCATTATATTCTGTTCTCAAAGCGTATGTAGACTACTTTTTTTATCGGAAAATTGCATTTTGAAGAGGAATATTCGCACGTACGCGAAGCAATCAGACGTAAGAAGTTGATACGATAAATTTCACTCCCGCACCAATTCTGTTGTCTTTGTAGGTACGGGAGCTCGCGAAAATTGAAAACCCAATTTACTTTGACATAAAATGGAAAGCGCGTCTAATAAAGACGGTAGGTCAACAGAAAGAACGCGTATCATGACGAAACGCGAATTCAGCGAAACGTGCGTAATTTGAATACGCTGAGAGCTATATTTCACCTTAAATAGATCTAAATTGGTATATATTGAAATATAATATCTTTTTTTCTCATATAGCCGACAACTTTGGATTTACTTGAGGAAATATGTTTTAATAAAATGACTTTTTTACTTATTTATTACTGATATAATAAAATATTTAATACATTTTTAGCGTATAAAAAACAGATGTTTGAAACAATAAAATCCCAACCACTTGAAACTATGAATCAAAAATCGAATACTACCTTGCAATTGATGTTATCTTTTTGGCGTTGAGTGTAAAGCTCCATGTGCTACGTCAATTCGTAGCAATAGCTATTATCGGTTACGAGTGCCGTAGCGCCGTAGCACCGTAGCGTATGCTACGAAACGTAGCGAGTGTGTATTGTATCGCAATCAATTGAAAGCAGCTTATTTTTTCACTTTTGAAACTCAACAGAAATCTAAGTCGTATTATTTCTTTGCAGTTGCTTTTGAAGTTTATGTGTAGAAAACTAAGAATTATATTTGTTCAATAGTAGTTGGAACACTTTTATATGTATTTTTTAATATATTTATCTTATGTTCGAAGATTCATATGCTTATTGATAAAACTTTGGGGCTCATGTTATAAAAATCAAACTGAGTAAAAAATTCTAAAAATCTGTATATATTAAAGCATATATCTAAAGATAAAGTAACGATGAAAGAGCCAGTCGTGGCGCAGTTGCATAAGCATGTTACTGTAACCGCGACAGTTTATAGGTTCAATTCTCACTCTAAGAAATTAAATATTTCATGTTTTCATTTCTTCTCTTTGGTGTCGAGGCAAATTGGACGGAATGTCTTAACACTAGGCTCCCTCTCCTTATTCTGCTTCATGCAGAATACAGCGTGACGCTGAAAATTAGATGTGACAACCAATTTATGTAACAAATCCAAGCTTTGCCACAACGGTTACCAGAACAGGCAATTATTTACGTCACATTTATTCAAACCTCAAGTGTTTCGCGTTATGTTAAACAGTGACATTAAATTCCGCTGTTGCCAACAATTACCTAAGTCGGCTAGCACGCAAATGTTTACTACTAATTCAAATTGAAACAGCCGCGGCCATAATACGTCATAGCGACAGCGACAGCCCGTCTCCGCGTTACGCAACTTTAATTTAATTTTATCCTCACTCAAATTTCGTCAGATTTTAATTGAGTTATCCTCCATAAAGCCCCGTTACGTAGCGCGGTTTGTTAGTTGCTAAACCACTGTCTTTACACACTAGCTCTAAGCTTTTTACGTTCAAACAGGCGTTCGTTATTGGGCCATAAAGTTATTACAGGCAGATGTACAACAGACGCACCAAATTGTTAATTCCCGTTAATTGTTCGACGCCGCGGTGCGATAAACTCATTTTTATGGGTTTCTCAACGTTATCGCTGTCGTCGTTTTAATTATAATTTAAGTAGGATTTCAGCCTCGCTTTCAGTCTTTGACGTTGTAAGTTAAAAAAGTAAACGTTCTCAAGCTACTTATCTACTATTATGCCTACAAGGGTCCTCGGAGCCAACTTTTCTATTTAATCCACATTTAATTGCAATTAAATATTTTAATTAGTGGAAGTGCCTTAAATATAAAATTAATCTCTCAAAGAAACTTTTTTCTCGTGATATTTTTTATTAATATCTTAAGTGTTATCAGAAAATGGCTTATTCTGGCCAATTTGTGATGAAATAACAGTTTTTAAAAACCTTTTTTACGATAATACCTGATAATACGTGAATGTCTATTATAATTAAGTAAAATTCATTATAATGATAACTTAACTATCTATTTTCTCCTTCACGTATTGTAAGTCACCAAGGTGACACTTTGCTTATCACACCCTACCACCTACTTTACTCTTTTACTGCTTAACCATAAATCGTATATCAGAAACGTCTATACTCGTAACTCTCCGAGCACCACCAACGAGCAACGAAACCGTATTTTACCTATACAATTAAACGGAACGAAATCACTTTCACCGGTAACAGAACTTGGTAACGGTCAATAAAAGTCTCTTTAATCTGCCATTCCGGCGTTATCACTAGCGTTCACCGCAAATGATCGCACTTGCAATCCTAACGGTGGAATGCTGAAAATTTGTAGGTGGTGCTTTCGAGAAGCTCTTTTTCGAGTCTATATACATAGCTATACTGTTTTGGACGAGGGTTAGGCTTGAAAGTATACTCTGATTCTTATTTTTTATAACTATCCTTAAAATAATCGTATTGTGACAGAAATTGTATATTTATCTAAGATCACAATCTGTATACGGTCTGTCTGTATACGTAATCTATATATCCTATATCTTATAAAACAAAGTCGCTTTTTGTGTCTGTCTGAACTTTCTAACTCTTCTTCTTCTAAACCACCCAACAGATTTTTATGCGGTTTTCACCATTAGGTCGAGTATTTCTCAGGGAAGGTTTATATATAGTTTATTATTTGTACATTCTTATGTAAATTAACATAAATACGATAAATGTGTCTAAAGTCCTACCCGTTGAGACACTTTCGCGCATGCGCTGCTTTAATGGTAAGTACTACATGAAAATAATGTATCGGAGTATTGTTCCTCTTAATAAGATCTACAAAAAAGTCCGCGACGGCATATTCATATCTTTTGAGAATAACGTGTAGTGATCATTTTTCTGTCTAAAAATTGTAATTTCAATATATTTTTTATTGTGAGGAATATTTTTCCATAACGGTATTAATCCTTATCCTTTAAAATACTTTATTAAATTTCTACGTTAAACGAAGATAAAATTTGCTTTTTACACAATTTCGAAATTGCGAATAGTTTTAGAGAAAAACGCATTTAATTGTTAACACATCACGCCGGTAACACATCAGCTGTATCGAGTCAAGTTCTACTTATCCCTTACTGTCAGTATATAAATAAATATATTAGTTACGTTGACCATTTAATGTAGATCAAAACTGTCTTTTACTGTTTTTCATTTTAATAAGTACTTTAGAAGTTGTTACAATATCAAAATATCCTTGCTGCGAAACGCGCCCCGCGGCGTTTTGCTTATACAAGCGCGTCATGAGCATTCATCGGTGGTTCAGTGGTAGAATGCTCGCCTGACACGCGGGCGGCCCGGGTTCGATTCCCGGCCGATGCAATCTATTTAATTTTCCTCACAAGCAGCCACGTAGTGCCTACCCAACCGGTGTCGCTGTTTTAACAGCATTAACCACAAGCTCAAAAAAAAAACCCGCCTGCCTCTATAGCGAAGAAGATTTAGATTGTGTTATTTATTTGTGTTTATTTTAAAACAATTGGAAAATCCTTATTGAAACTACGAAAATGCGGGTTGCATTAGGGTTGAATTAATTTTCACATTATCTTAAGTGCTTTGCAAACATACATTATATGAATAATTCAGTAGTTAAGGCGGGCGAAGCCGCGAGCAGGTCGCTAGTGTGTAATAATAAACAACATACTACTAAAAAATTAACTAACAATAGTAAGAAAAGAACAGCTACAAAAAATCGGTAAATCTACAAACTTCTTAGACCACACTAGCTAAAATATTACCAAACCACAAAACTTATAACATAACCGTCATATAAAGTACAATATCCGGAGACAACAAACAAAATACCCCACGAATTTATTTTTGAAACACAAAAATCCTCAACACCTATCCACGTTAGTCTTGTTATCGTTTCGTCCAACCGTAATAAGGGAGGTCACGGCGTATAAGCATCGTAAAATTGCCGCAAACTCGCTCTCTTTACAGCCCTAGTAACGGCTGAATCGTAAAATATCACCAATTTACTTCACACTTAGAAACGACTCGCGCGGTCGCCTCACGTGTTGTCTGAGCCTCTTAAATAACTAATGTCTCATGCGATTGTTGTGAATGCTTAAAGCGGTAGCTCATGATATGATGAAGAAGCTAGTTCTTCCAGTATAGACATGACTTTGAAATATTTAAATGAACTTTAAATTTAATATATTTTTTTGAGAAACAATTTGAGGCCATTCGTAGCGCAGGTCCTGTTGATTGTGGGTTAGAATACCACTACAGGAAATTAATTATTATTTTTTGTTTCTTCGCTCTGGCGTCAGCAACGCAATGCTCCAGAATTCGGCAGAAAGTGGGGAGCGGAATGTCTTAATACTAGGCTTTCTCTGCCTACCTTGCTACATGCGGGATACAGCGTGAAGCTGAAAAAAGTTGTAGATCAATGTATAAGTAAAATCCTGACTTATACAATCAGTGAAATTTAAACCAATCTAAAATTTTTCAATTAAAGTTCCATGATGTATATGACAGCATCCAAATAAAATTATCTCCCAACAAAATCATAAACCACCACCAAAACAAGACCAATCAATAGTCGAGCATAAATTAGAGAAATTGCTATATATTACAAATTCCGCCTGACTTGCAACCCTTATCATGCCCATCTTAGCGCTCGAACGAAATAAATGGTTTCCGATTTTCTAATTCGCGTATGGACCCGTATCCGTATCCGAAAACGTCAGTTAAAAAACTCACGATCCGGAACTTCGATACTCGCTACATAATCGCTGGAGGGAGTGCCCACATTTATTATTATCCTTTGTAAGAGAAAAAGGATGGTTGTGAAATGTTTATAGAGCTGCTATGAATGTGAAGCTTATATTTATATTATGTGTGAAACGTATACAACGTTACTAAAAACTCGGTGAAAGTTACAACTTGGTTAAAAAATTGCGTAATCCAACTTTTAAAAATCGACGTACCATATTTCAACATATATAGAGTTTTTTAGAATACATATACTTATAATATATTCTAGAAAACTCTAGATTTCTTTTATGAATATAGAAAATTAATATTAATATAGCACAATGCCACTTTTACCCCATATAAGTGATCGATGATAGTTTTTAACAAATTTTACCAATTTAGGTAGTCAGAAAGAGATAACAATTTTTGATAGACAATTAATATCAATTCTATACATAGAGGCCAAATGTCAGTGTATCTTAACTACTGTCGCGACTTTCAATTAAGCTTAATGTCCAAATTTTATTGTTTTTATTCAAAACAATAAAAGATATTTTGTTACTTTTATCTAATAATTTATCTAAATTGTTAATCATGCTAGATTTTCTCTACATACCATAAAAAAATATACATACGAGTAAAACGTCCAAACCTTATTGAAGTCTAATCGACCGTGTGTCACATCTAGCGTATGCAAAGCTGAAAAGCCGAATATGTGGAGTGGTACGAGTAAAATTGAAATGTTATAGGGCGGGACAAGGGCTCGCGACCGTGACGCCGTGATTCGCGATATTTTATTGCCACCGCCTTATCTGTTCGGGGTCCATATTTCGGGAACAGACGTGAACGTGACTCTAAGAGCTTTCGAACCTTTATAAATAATACAGCATTGAGTGTGGGATCGTCTTAAAATTTTCAATTTTCTTGTCAACTCATTTTCGGATATTCTGGATATGATATTTATTGATAATAACTTTATTTTTGAAGTGTATTTAATGTTACATGTTGCTGTTGCTCTGGGTTTCTATATTCCCTCTGCCTACCCTTCTCTGTGTTGAGCTTTAAAACAAATTTACGTCCAATTTTGAACATAATTCAAAAAGAACTCAGCTTTCATAATCTTTAATTTCATCGATTTGTGAATAGAAAAACTAACATAAAGTCCAAACACCATATATAATTATAAAGCCATCCAAGCTGTTACAATCAAAGAAACCTCAAAGTCCGCTCATTACGCAACTCGGCACGGCATCACTCAGACGGTGACGTCACGTCAGCGCCGGTGCCCGCCGCAAATCAACCGACGCTCGTGGCATACAATTACAATATGACGCCCGCCTTTGCTGCGGTTACGTTTACAGTTTGTAGGCTTTTTAATTGAATTACGAGTTCGTGTATTGATTTTTTTGGAGTTTTATATGTGTTTTTTGATTGGGTTTTGATGTGTTTTATATATGTAGGTATATATAAAAAATGGTAAAAAAAACTATTAATGAATATATAATACATAGCTCGGGGTTGAATTCAGTAAACCAGGACGTAATGTCTCAAATTGGGCTGTGCATAGGGAACACGTTGCCATAACACTAGTTTTCATCTACCAACTCTGCTATATAGCAGGCTGACTGGCATGACTAAAATTGAAATCTTACAGGTGAATCAATTGAAACGTTAATATCGATTGCGAAGAGCGGTACAAAAAAAAATGTTCAAACAGAGTTTATAATTAAATCTTAGGCATACTCAGAACCTATAAATAATAATATATATTCATAAACCTCCAACCTTTAAGTATGAAAGGTTAAATTTTGGTTCTCTTAAGGTCACATGTATTGAGCTGTCAGGTTTTTGCTACTCACTCTGCTACTTAGCGCGACGTCAGATTGTATGAGAAATTAATTTATAAATCGCAAGTTAGATTTATTACATTCAACAAGTGGTTGTTCATATATTATATTTAATACGATAAACGATTCATATTATTTATTCACATAATAAAAAGAAATTCACAATAATCAATATTACTAATATATTTTATGTTGTTTCTCATATTTTATAATTTATATTTTTTTAGATAGAATCAACTATGTTTAGCTTTATGCTGTATACTGCAAATAGCAGGGTAGGAAGAGAAAACTTACCGTTAAGATACTCTCTTCACTACTTTCTACCCAATTTTCGGTGGGGCGGCCAACGCCGTGCTTTGAAAGAAAAAATAACTTATGCTACTTATGAAATGTTCTATCTTTATCTTACAATTATATAATAAAAATACAAAAATAAAAGAAAAGAAAAACTTACTAAATATTCCACATAAGACATAAATAGGTACCTGGTACAGAAGTAACATATTGACTCGACGTCAAACGCAAACGCCCAGTTTTTGCTCCGTCACGCCCACGTGCGCGTAATGATGTAATGCTACGAGGCGATTCGCTTATAAATATCCACATTCAACAAGTGTCAACGTTGTTTTTGCTGAAATAATAATACTTGTTTATTTTGATATGAGATTACTTATACTCAGATTTTATTACTGAAATATGAAATAAGATATTTGTCAGTGTCTGTGTCTGTGAACGATGATCGTGGGTTCGATAGCCACTCAGGAGAATGATTATTATATATATTTAAATTATTTTCATTCTCTTGCAGACAAGTATCTAACTATAGTTTTTCTTAAGTGCACAATGTATTCCGCACATGACAGGATAGGCAGAGAGAACGTGGGAACCTAAGTTCCCCACATTCCGCCAAATTCTGTTAGCATTCCGTTAAAGCCTTAATTAGACTGAGGAAATTAAAATATTTTAAATAGAACTATTCTTTCTCGAATGTAAATCATGATAGGTTCATAGCTGAAATTCATAAAATTAGTCAAAAAATTTATGACAAATTTAAATGCCTTAATGGGAATAAAGTGACCTTGTTATGTGCGGGATACAGAATAAACAAAAAATAAAATAAAAATTATATGTATTTAACATACAAAAACTAAATTAGTTACAACATTAAATCACAATACACAGACATAAAAATTTACTAATTTGAAAAAAAAAACAACAAAAAAAATATCATCCTAACATTAGAACTAAACAAAAAAGAGAACAAGACAAAGTAACATTATAATGCGAAAATAATATTTTTAAAAGCATAATTAGCGTAAAATATCCACATGGTAGCTATCTTCTGTCCCGTAGCCGGTTTATACCCTTGTTACATTAAGCTTCGCCTCGAGCGGGGAAGTGCTCGCGAAAAAATCCAACCTTTGTACTGGAAAACTCGAACAGAGCTGTAGATATGGAAAAAAGCGAATTTAATTAACTCCCATATGATGGAAATTGAACGATAAAAATATGCTTTATTTTTTTATGTACTTTCTTTTTGCTATCCAAAATTATAGAGTTTCACTGGAGCAAATATTTTGAGTTGATATTAAAATGTGTTTCAATATTGATCGTCTGTATAGGATCCTTTATTAAATGTCTACAGTTTATTATTTTAATATCTGATATCGAGGCCGTGGCCCATCGGTAGGTACACCATCTGACTGTAAGAGCTGTGACTTCGATTCATACTTGGGGGAATAAATTGTTTTCGTTTCCTCTTTCTGGTAACAAATTAAAATCCAGCGTTGAGTTCCGCCACTTAACTCCCCCAGAGTTTCCCCAGTCTACACCATTATATAATATGAGAAACAGCAAGAAAAACGACGATCTTAAGTAATAAATTATTCTTAACAAATCGTACATCGTATCCAGTATCTATGAAATAGGATAACAAAATCACAAACTACATCTTAAATACCAATAACCCTGTAATAACCATAACGTAACTATCATTTATTAACATGAGCAACGAAAATGTTCCACCCCTGTCAATACCTCAGTACTAAGGACTAAGGTTCTATAGGAGATAGTCGTCAAATTAATAACCGCAACTCATCTTCATAATAGTAATCGTGATCCACTGTGCCTCAGCGGTAATGGGGGGCTTAATTAGGCACTTAATAGAAAAACTCAGCGAGGAACAATGGGGAGCGGAATGAGAAATGGCACATTGATGCTTAATACCGACCGGACTGGATAAATCTTTGTTGGTAACAGGATAATGTTTTTGCAAGTTGATTTAAATATTATGAGGTGTTATGAGACAGAATATTATATTTTACTGTCTCTTTATTATTTTGTTTCATTATGTCCTTAGGAGAGGCCTATGCCCAATAGTGAGCGTTTGAAGGCTGACGATGATGATGTTGATAATGATGATTGCTTCTTTCTTAAATAAATATCATTCAAGCAATGATAAAATACTAGCCAAATGATAGGAATATACATAAAAACTTCGCTATTTTTCCGTAGTAAATAAAAATTTTAATACTAGTAAGATAACACACCCGGGTAGTTCTCTGACGTCATTTATTTCCCAAAAATAAATAAAAAAACAATTCTTAAGCTTAACTGAACTATTATACTAATTTGTAATGTAAATTCATTACAAATAACTTTTCACGTATTACCAAATAGCTTTGGCCATTCTAGATTCTATACAGCAGTCATCCCAGTAATTTATCTGTTATTACCGTAGCAATATCTCCGTAACGACACGATCCATGGCAAGCGAGGATTATACAGACACCTCCATGCAATAAACGAGCCGCTCACCCAACTTGACGGCCTTGATAAATGTAAACAATGGCATACCTGTAAACTGCCGTGGTGATGATTAAAATGAGACATTTCAAACAAAAAGATGCTTGACGAGTTGTGGAATGGTGCTTTAATCAACTGTATTTTGTAATAAGCTTTTGGAGTTAAGGTTTAGTATATATTTTTTTCTATGTTTTTTTTAATATTACTTTTAAGAAAGTTTGTGTTTGTGTTCAATCAATGGATTGTGTGAAATTAATTAATAATATTTTTTTGAAGTCGTGGAATGACCCTGTTCCGTTACCTAGTTGGTTCATTTACAAACATAACCAGATGTGTATAATAAAAATAGTATATATGAAGTTATTGTCTCACCATAAAATACAAAAAAAAAAACATTTTATCGACAGCATCCCCTAAAAAAACCAAAAAAATAAAAATAACTCAAAACAAAACATAAGCAACAATTTAATTAACATAACCCTACAAAATTATCCATTGTTTCCTAAAACAATCGAGTTCCAAGTACATCAAGTGGCTAATTCAGTACGGCCAAGTCACGGTGAGGCAGCATGAGAAGCGTTTTCCAAGCCAAGTCACCCTGAACACTGGAGGTGGCGTCGATAACCGTTTTATTTGCCGAATCATTTATTATTACGTGATTTTGCCGATGCAAGGTGTTTTGACGTCAAATGAATGACATGATTGGACGTTTTGCTAACAAGTTCATGTTTTGGTTGAGTTTGTTGTTTTTTGGTTGGTTTATGGTTGGTATTTAATCATTTTTGTGTAATTTTAAATAATCATTATTACCATAAATCGAAGAATTGAAAAGCATAGTGTTAAGATACTCCGTTCCCCATTAAGATATTTCGTTCCCCACTTTCCGCCGAATTCTTAAGATATTGCGTTACCAGAGTGAAAAAATAAAAAATATATTCTCCCGAGTGTGAATCAAAGCTACAACCTCGAGTTAATAGTCGCACACTTGTGCCCCTACACCACGACGGTCTTTACGTATTCATTACGAAAATTAATATTAGTTATTATTTTAATAATAACTAATATTAATTTAATATTAGTTATTATAACCACAATTGGTGAGTGTGTCAAAATAATGCAATATAAATAAGATAACCATTTAAAACAATGGGAAACATATCGCCCGTAATATATTGTCATGAAACGCAATACTTTGAGGGTAAAATTAATGTACTATACAAAATGAATGCCTGTTACGACCAAATATTATTCAATGATTGAAAATTGATAGTTATTTCTTTTTTTTTAGCTATACAGGCAGAGGGACAATGGAAACCAGGGGAACAGTGTTAAGACACTCCGTTTTCCATTAAGACAGATTCATTCCTCAATTTCTGTAAAATTATTCCAAAGTATAAATTAAAGACTTAATATTGTATTACAGTTAAAAACAAGATAAAATCTTTTTACATATCAATCTCAGTAATATACTAATATTACCTTTTTTAATTCAAAAACCGTTCAACAATTTAATAATAACAGAACAAATAAACAAACATACAAACTATAATTTATAATATCACTCGGGTAACCAATAAGCAAATGAGAAAATGCAGTTGAATCCCCTCAAAGCAATTCAAACCAAATAGACTACTCGAAACTACAACTGCCGCGTCTTTTACAGTCCCTGGACAGTCGACTTCGCCTTATAAATGTTTACCTTTAATGAATAAATGAAAATACGGGACATTTACAAGCGAAGCGAAACTTACCTTAGGGAGCGAACGCTATGCTCACTAGATAATAGCTAATATGGGAGTTCGAATATTACACGGACTGCTGGAATACAAAAATCTTTGATATATTTAAAATGTTAAAAAACCACTTCTCTAAAAATATAAATGTATTCGTTCCCAGAAGTGGTGATAGAACTCTCTTTCATATCTTTTAAAATCTTGTTTTTTTTTAAATATTCCTACGTCATGCACGATCGAATTAGAAAAATGTATGGCGGTACTGAACGCCGCGATTTGCTTTGTTGCAAACAAATTAATTTTCAGAATAGGTTTTAAATGAGCAAGAACTTAACATATATTTTTTATTAAAATCCACGAAACAATATTCAATTTTGAATACCTTATATACTATAGCTGAACATAAATACAATGAATATTGAACCCAGGACTTTTGAACTCAACCAAACTACTACCAAATTTATCTATACTCTACCCTTCTCTACCTTTTAGAAATCTCACAATTAAAATATTTAAATAGTATCCATTTTAAAACATGAAAACCAACATTTAATTTGAAGGTTTTATTATATCTAATATTTAACTCAGTCCCCCAGTTGATTACGGAACCTTATAGGGGTAAATGCCAGCACGTTTATTACCGAGTGACATCAAGGTGAAATGATGACTTGACGTCTTTGGGAGGAGCGGCTAGCGATTGTAAATGTAATGGTTTTATAATTAAATTAGGGTAAGGTTTTATGTTATTTTCAGTTTGTCGCTGTATCCCGTATATAGGATGAGGGAAATTAGAGCTAGGACACTCCGTTCAACACTTTCTTTCTTTCTCAAGTTTTCTTGTAGTGGAACTCTACGCCGAGTTTTGCCTTGTTACAAGGAGTAAATAAAAATATTAAATATTTCATTACCCAGAGTGAGAATCAATTCCATAACAGCGCCATGACGGCTTCACGGACAACCGAACGGGACGGGCTTTTCTTTTTAAATGAGAATCTTTGTGAGTTCGCTCGTTTAAAATTAATGTTGCATAATATCTCATTTGTCTCCTTACAAATCCCAAAGTATGAAAAATATATAACCAACAAATATTATATCATAAAAAAATATTCATAATAACGAAATCTATTGACAATATCATAAAAAGAATTTTAAAATTCAATCTATTTGTTATCTATACAGAGATAGTGGAAAATAGTATTATTTTAAACAGCAAATGCAGTTACAGTGAGGCTTACCGTCTGTGTCTTAGCGTGGTCGATACCTATGGAGTTAGTTCTAAACATCTTTTCTGAAAGATACACTAGATATTGAATAAGCTTGTTGTTTTTGTTTATTTTATTTTTATTTCTTTGTAATATTCAAGTTTATTTTATGTAAATTAATGCTTAAGAAATTTTTAAGTGCTGAAATCTGAAATATTTATTTGAAAGCAAGTTTAATATCACAAATTGATGGTTGATATAATACATCAAAATGATAGTTTTGTAATCTTTTTATAAGGAAAATTATATTCTTAATTGTGTAATTAACTTGGTATAAATACGTATATACGAGTAGGAGGGTACACAGAAGGAACCTAGTGTTAAAACACTACGTTTTCCATTTTGAACTCAAGGCTACACTTTCTCTCGTTACCAGAGCGAAAAAATGAAAATAATTCCTCCCCCCAAATGGAAATCAAACCCACAACCATCGATTACAGTCACGTATACATAATATTATAACCAAAACCTTATAAATAATATTTTCAGTACACGCGTTTCACTGACATCCAGGCTAATATAATTCACAGTGCGTCCCCGGTGGCCTATATCCATTTTACCTGAGCTATGCGTTACCTTTGTTTGGTAATTGACTTACAAATCAACTGCAAAAGAGGCTTAAGTTCTGCTTTTACGCACATTATTTGAATATTTTACTAATATTATATAACGTTATAGGTTTCAGCTGCTTGAATTTATTCCCTTTTTAGGGTTCCGTACCCATAGGGTAAAACGTGACCCTATTACTAAGACTCCGCTGTATGTCTGTCCGTCTATCACCACACTATATCCCAGAAACCGTGACAATTGGAATTTCAAATTTGTGGTTATATAATGTTTTACAAGACCGGGAAAATGAACAAAAAAATACGAATAAGTAAATCAAAACATAGAAGACTACCTGTAGGCATCGAAACCATTGAGTGTATAGTCTGAGTTACCTTCATCTATCTATACCATATTAATAATGCTGATGCTGAAGAGTTTGTTTGGTCTCAAAGCTATACAATAAAAAAATTTAACTGAAAAAAATATATACAAATTATCGTTGTACCCCAACTTTTAACAAATTAATTATTTCCTATATAAAACATATTTTATAGGCTTCTTTCTCAATAAAATGTCCCCAATAAAGCTCGACAAAGGAACTCATTATATAAATAGTAAGTTAATTTGTCCCAAGGGCAGTGAACGACTTCGCATCTTTTTAAACGTTCAATAAACTCCCAAAGTTTCCCCGACAGGCCGTTCCTTAATATGTTGTTTTTTTTTTTAATGAAATTGTTTACCCACTAGCTTAGTTGAACTAGTATTCTAAAAATATCGAAATTCTATATTTAAAATATAGATTATTTATACCTGTATGTATTGCTATACCAAGTATAGCAAAATTAAATATATATTACAAATTCCTCCGGGAATCAAACCTACAACCGTTGCGCGTATAGTTAGATACTGTGCTAATTTTCTACGATAACTCTTTTAATTGTTTCTATAAAAAAATATATTCTTATAGTTAATTTTAGAAAAAAAAGGTAATTATCCTACAGAATTAGTTCTTCATATTTTCTGTAAAATTTATTACTTATTTTGTAGTATTTTTACGAGAAATATATAATATAGGAAAAAATGGAGAACCATAGTAACTTTTCCACTCATACCTACCTATTAAGCCATACTCCAACGTTATACCAACGTATAATTTAATATAAATAGAATTTCCTCCACAAATTTCGACATAATCGGGGTACACGTACTCGTATCAAGTTAAGTTTAAATAAACTACAATTATGTAAGAGAGCGTCGTACAAAGCTCAGGAAACGTAGCGCAAAATTAATTAAGCTTCGCCATACAACGGCGAGGTGGAGGTGAAAAAATACGAGTATCTACCTATTTAAGTAAAGGTTTGATGCCTAACTGATGTAATGTATAGAATTGAATATCGTTCTTTTTGCAGTTTTACGCAATTTTAAGACATTTACACATTTGAGACATTGCGTGGTGAATGCAAAAAATATATATAATAAATAGGTAATAGCATCTCGCATATTTTCAATAATATTACTGCAAATATTGAAAATTTATTAATAGAAAAAAAGATGATGAAGACGGGCGAATCTGACTCGCACTTGACCGGTTTTTTTACATTATAAGTACTAATCCAAGATCCCAGAGCCGAAAAAAATATAATTAAAGCTTTCAATTTTTCTATAACTCTTATATATAACTTTTATAATTCAATTTTTATAATTTTAAAATTTTTCAATTTAAATTTCTTTTATAATTTTTCAATTCAATATATAACTTTTATATAACAAAAAAATAAAAATTTAGCGAAAAATCACTACTTTCTCTGCCAATACATCCTTCTTATTTCTATTCCCGTTATTTTCATTCACAACGAAAAAAAAGATAGGAATTTTAATAAAGCAGGGTCACGTAACTTTCATGGGTAGTAACAAACCCAACGACGAGATCGTTGCAAAATAAACCTAAGTCCACCCACAATATATTTGTTTTATATACAACTCTACGTACAAACAGTTTATTGAAAGACATCCTTGTTATTTGATAGCTTATATATGATACGGCATTCAATTGAGTAGTTTTATTAGTGCCATAACTAAGGAATATATGCGTTTTTCTTTTTTTATTATTTAAGGCAAGGAGGTAATTGCTTAGTAATAAAGTAGTATGTATATTGTATATATATATAGGAGTAGGGGGATAGTTGCGGCTTTACTACCTACAACACTAACATAAATAATCTGTACATAGCAGGCTAGGCAGAGAGAACATAGAAATAAGACACTCCGTTCTCCACTTTCCGCCGCATTTTTCGAGGTGTTTTCGAGGTACGACGAACCCAAAAAACACTTAGCTTCCATTACTTAAAAAATGCACCCTATTTGTATATAGAATTATGAAAACTAAAAGTGACATGTGTAACACTAGACTAGGGGGCGGCCGGGTCAGTGCGACATCAGTCAGAGATCATTAGTGATTCCCCACATAATGATTGTACCACAGCCTCTCGTATCTCGTTTGTCACGCTCGCTCGGCTGCCTTCTATTAATTATTATTTAAGTCACGTCAAGAGTATTACGTTCTAACTGAGTTTTAGAGCTCCCGCTTGGATTGAAGCTTTTTGAATGGCTTATTAAATCGACATTTTTTATGTTAAATTTGGGAGTGTTGTAAAAATAATTGTTTTTATTTTTGTTTAATTTTTGTAGGGTTCAGTTTTTTATTGTTTTATCTTCACGCTATGTCCCACACATAGCGGAGTCTGTAGGGGGAACCTGAAAACCTTAAGATACTTCGTTCCCATTAAAATGTTTTCCGTTATCCCCGATCGCGGCCGAGGCGAGGTTCGGTAGCGGAACTCAACGCCACGTTTTGCCTCGTTACCAGAGTGACGATACGAAAATATTTAGTATTTAATTTCCTTCAGTGTGAATCGAACCCACAATATGTCGCGTTTACGATAGCGCGCTTGATCCTCTACCCCCGTTTGGCTTCATAGAGTCCAGTAACTATAAAAATTGGTTTGGGTGGCTTAGATATAAGAGAGCGGTTCTTTTAATAATATAAATTAAGAAATTAATTAAAACGCAATAAATTAAGGAACAGAATATCTTAATTCTTAACATTAGTTGAATGCGTGAAGCCAAAAATGCCGAAAAGCCTTAAAAAGTTATAGAGATTTTCATATCTTATATCAACAAATAAACTGAACAAAAAAATCCCTCCACCCTCCACAATACCGTAATTTTAGAAGCGAGTGCAAAATCACGTCCCAATGCATCCGGGAGGGCAAGAAAGTATCTTAATTATCATATTGTTGTATAAAATTGTCATTAAAACTCAAAAGTCGATAACATTCAAGTTGCCATTGTAAAAACAGGCCTCTTGAGGAAGGTTCGTTTAGGTCGCGCTAGACACTCGCGCCAGTACTGCCTCTCATTGATTTTTTTAAGGAATAATTTGTGATAAATTAGTATAAAATTACTATTTAGTTCCTATGGAGCTAATATTTATTATGTTTATAAAAGTAAAAGAACTTTGTAGGTGTTTTTTAATCGTATTTTGTCATCTGCATACATGTACACAAAAATACATAATGATCATATTTTAAAAATATATTAAGGTAAAAAGAGTGGAGAAATAATATTAGGTCAAACACCGTCAATATGTGAAATTTTAATACTACACATTACTGCACGTGTAGCAGAATCTAGTATTAAAACACTCCGTCCTCCAATTTCCGCCCGAATTGGAGACATTACGCGTTGATTGATGGAACAGAACTGCGTTCTATCCTATCAAAAATCGAAAAACAATAATAATAATAAATCAATTAATTTTGACTACATCCCTACACAAAGTGGAGGCAGCACAGTATTTGCGAGGACAAAAAAATACCCTCAGTGAGGTCACGTACATCACTAATTCGCTCCCCGGGTTGGAATCATGTCGGGAATACACTGTATTCGGTCAGTATCATTTGCTGAGATGAGACGCTTTTGCATATTTATTAAAAAACAAAATTACATGATCAAGAGAATATTGTGTATGATTCTGGAGACATTTTTTATTAGATAGGGGTTTTTTCTGTTTGCATTTTATATGACTTGTTATCATGGCCTAATTGGAATTTCTGACCAAGATGTACACAACATGATGATTATGGGTTCGATATTCATTGAAAGTTTTTTTTTCGGTTAAGTAGGCTAAGGCTCCATTAAAATGTTGATGACGAAATCATTGATATCCAAACGCAATTATTGTACTTAGATTGTTATAGGCCGCAATGCCTCAAAAATACAATGGAAACGAAACGTCTTGAAGGAAACCTGTCTTAGCACCAGGTTCCATCTTCCTACTATTACTATTTATCTATATAAGTATTCTTATTTCTCTTCAAGTGTACACAAATGAATACCGTTTTTTACACTATACACAAAGTTATTTAATTTAGCAAAATTGTGCATCGTCACAAAATATTTAAGTTCCACTAAGGAAGAGGAATGGACGCGACTAATTAAATAAGTGCACGTGAGAAAGGAAATGGCTCGCGCTTTCCATACTTTACAAATGAAAAATTTCTGTTCTATATCTACACTATAGGTACATCGCTTTTGAGGATATATTAGTAGTCAAATTACGTTATTTTTGTTCGAATAAATAATTTGAGTCCATCGTAGCGCAGTTGGACTATTATAGACTATTATTATAGGTACTATTAATACATGTGAGACTAGTATGGTTCATTATTATATTACTTGCTTAATTGTTTATGTTTATTTTAGAAAACATAAAAAATAATAACATCCTTAGACTATTTACAAGAGGTACGGATTTGAGTGCGGATATGTTTTATACGTTTTTAAAAAAAATATTTATGTGTGTGGCCGTGATACCACACCACACCGGTTATTAGAGATAGTTAAAAAGATATTTTTCCCGATGGTCATCGAACCTACATCCGTCGCCTTTACAGATGCTGTTCCACTGCGCCACAGCCACCTCAACTAAGTTATATCGAATGTAATATACATTTAGAAATTTCCTTTAGTTCTTAAATACACTTTATTTATTTCAACCGTATAAGCTTGTCCAGGATAAATACAAATATAACATAGTAGTCTTTAGCTATACCTACAATATTTATATATCCCCTCATTTCAACTTTTGGCACGAAACCTAACAAGGGAAGTTATCGGAAATAACGCAATCGATCTGTTTACCTGAATACGATTTATTATTACAACATTCACAAACAAACACGTAGCCTATTAAGTTTTTCTGTCAGCGAAATTGGATATTATGTTGTGAGATATGGCCTGCACAGTACAGGACAGTAGTCTCGTAAATTAATTTCATTTTTTTATCTTAACGCTGTATCCCTCATATATCTGAGTAAGCATAGGGCAGGTTCCCTCTAACCTAGTTTAAAGATACTCGATTCCCATTAATATTAATATTGCATTAGACGCATGCATGTTTATTTCACTGATGTTTTTCAATTAACAATAAAAAACTGCAATGTCTGAATCATACTCAAAGAATACTAGTACTATTTATAATATAGAACATTTTCGAATATTTGTAAAAGTGGCTGCACCTCATATTAAATTTTAAGTAATAGTACAAAACGCAGCGTTACGGTCCGCCAATCTTCACATAGTATCTTTAAAACTTACTAAGGCGTAAGTCTTAGTAAATTTTAAAGAACGAACGAAGTTCTTTAAAGATAAAACATGCTTATAACATCTATGACGTCACAACGTCTGTAATCTAAGCTATTTGTTTCTTATTAAAGCTTATTTGATTTCTTTGAAAGCATCGTATAACTTTCAGAAGAAGAAGAAGGCGTAATCTCTTTTAAGTTGCAAGGTGTATTCAATCGTTATCGTAATGTTCTTCTGACGTCTCAACAATAGCCAGCTTTATGGAATGGAAATGTTTCCAGCTTCTATGTATTGTAGTCCTCAGAGTAATGTTCACGTTTAAGAAGATTATTACCGAACTTTCACACTTAATAGGTAAAATACTTTTACTGCGTTACGTGTGTTGCCTCTGTGTTGGAAGTTGTCTGTGTTTTATATGTATGTGTTTTAAATCGTTTAGTTTTCAATAATGGAAATTTTTAGATATAAGAAACTAAGTTATTTTATTATTTCTGATACTATTACATATGCATTTTTAGGCTATTAGTTAACTGTATTTATAAAAATCATTAATCATTTGTTATTATTATTATAAATTATTTACAAATTTGGATATAGAATTATCAAAATGATTCCATTATCCAAAAAAAATGTGAAAACCTAGAATTAATCATACACCATTGTTATGTCCATTTCCACCACCCAAAAAACTACACAAAACCTAACCATGTCATAATTTAACAACCCAGCTATCACTTAACACAACGATAAACATTCCCCGAAATATAAAATCCCCGAAAACAACTTCCCATCTCAATTCACAATAAAATGAAATTTCCTCTCCACCCGACTAAATACCCAATGCATTAACCGTGAAAGATAAAATGACACGTGTAAATATGAAACGATGGTTCAACAGTGCTGCCCCGCGAGCCCGGGGGCCTGGATCCAGCCATTTTCGTCTCACATTATCATACAATAAAGAGTAAAACACTATACCGACAATTTCACATGTAAAATTTCGCTTCATTATTTTTAATGGCGTTCTCTGATTTACGAAACGGCTGAAATGGAACGCCGAATAAAAAGCTGACGACGAACAGGTACCCATTCGTATGTTCGAATGAAACGGAGACACGACGTTTATAAACAAAACTCAGTTTTAAAAATATGGTCGGGTGGCTCTCACGCATGGCGTGGCGGGCGAGCGCGTGGAATATTTTAATGTTCGCTGTAGGTGTCACGGTCCGCCGCCCGCCTATGGACGGCGCCTCCTCCTAACTCCTCTCAAACGGTGGGAACGCCGCTTTATCGTAAGTCATCCCGACTTCCTGTCTCCTTTGTACTACCATTTCCACTCCCGCTTTTTATGTTTTAATTTGTACACGCGACTGTTATTTAAGCGCCGGAGCCCTAATAAGAACAAACTGTCATCAGAATTCCTTACAAATTTCCAGGGCAGGAATTAAAAAATACGAGATTAAAACGAGGGTGATAATTACGGAGGGCTCCCTCGCGGGCTGGAGGGCGCTCGGGATATTTTTTAATATAATATGATGTTGCCAGGTTACGTATCGTACTTGATAATCGTTCGCAACCATCTTAATGAAGCGCGGGCTTTTATTAAGTTTTTTGTGAGGCCCGCGTCAAATTGGGGGCGCGAGTGGAGCGGAGTAAAGGAAAGAAAAACAATCAAGCCTCGTTACGATAAACAACAAAGGGGCTAACAGCAATAAACCCGGTCCACGGCCGTTACCGAAGTTACACGATCATCTCCAATATCTTTCCAAATTTCAATGCGATACATTAACATAAAAAGGAAACAATAACCGTTTAAAATTCTCATCGGAACGGAGTTTTTTATTGGATTAAAATCACAACTTTGGTACAGAACAGCTGGTGGGTCGCATACAATTGTGATATCGCACTAATGGCTGCCGTATTAATGTAGATTGTAGGTATTTGGCCAGATGACTGCCATCTCTCATCTCAGCTTGTACGTCCAACTTGGCGTTTTTGTTGCCACAATTTTGGACTTTTTGGTGCCGAAATAGAAAGTATATTAGCGTGTTTTTGACATATTTTAGACATACGCAACGAGGTTTTGTAAATTTAAATTTAAATTTCCGACGGCCAAGCCGCTGGATCGTAATTAGAGGCTAATGAGACTGAGCTATGTATTTCGTTGAGAGGATTTTTTCGGATATTTTATCTTTTTCCATATCATTGAGGTAGTCACTTCTGGCTTATACCTATATAAGGTTTATTTAAAGTGATGCGTAACAATGAGAAGTGAAATTAGCCTTTGTCGTATACATTTTATTGACAGTATAGGATATCGCCGCTGGGACCGGCGAGCAAACAGACGTTAGATCTCGATGGTTAGGTAGGCCTAGCATTAGTTGATTAAAAGGGGTTTTATTGTCTCAAATGTTATTAGTTCCGCACGTTTTGTCCGCTCTCCTTTTGTTATATTGCTTTAATAAATATTTTGTTCAATTCTTTTTTGTTGGTATATAATTTTGTTTGGAAATTTTATTATGTAAAAGCCTGAATTCTAACTATAATTTGTAGTAAGTATTGAATATAACAGTATGTTAAGCAATTGATTTACTAATAATACCCATCAAAAAAAATAACAGAGATTGCTCAGTTCCAAAAACTCTTATCATCTCGAAATACCAATAAAAATAATAAAAACGTAAAAGCGATGGTTGTAGACAACACTCGTTCGGGCGAATGAATTATTTACCTTTGCCCACTCTGGTAATCAGAAAAAGCACGGCGTTAAGTTCCACTCAACACGCAATGTTTCGAAAATTGGGAATCAAATTTTTTAACACAAGGTTCCCTGTGCGTACCGCGTTATATCTACGCGGCATACAGCGTGAACCTAAAAAAAGAACTTGTAACATTGTAGCTAATCTTACTCTATCTCATAGTGGATTTAAAAAGTATTTATATAGTATCGACGCAACCTTTTCACCCCTTCTTTCTGGGGCCAAAGGAAAAACTTTTGCCAATTAGAAACTTACTGATAACAATGTCAAAACTTCGGAAGATACTGGCCTTTGGAAATTATTGTGACATATACGATATATTTTATTTCTACAGCTTTTCGTAATAAAAATAATATAATGTCTTAGTATAAGGCTTAAATTAACGTACTCTAGGTTAACTATTTAGTTATATGAATATGTATAATTGAGCATACATAATATATATCTTTATTATCTAAACGAATAACTGGTATTTTAAATAGACAAAACTCGGTGTTGAGTTCCGCTACTCAAGGTCTTCAAAATTTTGTAGACATTGTATTAACACTAGGATCCCTGTGCTTGCCTTGCTATATGCAAGATACAGCTTGAATCTAAGGAAACCGGCCAAGTGTAAGTCGAACTTGCCCATCGAGGGCTCCATAACAATTTAAATTGTTGGACAACGAGTATTATAATTTATAATACTTGACACACTTAAATATGTAGTATTATTAATTACTTTAAACATAGTAAATTTTCTACAAATAGATACAACTTAAACCACCTTTCTTTACATCCAAACTAATTTTCCCATACTCAATGATTATCAACAACAATCAACAATGATCATTAACAGATGATAACTACATAATTAAGCAATGAGCAATGATAGCCGCACAGTGTCATTAAAACGTCGATAATGAGGCCCTACTTGTACGAGACAGGGTCGTTATACCGGCTCACGGGTAGAATTAAAGATGATAGCGTATTAATCTCTTTATGTTACATTAATTATGCTGATATTGCATGGCGTGTGCTCGATTTAAGCTGTCTAACGAGTTTGATGTCAATATGTACTATATATTATATTGAGATTATAGTTTAAATTCTATTTGGGAGGGTATTCATATTTTTTTAGCTTCACGTTGCATTCCGTACATAGTAGAACAGACAGAGATCATTTCCGTTTCCATCCGTTTCCAATAAGACACTTTAAAAAAAAATCATAATATATCTACCTTGGATTATTTTTAGTAAAGATAATAACAAATACTTTTTACAGTTTTATTGTAGCATAACATGAAAAAAATAATCTTAATATACAACTAAGAAGAATAGTGGCACTGTGATTTCTCACTATAATCTTATATAATCTCTCTGTTCTCACAAAATAGCACTAAAACTTTATTAAAATCATTTCTAAATAACTAACACCTTATTTCGTTAACATTTTCCAAAGTAATTTCACGAAACTTGAAGTTAACAATAATAACTTTTGATAAACACACAACACCAAATATCAGAACAGAGATAGATAGATGGCTCAAAACAACACACTGGGAGAGGGATCAATCCCAATCCGCAGGTCACAAACAAAATTAGGGCGAACATAAATAACGTTATCCAAATGAATAATTAAAGTGTAGGTACAAGTCCAGTAATGTGACATATGCGACAAGAACTGAAACGTACCGAAATGCAACAATGGGCCTAGGGAGCGTCAATTTTGCCCAATTTCCGTAACGTCTAGTCATCATATGTAGGGCCATTGTACACTTATATTTGGGACTGAATCACAGCAAATTGAACTTTATACCATCGAAATAAGAGCCGCAGGTGGAAATTCATATTGTCCACCACTAATCCATTAGCGATTCGATTCTTACAATGCTTGATGTGAAACCCCAAAACTGTCCTTTGTGCTTTATCATTGCGTCACAGGATTATAGATTGTGTCTGATACGCAATAAAGATCTTTAAATATATGTACCATTGAGACCAAATTGTTTTCTACGTATGTATTCAATCAATTACTATTGGCCCAATATTAATTCTTAGCAATATTTACTTGATATCTGCTAAGAAATAAGAAGAATTTTTGGATCATTTCTAGATTATTTACTATGTAATATTTAAGATTAAGTAACTAAAATTTATATGAAAATCATCATTGATAAATACAGAAACCCACAACATTATGGTAAACAAATCTGACAAACAAAAACAAAACACAAGAGAGTAATCAACTACAAATATAGTCCGCACGTACAAATCAGGGCGTAGAAAGCGAAATAAAGTTTTGATGTAAAAAGTTCTTTTTTTATACGTCGTTCCCGAATTTCAGAGGCGTAAGGAACTACGAGTACTTTATTATATACATATGTGGGGTATGTATATGTCGTATGTATGTATTGATTCTCTTTTTTGTGACATTTATTATATAGACCAAACTCCTGGACTTTAGAAGTAGAAATTTGGCATGTTGGCATTTAATTATGATCAGGAATAATATTTTAAGTAAGTTTTAAAAAAATAACTTAACGCTGCATAAAGCAAGGTATAGGGGAGGCAGAGGGAACCTAGTGTATAGATACTCCGTTCTCCGCTTTAATTTAAGTAAGCTTCAATTACTTATAATAATTGTATGTTCATATGAAATAAGCCCATAAACATAAATCTTTAGTGATTTCTCACAATTACTAAGTTTCGTTTCGTGAAATAATTTCACAACGATTTGTCTATTTTAATATGGGATGAGAGGAATATTGATTGTACTGTCGTTTACGATACTCATTATGGAAAGGGACAGTGATGGATATCATATGTGAATTTAGTGTTCTGTAAGGCTGTATAAGCTTTTATTTTCTTTTCATACATTTTTTTGGGACCTATCATGGTACATTGCTTTATTGTAAAATACGATGATTGTGGGTTCGATTCTTTGGAAGATTGAGTTATTTTATTTTCCCACTCTTATAAGACCAAAGCGCGTCGTTTCGTTGAGATCTATCACTCAATTGGGCAATGTCTCGAATTCGAATATAGTTCCCAATAATTTCCGTTCTCGTTCCCGAACTCGCAACCATGACGATAACTTTCATATTACTTACTATGTATAGCCAACATGCATTTTAAATTTTATTTTCTTTTTAAAAAACTATAATTTTATAGTTTTTATACTTTGTAGATAGGTTTATAGGTTTTCTTATAAGAACGTACTATATACAGCTTTCTATAAATAGCTTGCACTTTTCACCCCTCGTCACCTTGAGATACAAGGTATTAGACTCTTTAAGTTTTTTTTTTATTTCTATTTATCTAGTCTTCAAGATAAAAGTTAAATTAATCACTAGCGACCCGTTTGAGGATTCGCCCGCTTGCTAATAAATTACCTACTTTTAAATAAAATGTCTGTCCCATCGTATCATCACGAAACTTGGCCGTTATATTATGTAATTTAGGTGATAATACAAAAATATGGTATCGTCGAGCTGATCTGACAATGTAGACAGGACCTGCATAATGGGACTCTTCAGAGGTCACTAGTAAACCACTCGAATTCTGGCTCATATAATGTAGCTCCAAGCACATTCTGTATAACTTGTAGCACTTGACGTAGAAAACCGTGTCACTATGTTAGTTTTTAAGCACCTATTAGTAGAAACATAAAAATCAAATTCAATACAATTGTATTTTTAGCTATCAGTAAGCAGAGTATAATGTTAAGACACTAAATTCTTCACTTTCCATAATGTTCCGTACAGATTCACGCCTAATAAGCGTTATACGAAGAAAGTTTTATAGCCTCGTTAATTAAGACAAAGTTTTTCATAATAAAAACAATTAGAGCTATAAAGGCCAGTGAAGTATTACAAGTAACTCGTAATTGCGTAGTCCACCGAGGTGCTGTATAAAAACTTGTGTATTGGCAGTTTGTTACGATAGTCATTATAGTATTAACGTAGATGGGTGAGTTAAGATAAATGTTTGCAATTTTTTTGTATATTATTTCTTATATATTGCTTAGTGAATTTAATAAAAATAAAACGGGACGATATTAAAACAACTCTAAATATAAATATTCCTCAAATATTTACTTTCAAGCACAAAGCCTTTTTAAACAATTTATGCTTCAATTATTTTATTTATATGTATGTATATAAATCTAGAATATCAACAAAATCACAGTAATTAAATTACAATTATTATGAAGACGAAGCGACATCCCCGCATATGCCTTATGAACTTGGCTTCCATTTTTCACATATATGTTTTTATTGGATATACTATATCCACTACTCAATATCGATATACAAGTTCAACAATACAAGTGTAGAACATAGTTCAGACACTTGATAGAAGTAAAGATATTGAATATCTGTTTCTATGTAACTTGGAACAGTTACTATGCAATTAAATATGGTTGTATCTGTATTGAACACGATCTATTAATAATAACTGAATACAATATTGAAATTGAGTTCAATTCCCTCGAAGAAATGAAATATTTCATATTTTCATTTCCTCCCTTTGGTAACATCCCAAGTTTCTTTAAGGGAACGGAGTGTCTTATTAGGTTCCCAGGTTTCTTTTGCCTACCCTACTATGTACAGGATATAGTGTAAAGCTAGAAAAAAAAATACTATACCCAAATTACAATATATGTATATATTATATATTATTATACATAGGCTAGAATCTATTTATTTTCTGAATCTAAAGAATCTAAATTAAAGTCATCTTTCTAGAATCTAAATTGAAGTATGAAGTACTTAGATCTATAAAAGACCTAAAAATATCTTAGTTATTTTATATGTAGTCATAAGTGGCAGAGTAGATGGGATGCTAATTTATTTATTTTGACCATCTCGACTACTGTATGGAAATTGCTTACCTTCTTGAAATATTTCCATTTCTTGTTATTGCTCTTCACGTTTCTCTGAGAAATAGTAAAATTATTTTATATTTAAAACCAAATATTTTTATACTGAATGTTAAGACTGTATTATAAGTTTGAAAAGAAAATGTCTCTGTCTTCTAAAACGAACTGACGACGTCAACTTAGTTGGAACATTTTCTTCTTTTTTTATATCAGTAAAAATATTATAAAAAGTCACACCCTTCTCTACTTTCCCGGGATATTGTGTTTTAAGTATCAGAATTTTTATGAGTATGGTGTAGTAAACATATTTCGATTATAATACAGGGTCTGGATGTAAACATGGTGTGGGTTTGATTCACAATAGGGGAAACTAATTCTTTTCAATAAGCTGGTCTGGCTCAGCACATAATATCTTGAATTTAAACGGGAAGCAGAAAACTGAGTGTTTTGACACTAGTTTCTGTACTGACTGTGTAAAGCTGAAAAAACTAAATAAAATGAAAATAATGTTTATTTTATTATTAACATGAAGGTACATCTAACCCACAACAATCAGCTACTTCTAGCCTATATCAAAACTTAACTCGAAATAGTTTTTACCTTTACCTTTAAAACTAAGTAAACTTCTCATTCAATTCAATTGAACAAGTATCCAACTAGAAACTAGAAAATTAAAAACAACGTAACACTAATAGAAAGCTGGTTGTATTTAAGATCGTTGAGGCAGAAAACCTTGGATGGCTCTCGGTAGAAAGACGCCTCTTGAATACGAATTAGGGAATCTCTACCCTCAATCTGGTCTATATATGCATAAAGTGTTACCTGAACATTGATTTTTGGTACATTTTTTTAGTCAACCCCATATTGTGCTATTTTGTTTAAGAATTTCAAAGCAGTCTTTAAGATTTCATCTTTATTTGCCTTTTTGTTGTTTCATGTTTGGATTTTTATTATTTGTATCACATTTTAGAATATTATTGGGTACATTTTAATTTCATATGTTATTACCTTCACGCTGTACCCTACTTATAGCAGTTCAGGTGGAGGAAACAGATTGTCATAACACTATGTTTCTCACTTTGTTACCCACCTCTCCTCATTTTTCGAGACATGCGTTAAGAACCGCTACTTATCACGCGGTGCTTAACACCATGTCTGCAAGTAAAAAAAAATAAAGAAAAAAGTTAATCGAACGGGAAAAAAGTGAAGCTATATCAAAAAGCCCATACTACACAAGTACCTAAGTATCAGATACATATCTACGGCTATAACACTTTATATTCAGAATACGTTAAACATTTGAGCAGCGTATTAAGCACACATGACACGCTGGAAATCTTTTAAAGTACTTAGAAGTTTAAAGGTACATTTAATAGAGTTGGTGCCTCCTTCTCCTTCCTTACAAACTGAGACGACACATGTCAGCAATCTGCTGCCGATCGCGATTTTATCTTGAACTTAATAAAATGACACTCTCGTGTGGGCTGAGTGGAGAGAGTTGAGCGTTTCGTGTTGGTATTTAGTGTTAAATTATTATCTATTGTGGGATATGTTAGAGGGAATGATGTAGAACTTTTTTTTTCTTTTTAGCTTCACTGTTACCCAAGTACGAGTATAGCTGAATAAGCAGAATAAAAAAGCTAGTGAAACTCCACTTTCTACTTTCTACTCAATTCCAACTTTTTTCTTGTTACCAGTTACCAACTCATGACGCTTTTGCAGTTGGACTTGGAATTTTATAAAGTAAAGGCTAAAAATAAATATGTATGTCCTATATAAAAATAAATTTGTAAGAAAAAATAGTGGAGGCAGTAAAAGTAAATTATTATTTTCTCATAGAAATAAATAGGGTCATCCTCAATTGAGGGAAATAACAATTTTATTTTTCCGCTCTCTGCTAGACAAAGCGTGGAGTCGCCCCACTCAACGCGCAATGTGTCTTTATGAAGGTGGAGAGAATAGAACAGAGTGTTTTGATACTACTATGTCACTCTAGAGCTACCCTTTATCCCGTATAAAATAAATAGAATACTTACATGCGGGATAAAGCGTGAAACTAAATATAAAAAAATATTCATCAACTTGTACCACACATTAAAGCGTTAACATGCTCGTGCGAGTTTGCTCTGATCCCTCAGATCTGTGTTGGCCCGATACTCGGAAACCGCCGACGATTGTGTTTTTTAAATAAATCGCGAATCCAGCTGAATAAAGACTCACTTCCTTATGTTTAATATTTACCCTTTTATATAAAACTAGTCGTCGCCCACAGCTTTTAAGAGGTAAAATGAAAAAAAAAATAGTTTTTCCCGATTAAGTTGGAATTTCGAGGATTCCTCTCTTAATGCTCCCCTATACTCCTTAATCTACCTATATGACAAAACTCCACTTCCTATGCTTAGTAGTTTCGTCGGTAAAACAATATTTTTATATATTATAGATTTTTATAGTTGTACTAATGACGACAGAACTAGACGTAGGAAATATATTTTTTAATAATGATTTATTATTCACAAGAGGGATCATTGTTTTTTTCGCTTTTATGGTATTTAAATAATGCTTTAGGCTTCCCCACTTCATACACAATATTAAATAATTATATTTTTTTATACAATTTAATATAAGTATAATCAATTTTCATTGAAAAGGCTATATTTGAGCAAGTCTTCCTTCAGCTATAACATATTTGAGATAGTCGCAAAGTGTAATGTGCGAAAAATAAGGTCCTCGCATTGCTCCCCGCCCGAGGATTTTCTACGTTGTAGATTTAGACAACTGGAAGAGATACGTCTGTTCTATTACAATGTTCGGAGTTTTCAAATTTTCTCTACTTGATATATTTTACAAAAAAATACTCTACTACCAAAATTAAAATACTGGCTAGGTATATGATAGTTTATATAGCTTTTTTGGGGTTGTTGCGGTGCAGCAGCATCTTGTCTGACTGTAAACAGGACGGATACAGTAAAACGAGTACAATCTTTGCTTTTTTTTAACTAATTTAAAAAAAAATACCAGGGCTTACAAATAAACATTAGTTATAGAATATATTGTAAAAACTATCTAGTAATTGTATATACGTGCCAACAGCTGAGCAGTGCACGAGATACAGTGATCCGTTTTGTTTCCGAGCGCACTACCGATATTGAGACCGGTACCGAGACAGCTTTAAAATATTTCTCATACAATCTTATATAACGTTTATATATACGTATATTTTGTTTAGAGTGAATTTCTTTTGTAAAATATTTATAGTTATATGTAACTTGATTTTTTATATAAATTAAATTGGATGTTTACCTTAGTTGCTTTTTACTTATATTCTGATTGATTGATTTGGTTTTGGACCTTTAAGCTGTTTCCCATATATAGCAGAGTAGATAGAGAGAACCTAATGTTCAGTCAATTATGAAAATATTGCGTTAAGTGGAATTCAAAGCAAGCGCTTTATCTAAGATGTCTTGGACAAAGCGCGTAACACCAGAGAACTTAACAGAATTAAAAATTATATACAGTCGAACATTCATAAGTTATTTATAACTTAATAATATTCCTTTGACACGGAATAAGATATCAAAAGAAGATATTAAGAAAATTATTTTATTACAAACTAATGGACCCGAACGCGGCTACGCCCGCTTGAACTATACGAATATTTATTAAATATATTTATGAAATTATTTTCAGTTTTCAATAGAGAGATGCGTTAAGCAAGCTCATTTTGGGTGACGTTTTCAAATCTTAAGCTTTATAAATCGTTGCTTAGCAACGGTCGCATAGCGATGGTTGTTATTAACATGGCGGAATAAATTGCAAGCCAAATTAATAAGTATTTTAATATATTGGTAAATATCAAAAATATTAGAAATATGAGCAAAAAAAGTATTCTTTGTTCATCCCGAGACCCTCAAGTATCTCTATATGAGTATTTTATCACAATTAAATTAGCAGTTTGGCCCTCATTGCGTAAAAGACAGACAGACAGAGTTACTTTTGAATTTATAATATAGGTATGGATAACGAGACAAATCGCTCTATCGAGTTCCGCCACCCAACACGCGATGCCACAAAATGGGGCGAAAAATATGGAATGAGAGAGTGTTTGTAACTAGTTTAACTCTAAGGTAGAGTTCGCCTCACTATAAGAATACAACGTCAAATATCTCTCATATAGTAGAATTATTTATTTCTTTATGTATGGTTTAAGAACTAATTTATTTCTCATACAGAATTTTTATTTAATAACTAAAAAACAAATAAAAAATCTAATAAGGAAATAAGAATTTATTCAAATTTAACATTCAAAAGTTATTTATCTATAACTTAATAACTTTCCTTTGATACGGAATGAGACATCAAAAGAAACTTAAAAACATGTTAGTTATTTAGAAAACTAATTTTATACAAAATGAGATTTGCCTTTTCAACGGCCAATGCCACAAAGTGCGCTCACAGTTTTCATATCAAACAAACTCATTACGGCCCGCGAGTATTAAACTGTGTGCTGCTTTATAAAATAACTAATTATCTTAATATGGTGAATCTTGTATTTACTTTTTTTCATTTGCTCATTCTGGTAACGAAGTTGACCGGCGTTGAGTTCCGCCACTCAACACGCAACGCCTCCAAAATTCGCCTGAAAGTTAGGAACGGAATTTCTTGTTGTCTCTGCTAAATAGGGAATACAGCGTGGAGGCTTCATATTTACTTTATTAGGATTTGAACCCATACCTATAGAAGCTGATTTGGAATTAGTTTGATGAGATCTGAGATTATTAGTCACATCGCTTGAACGGCTTCAAGGGATATAGGTTTGAATACCGCTGCATTTAATCTTTTTATATGTTTTCCAAAAAAGTATTTTTCTTTCCTAAGTGTGGAATAACATTTTAAAAAATGTTAAAAATCTTCTATTTACTCCAGCATCCCTTTAGACGCGGATTGCGCCAATTACTTTGTCTGCGGCTCTCTAAATAAATAGTGAAAGGATATTTTAACAAGATATAAGAACGAAATCGTGTTGTTTAATTAATTTTGTGGTAATGTTGCGCACATTTTCTAGAGTATTGTAGAGTGGTTCGTCTGAAAATAGTAGGTTTATTGATTTTGAAGCAATAAATGGATTTTGAAACAGTTGTTTATTATTTAGAATTGTAAACTGTAATATATAAATAGATTTTAAAATGTTGCAATAGGGATATTCGCCTGTCAAAGCACGTTTCACAGATTTTCAAGGATTTCATAAATTGGACCTTTGAATTCCTTAAGCAAAATATTAATTAGTAGTATGCACGCAGTACACAGTATTCGGATATAAAAGAAATGTATTTAATATGTTTTATTTTAACAATATACATTTATCGGAAAAAAAAGTACCGTTTTATTCCAATTCACATGATAGTGGTTCAAAAATTTTAAAATTATCCAACTCCATTATGATTTGTCACTTTATATAGTTTTTTTTACTACCCTTTTTAGAAGTTTGAAACGGCAATAAAAGAAATTTGCAATTTTTCACTTTCGATACCTTACCTAGAGACCACCGATATATGTATTTATACGTATAAACATAGTTAGAAATAGAGCCCGAACGCTATAACTCATGCCAGTTTTTGTTTTCTATTCACAAAATTCGACATGGAAACACTTTTTATATACGAGAGCGAGTCTCAAAATAAATAGGTGGCAACATTATTCGCTCTAACGACGCGGAAGACAAATTTCCACGTATACCTTTACATTTGGGCCGAGACGAAAAGATGGAGTGCGTGGTTCTAGCGAGATATGCACGGCTGTGAGATATTCCGTAGGGAACATAGTTAGTTGGTGGTACTGTACAGATATCGATAGTTTAGTTTTATTTTTATATTTATCCTTTTTTGAGATCAGCGGAGAGAAGAGAGTGGACTTCGCATCCCCATCTAGACACATAGAAATTTCTAACGACGTAAAGCGTCATTGAATATTGAACTTGGCTCCTATTTTATATAGTTTACATGTATGTTTTTGATGGGATAGAAATATTATGGGCTGAGGAATTCCACTAATTAAACTGGGAAGTGAAAAAACATTTAACAAATTATTTTACGTAATTTTCTCCGAATACTACTCGAGCTTACAATTATTGTGTTTAGTCAGGCACGTCCCAAAGGCACGTTAATAGCGCCGAAATACACACACATTCATATAAAATGGAAGAATAATATCTAAGCTATTAATAATATTTCAAAATAATGAATACTATTTTCTAAAATATTTATGCCGCTTTCACTTTAACTATTAATTAGTTAAATTTGTATTAATAATGGGTTAAATTTGTTTTTAAATAAAAATCTAATTTTTCCCGGAAGACCTCATGCGTTTTACGTAGGTAGACAGGTAAGGTAGGCAATCGGGTCTTGGAACCTAGTGTTAAGACTGCGTTCCCATTAAGACCCTGTTTCCCACTTTCCACCAAATTCTGGAGGCATTGTGTATTGAAAGGCGGATATCAACACGCAACTTTTTATTATTAGAAATCATATTATTAGAAAATAAAATAAAACACCTAATAAAAGTCATATAAAGAAATCTATCGACGTAACACCACTAGTACCACACATACATATGTATATGTCTATAATCTAATAAGTTGTACGAATATTGACGTGGAGATTTGTGGCGGTTTTTTGTTACTGTACAATTGATATCTCGATAGTCGATACTATATCGAATACGATACGTACGGTTCTACAAATGACGGGCGTATATTTTTTTTATGTATTATGTCATTCTTTATAAACATGATTTATGGTAGAGTTACGCATATATTTTAGTATATTCAGCTCTCCCTTGAGTGTTAAAACACTCCATTTCCCAATATTCGAAACATTACGTGTTGGGTGGCGGAACACAATATCGTGTGAACACAGTAGATAGGTACTTTTGTTTTTTTACCACATCGAGGCAAAGAAAGAAGAAGAAGAAGAAGGCAAAGTAGGAAGATCTGCCACGATAGCATTTTAAAATATATGTATCATTAAATCTCGAAATTGTTTGAGAAGTGTCTCAACACTTGTTTTCCTGCCTACTCACATAACATGTGGGAGAGATTTGTGAATATGTCTGTGACTGGTGAGTATGTTGTAAAAATGGAAAACAGAGATATATTTTTTTACCATTTTTAGTACCTTTTGCAAATAGATAATTTAATTTTGCAAATTTTATAAAAGCATATTTATAAATATTTAACTTATGTGTATAATTATGTAGTTTCGCATTATATACGCCATAACGGTATCTGAGTGTTGTGAAGTGGACCAAACGGGGCTCACTCTGTCGAAATTAATATGTTGAGAGGAATCTCTTATTACCATTAAATACATAAATTTAATTTAATTATCACTGTATTAATATTGAAATGAAACTTTAAATATGTAACAAATCCGACACTTTTCTATATTCTAATTTAATATAACAGCTTTTAGCTTTTTTCAGTATAACAGGGTATGTGTAGAGAAAATCTAATGTCAAAATATTTCGTTCTTCATTCGTTTGTTCTTTTTGCTCTCCAAATCGAGATATTGCAAATTGATTATCGGAGGTCAACGCCGTGCCTTGTCTTGCCAGATCGGTGACATCATAGCAATTCATTTACCAGATTAGAGACAGCTAAATTCGCAACCATTACGTCGTTCTTTTAATGCGGAAAAAGTGTGGAAATATTTTGAACCCATACTCACATTGCTTTGAATATTTTCTAATTACCAAATACATGCTGATTGTCACTCATTTAAGGCTAGTACATACTCGTAGATATAAGTTGCAGTACAAAATGTTTACGAGGTGTACTTTATAGGCACTTAAAAGTTAATTGATGCATTGTCGCAATAATTTAGAGCACGCCATCGAACCTCGCTGTTTAATTAGTCAGCTAGGGTTGTCACTTTTGTCCACAGTACGTTCTAATATTGTTAAAAATATTTTAGATATGAATAATCTTACTTCTCAACAAATTCTTTGCAAAAGGTTGAAGGAAACTAGGTTATCACTGTCTATACTGCTGTATGAGGGATACAGCCTAAACCTGAAAATTTTCCAAAAGATTTGCTTAGTTTAAAACAAAAAGCGTATACAAATCGTACATCGTAGCATAATTCCTAAATTAAGATAAATACGCAAAAATGTATCCTAATTTATATAAATAATCTCTAAAAACCATAATTTATATTATAAATACGAAAATCTATTAAATCAGCTTTATTTTCCAATTGTAAAACATATTTTCTTTTTGACGTGAAATGTATACAAAGTGACGTGCCAAACGGATTGCGACATCAATCTTTCTGTGTGCCCACCTGGGAGTCCTCGTGCATTTTACGTGACCGTCTTCCAGTATCAGGTACACTATTTTTATAAAATTAAAATAAACTCTATTTTTTAAATGTCAAATACTATGTTCAGATTTTATTGCTTCTTTTTGAATCTATTATTTAAATATACGATAAATGTATACAGATCAATTTATTAATTTCAATAAATGTGTCGTTGCAGTGTTCTTATTTTCTTATCAAATAAATAGAAACTAATCACAGATCTCTCTGTTCTCTATATTATTATTTTTTTTTGTATTTAAGACTTAATTTTCTGAAATTATCTTAAAAGTTACAAGATTATATTAGGTAGGTACGTAAAACCAGTAAAACGTATACCCAGTGGGTATACCCAAATATGTTTTTTTTATTCATCTTACATACATATATTAACGTTTCTCAGAATATCTATTTTATACCTATACTGTGTAGTTGTATACAAATTTATACTTTGTCTTACAAAATTCAGCTAAAAAATAACACAACAAATGCTATAAATATATTCAATAACAATAATTAATTTTAAACCTCCACCGACCAACTTCATACAGACAGACAATCCAGCTACGTCACAACGACGCCGATACTAAAATCAAAGCAATCATAAATACTCCAAATAACTAAACTCACAAATTTTACTACTTCCTTTTATTACATAAGTACAATAACCACCAACTAAAAATAATATAATAATTTACGACACCGTCGACAACCCTAGACGCCATCAAAGTGCGAACAAAACAAATTAACATAGTATGTCACGCGACTCCGTCTATAGAAAGTAATTAAAAATAAATACAGCGGTCGATGTGATGATACCACAACGCTTTTAACAACTTGCTATGTCATTAAGTAATTAGAATTTTCCAATTCGTATTATTATGTCGTGTTTTAAATAATTTCGATGGTCAAACATGTTGTGTATGTGGTACCATCCTTTGTATAATGTAATATAGAATGTTTCTATTATATTTTTTCAGCTTCACTCTCTATCTCCCATGTATGTAGCAGAGTAGGCAGAGAACCTAGTGTTAAGACACTCTGTTCCCCACATTAAACTACCGAAAGAAAATATTTTTAACCGACTTCTGTAAGAAAAGGAGGTTATCAATTCGACTGTATTTTTTTTTTTTTTTTTTATGTTTGTTACCTCATAACTTTTAACTGGGTGAACCGATTTTGATAATTTTTTTTTTATTTGAAAGGTATAGCTCCCCGAATGGTCCCATTTTTTTTTGGTCCATGTCTGATAATGGTATCCATGAGAAAATCACATAAGTCTTAAATTTGCATTAGGCATGTGCGCGACTAATAGCCGATTAACTCAATGTCGCGCTAACCGATTTTGATGATTCTTTTTTTATCTGAAAGGATACACTTCAAGGATAATTTGGTGAAAGTTTGGTTAGGTTCCGGTTATGGGATCCGGAGAAAATTGAGAAAGTTGGTTTTTTTTGGTAAAAAATTAATTTTACTGTAATAGTTACAAGCAAAAACTTTTTAAATTGATGTCAGAAGTGAGATTTCTGATGGTTGCATTTCTTTTCAACCAACCTCAAAAAAGAGGATGTTCTCATTTTCAACGATCTTCAAAGAAGGGAGATTCCCAATTCGCCCGAATACTTTTTATGTTTGTTCTTGTCAAAATACGAAAATGTAACTTTGCACAAAAATAATAGCTAATTAAATGAAGTTTTACATAGAACAATCACAACCACTCGTTGACAACCACTACCACCACCATCACCACTCGTTCAAGAAGCATCATTTTAAGATCTACCCATCACTAAAAATCGTAAAATAAATTAATTTTTAACAAAAAGAAAAACCGACTTCTAACAACGAACTAAAAAGTGAAAAATAATTATATAAAGATTTTATAATTTTGAAGTCAGTGTCAAGCTAATGCTACAACACCCTTACTACAATATCTAATTACTAAGCCTGTTTGTTTTACTTGGCACCGACTTCAAAATTATAAAATCTTTATATAATTATTTTTCACTTTTTAGTTCGTTGTTAGAAGTCGGTTTTTCTTTTTGTTAAAAATTAATTTATAATTAATTAATTTTATATTTTTTTAAGCGTAATTCACATACAGACCGTCGTAATTCACTGTAAACGTGACAGGTTGAAGGTTCGAATTCCACATGAGGAAATGGAATATCGCACAAAGCTCGTCGTGGTGCAGGGGCTATACCTCAATACCACGACGTCCTCAAGAAGAAGAGGATAAAAAAGATATTATATTTTAATCCTCAAATACAAATTGATCCAACCAACGCTCTAACAACTACAGTGGCACACTAATCGTACTTGTATCTGGTTTGAGCAAACATTTGAATTTGGAGGGTTTGTTCCAGTATTATCATTTATAGGATCATGCTATCGCTTAACTTACTTTATTTTATGTTTGCGATTGCTTAGAGCGTAACTCTTGAATAAAGAAAAAGTATGAATTTTATATTTTTCTTTCTGCTGTATCCTGCACATAACAGGGTAGGCAGAATGACCATAGTTAAGATACTCCGTTCCCATTAAGTCACTTCGGTTCCCTACTTTCCGTGGAATTCTGGAGGCATTTCGTGTTGAGTGGTTCGGTTAGCTTGTTACCAGAGCGAGGAATTAAAATGATTAAAAGAATCATTTCCTCAAGTGGAATCAATCCTGTAATCTGTCGCGTCTATAATCACGTCTACAGTTTGCCCCTGCGCCACATCTGGGCTGACATAAAAATGTTAAAATTGCTTTTTATACCTTAATATTCATTCTGTATTCTTTGGGATAGGCGGAAGCAGATCCCAGTGATAAGTCACGCCATTCTCTAAATGCCTGCAAAAATGAGATGCATTGGCATAAAAACTACTAATTAATAATAAGAAAAGGATACGGACCAAGTGACTGTATTGGTATAGCAATTCACCAGCTACTCCTATAAGCAAATAAACATACATACATACATTGTTCCACATTGTTATATTTAAAAGCATATTGAAATAGAGCGACCTCGGTAATACTCATTAAGCAGTATCTGTTTGGACGCCCCCCCCCCCCCCACCCCCCCCCCCCCCCCTCACCCCCCCCGCCTGTTCGTGCTTCGTCAACCATAGTTTAAAGCTACCTGTTTGTGTTCGGCTTTTATTAAAAAGTGCCAGTAGATAGAACTGAAACGCGGTAATTAAAGGTTATGGTCAAATTGAACATTTTCACAATTCAATAATTCAGGAACTTCGTGACCAACAATATTTTGTTAATGAATATGTTATGTACTAGTGTAGGTTTGCGGATTCTCTTCCGTGGTCAAATGGAAATAAGTAAGAGTTGTGTTTTTATAATGAGGAGAGAGATAACTCTGACTACAGGTGTAGTAGTAATCGACATGATTAACGTGATGTAATATTATGGACGTAGCAATAAGGTGTACCGGGTGGCCCGTGTCCACCCCAAAATATTCATGTGCCAATTCGTGTAAGGCAAAGTCCGGCGTTGAGTTCCGCCATCAACACGCATTTCTTCCAGAATTCGACGAAAAGAAACTTCTGAAGGTTCTCACTAAGGAACGGAAGTTACTTAGTGAGAACGGGGCGTCTCAACACAAGGTTCCCTCTGCGTACCCTGCTATGTGCGTAATACAGTGTAAAGCTTTAAATAAAACGTATATTATATTTATTCAATAAAATAAAATTATTTTTCCTCTTGGTGTTAACAAGAGTAGGTATAATTTGTTTGAACGTGTTTAATGAATTGTAAGAAGAAAGGTATGACCTTGTCCATTTCACTAGGTTTTAAGAAGTACTAAGTTTTTTTAGGTCACCGATCTAAGCCGTTGTCTCTATATGATATCGCATATTGCAGATAGGCAAATAGAATTTCGACAACGCACACCTGGAACTACAGTAGAACGCTGAAATTTATCATATAAGATTCTCGAGCAGTGAAAGGAGTGTTAAGAGAGAATTTGCCAAAGTTTCTTTGACAACGGAACGGAAAGAGGGAAAAAAATGGGATTTTACGTTTTGTAGATTACGCAAAGGAAGGTGCGAGTGTGGCCGCTAGTCTCATAACAAAGACATCTTTTTAACGAAGACGAAAAGTAATTCAAGATTTTTCCATCAAATTTTGCTGCCTCTAAGAATCGATAAACTTGGGCTTTATATCAATTTTATTGAATATCGTTTTAACAATCTCAAAGTTTACCCTAAAACGTACCTGAAAGGATGAAGTGTAAATTTACTTTGGGTTAAAAAAATCCTGTCAAGTGCGTGTCGGATTCGCCCAGGGTTTCGTATAAATTTCATGATGGTAATTCTTTCTTAAACATAAGGCGGGCGGGCGTATTGACTAACTTTGTGCTAAATATTTATATTTTTTCAATGATATATATTTTTAAATTGTACTGTAAATTCTCATATCTTGCCAATTTTCATAATTCTAGATTATCGGGAAATAGCTTACAAGATGTGACTATGAAGTTTATTTTATTTTATAGTGGAAGGGTCTGTAAAACTGATTACTTAATAATTATATAAGCTATTTTATATTTATAAATTGATACCTCCACGGGTTCTGGAGAAAAAGGGCTCTTTTTACACGGACAGACGAACAACGTAGTAATCTTAGAATGGCCGCTTTTTTATTTTAAGTTAAAGAACCTTAAAAACATGGCTGAGATAAACTTTGAAGGTTAGATTATTGATTTAATGATATTTTTATACACCTTATAAAAGGGCTTCGTAGACTACTTTCGATTTTGCATTTTACTGCGTAATTAAGCACTTTCGCTGAAGATTATTTAATGTTCTTTAATATAACGTAAAATGTACAGAGAACTCTACATTCTCTTCGTGTTGTTATTATTTGTTAACCTGAAAGTAGCACCAGTTTATTTTACACTCTGGCACAGCGCACAGTATATATAACTGTAAAAGCGACAGCTGTGGGCACAATTCACAAGGTGAAAAGTATATTGATACTAAATTCTCTCTTTCTACCCAGTTATACGCGAGATTAATTTTACGTTGCATGGAAGCAAAAAAATATACAAATTTTATTATAATCATTTTCATAATACAAAGTTTACTTAGAAAATATTCACTGATCAACTCGCAGTCTAAACAAAAGTGGGTATAATTAAAAATTCAACAGGCAAAAGTACTAAAACAAAATTAAGTGCTTCGTTTTTATTCCTCTTCCTTTCCCGTTATTTAGGCAGTTAGTATTATAATCATGATGCTAATTTACCCCCGAGGCCTACCATCAAAGAGTATAGTATTTTTAATTTTTATTATTATTTGTATATAATTTAACAGTCCGTCTTATATAGTGTACCTAATAGATTTCTTTATAGATTCACACACGTTAACTGAATATAAATATGGGGAACTTAGTGTTAGAACACTGCATTCCGCATTTGCCGCGAAGTTCTGTTTTTTTTTATTATTTTATATCGTACAATTTTTGAGTCGTCGGGGCGTAGTGATGCAGCAGCTGAATGTACGCGCGATGTTTGATTCCCACTCGAAGGAATGAATCCAATGTTTTTCCAGAGCGAAATAAAAATATCATTTGCTCGCTCTGGAAAAACAAAGGGTAGTCGATTTAAAAAAAACGTTTTAATATTTTTTTACAATAAATTTGTATGCAATTATATCATATATTTATTAAAAACAATTACTTTTGTTACAGGTAAAAATTATCATTTTTAAAACTAACAGCAGCAGATTCATCATAGTTATGTAAGTTTAATATTTGGTTTGTAATTTTTTTAAATCTTTATATTTAGTGTTGAATTAACCATTGAGTTTTTTTTATTTTATATTGCTCTACAAATTCACTAATATTAATATAATTATCATAAACTAGATCAAAGTCAAACTAGATCATAAATCAAATTAAAGTTAGTATTCTATCTAAATTGTTATTACAATCGAGACAGTCACGTAAAGAAACTTAATAATACACAAAATTACACACAAACTCTACATATTAAAATCTTCTTTGAATCTTTTAATATTCAAATAAATATTTCGGTTTTTCCATTAAAATTGTCGAGGCCATTCTTAGTTTTCATTCAGATCGGGACTTTAGTAGGGCGGATATTACTCTCTACGGTGAATACCCGGGGCGCGGATCGAGGATCAAATATCAATCTGAGTACGACGTCTCACTAAGAAATCTTTTTAGGAAAAATTCAAATATTATCGATTTTGTGATAATAATAAACAATTTTATATTAATCTTTATGTAAATTTGTTTGTCAGGATGTACTGATGTAATATAAGGAGCAGTATAAACTAATTTAAACTTTATTTGATTTTGATTTTACATAATTTGCAGTATCACGCTGTATCCCGTGCTCTGCAAAGCTAAAAAAAATATATATTTTAATTAAATATATATAAATTTAAACTGGAATTTTATTTTGAAATACATATAAGTAAAATAAGATATATAAAAAATCAATTAAACGTTAAAAGAATGGCAAAATCTAATATTATTTACTTACACTTGCACACCCGGGGGGGCGTGTCGGGGATCAGATATCAATCTAAGACGCCGCGCTCATGCGGACTCGATTGAGGATATTCTACACGTATCGAATACTTCGACTGAACTTATATTGGAGCGATCTACGTGAAATACTTTGGACTTTCTCCGATGTTTTATAAATTAATTACACAGTGTCAGAACTCTCTGTTCACCCCATTTCATTCAATTATTGTGATTATTATTAAACCAACCGGTATTAAACAACATCAAGTACCTGTTAATTAACTAGATATTTATAATGTTTACGTCCCTTCCAGAAACACCTGGATACCCTTGAGGTACCTCAAGAACTACTGAGCCGAGTTTGATGAAATTTAACCTAAATTGATCACCTCATTCAAATATTAACTAATTCCAACAATTTCATTTATGTACATATAAATCGAATTTTGGTGGAATGTGAACAATGAATATAAAATCAAAGTTGGAATATTAATTGTGACAGCCACTTAAGGAAACTTTTAATAATATACAAAATTACATACAAATTTTACATATTGAAATCGTCTTTTAATATTAAAATAAATATTGTTAAATATTGTAGATGTGAAACTGATAACTTCCTTGGTTTGATATTGGTTAAAAATATTTATTTTATTCATACTACTATGTTAGTTAAGGTATAAAGGTCTAAAAGCTTCATATATGATTTATACGTATCTGCGGAGAGAGCTAAAGCACAATGGACACTGACGGTTGGATGGGAGTCAGAACGTAAATAAAATCTATTCGAAAAGCGAAAGTAAGATTGATCGGCAAACTTGTGGAAAGTTGCGACGAGTTCAGTATATATGCCATTCGAGATGGGGCCGCGTACTTGTATTAATCTTTTTTTTATACGTTTTTTATTAGGTAGACTTAGAAAATACTCGTATGTTTAGTCAAGTCAAAGTCAAATGATTTTATTGAAACTAAGAAGCTACATGCTTCATTTTAACTGAATCTCTTTTACTTGCATTCTCCTATTGTGTTATATTATATCTTTTTTACGCACAACCTCTTTCATGTGTTCTTTATACAACATGACATTAGCCAAGTGATTTGTGCTCAACTTGAAAGCACGCTTGAAACGCTAATCATAGAACAGAACAATACATGCTTCACGTTTTGGACGTCAAATAATTTACCACCAGTTCAGTAAAGTTAATACCTCAGACTTAAGATAAACCGGCGCAAGAGCAACTGAGCTGGACATTTTTCCTAATAAATGCATAATTAACTTATTCACAATTAGTTATTAGTAATAATTATATCTTTGAACTAGACTGGAGCAAGAATGGCATCTAAAGGCTTGTTATCATTTGTAGAATCATTAATTTGGTAATCCTTTAACACAGGATTCTTTTCACAAAAAAAAAACAATTGTAACACAAATAATCTCTAAAAATAAAATATTTAAAAAAAACTTTAAAACACCAAAAATGATGAATAGACTGTCCGTTACATAAATCAACGAGGCGTGAACTCCAGGGCGCGGAGGTCCGTGGTCCAAATGGCCGTATTTTTTTGTTACTTTCTTAAATATCTTATTGTTCTCGCGGCAATTATAAATTCCCGCTTCTAATAAAGTTGACATCTTGACACAAAGGCCGCCTTTCAATTCGACGTTGTGTTTAAGGCTATATTGTTTCTTTCCGCGTCGACAACTTTACTTGCCTACTGGATATGTTTTTGATTATTTATTTCTTTTTATTTTTCCCGCATTTAGTTTTATCCGCCATGCAGGCATTACGTGTTAAGTGGCGGGAGTCAACGCCGCAATTTTTGAATATACGCGTCTAAAAATATATTATTTGTTATTAAGTAAAATACTACTTTTATTTCCTCGCTCTGGTAACAAGAATCACTCAATACACAATATCCTGAAATTTGGACGGAAATTGGAGAATAAACTATCTGAACACTAGGTTCTCTCTGCTTATCCCGCTATGTGCAGGTTACAGGGTAAAAAAGCTATGGCTACCTTCACTTATTACCTAGCAAAGTTACGCCTTCACAAAAGTCGTCAGAAAAGAAAATAACTTTGTATACACCTGGCTATATTGCGACCACGTAAAATATTGAACAGTATGTAGGTACTGATGCAAATTGCCTTCGAGGAGCCAACCCTTGGGGAGTGGCGCATTCGATTACGTGATGAATTCCGTCTATGGTAAACTAGCTCTCGCCCGCGCATGGGTGAAGACGATTTTTCCAAATTATGCCCTTATTTTGTCTGGTTATCTAAAAGTTTCTTGAGAAAATGTGAATTTTGTGCTGTTGAGATACTGATTAGGGGATGATATCGAATGCAAAATATTTTTACTGATAGAAAATATTGGCACATCTCAAATTGAGTCCAAAATATATATAGAATACGGGCAAAGAATCCAATATGGGTGTCATTACTATACTTAACCAGTCTCCAAATATCCTAAAACAAACTTTATCCATTAACCAAAATAATGTATATTAAAAACAGCAAATAAATACTAACAAAATAAAAAACTCTACTATGCTTAATTAGACCACAAGTTGCTTTTGACCATCGCCCGTGCCCATGCTACGGTAGTTACATGAGAGCTTGTTAACACAACGAGTATCTGACCGTATGACAATACATCCCGGTATTACTATATAGCATATATAATATAGCATATATATACGTTTATAACTAATCCATTATATGACTATAAAAGCTCCTCGTTAGCAAGTGGCCTTACTGTAGACACTTTAATTGAATACATTTCATGGATAGTTCGTGGGGTTGTCGATGACGGTGTGTATTCATTTTCTCTTTTTTTCTCTATAGATAATTAAGTGCGCCAGTTGATTTGAGCTTAAATAAGTTTATGGAATGTTGAAATTGCGGTATATGTGTGTTGGGCTATTCGTTTAGAATCACGGGGGTGAATGGTAAATTTCTAGTTCAGTTTTACATTTAGTTATATTTTTGTGGCTTTTTTATTTTCTCACTCTTTACCATAACATCTTTGCATAACTGTCATACATGTCCTCCAGAGACTCTCATGTTTTTATGTAACTTTTTTCAGTGGTCATCGATACTGTGTTCTCGACAGTCATCCAAGATTTCCCCTATTTCTCTTTCTTGCTTCATAAATCTGGGAAATAGCCGATATGCTTAGAATATTTCTATGCATATCTGACTGGAAAACGTTAATTTTAAAAGGTTCTAAAATCTTCTCGTGTCTTAATACTAGGTTCTCAGGGTTCCCTTCTGCCTATCACACCGTGATACGGCGTAAAGCTAAAAAAAATATATATGTCCTTGGAAACCAAATCCAGAACGATATTCTAATATGAAAGTTATCAATATCAGAAATGTCTCTATTATCCCAATTTCTATTTGTGAGTGGGTCACCCGCGGTCATCCCCTTCATGCACGGCTGCGCGTACAACGTCGAGCGCCGCGGATATAAGTTCACGGACAAAGGGTACGACACGGGGCTATGATTTTACATATGTAGGTATTGCGTGATTGATTTGGATGTTAGGAGTATTGTTAATATGGAATTTCAATATGCAAATATTAAAAAATCAACCTTCAATATATTTAGAGACGGTCGTGGCGTAGCGGCACAGCGTCTGTTTGAGAATTCGATGATTTGTAGATTCGAATTAGGATAATAAATTCCTATTTTCAAAACGTTTTATTTTAAAACTTCTTTCCTAACATAAGAAAGTGCAACGTTGAGTTCCGCTACTCAAGACGTAATGTCTCCAAAATCAGACGAAAACCAGGGAACAAAGTACATCATACTCAATTTCGTGGTATCTAAATGGTAGCTACCATTGTATATACAATCACTTTCTCCCATGTACGTCAAAATGACGGCCTAAAACAGAGAATTATTAACATAAATAACAAGGCAGTAATAACAATAATCAACTACCCACAACGCTCTAAGGTTACAGACACGCACCAGCCCTTTGTCACCTGATTCACACAACCGTTTTTCAACTAACGACATGACGCTACAGTACCTGCCAGAGCGGCTCGTTAGCCTGTCACTAATTTGTACCTGGTAATAGAAATGGTATTGTTCATTAAAATATTTTATTTTCAATTTTGGAGCAGGGAGTGATGTATTGAATAGAGAGTGTAGATTCATTGGTTGTGGGTTCGATTCCTATATGGATAATGTTTATTTTCATTTTCTCGATTTGGTACCAAGACCAAGCGTAGCATTGAGTTCCACCGCTCTACGTACAATGACTCAAAAATCAGGCGGTTGGTTAATGGAGTTTCCTAACACTAGGTTCCCTCTGCTGATTTCTTGATTTATTTTACTTTTAAGATAGCTTAAAAGTATAGAGACTAATACAAACATATAATAGAAAATTAGTCAAAAAAAGCTAGCACCAGTACTTTGACTGACACATTTGTTTCTTGTTTCATTTCACATCGAATAAAAATCAGTGACCGTAATTTGAAGAGGTTGAGATATCGAGTAGCGCACGTCGTAAATACACGACGCTCATACTCGTAGCTCGTAGCTCGTAGCTCGTAGCGGCGCCTCACACACTCTGATGTCACATTTTCGGATCAACGGAGCGCGAAATAAGTACATTTTTGCTCTCGCGCTGTAATAAAAAAATAATGTTTTACGTAATGTCTTAAAAGTAAGCCAACTATGTCATTGACAGATGATGGGCACAGTACTTTTGAGTTAAGCTCGGAATTTCTATTAGATTTTTTCAGTTCATTTCTCGTTTTGCTGCTCTGGAGTTTTAATAGTTTAAAAGTATAATATTCTGAGTCTGTATGTTGAAATTTATTGCATAAAAAGTTGAATTTTGAGCTGGATATAAGAAATTTTGTTAACTTTCAAGAGAAATAATTGACCTATTTGATTTCGGGATGACTCAATGAGACCGAGAGCCAAGTTCAATAGAAATCACCGATAAAATAATCAGAGATTGGCGCTGATGAAGATTTGTGTTCAGTTGGGATGTTGTGATAGGCCCAAGATTTTATAGATATTTTTATATTTGCAACATACTTAGTATACTTTGAGCTTGTGCTAGATTTATAATTCATATAGGTATTTAGTTTAGTGATAAAAGTGAAGTTTAGACAAATTACATGCCAAATAATAATAATAAATTCTCTCTATCCACACTGATGTGCGGAAAAAGTGAAAAGCTACTTTTTTATTAATAAAAAGTAACACAGTCAAGGGTTAGTTTAGATTATGTATGGATATGAATAAGATGAGCATTAGCATTGCTCGGGCATTCATTTCTAAGTTTTGACATAAGTTCATTCATGAAACTTAGTAAAAGAAAACTTTAAGTATAACAAATTTTAGTTGCAAATATTAAGTTGTACCCTTAATTTTGTATATTCATATTTAAATTGTTGCAATTTAAAAGTGAAAAATCTCTTTCTGCTTTTTCTAAATTTAGAATTTTATTTAATGTTTCGTATAGAATAAATATATAAAATTAATAACTTTTTAAAATTCATATATATTTCTAATACTGATTTAAAAATTACAAATTACATTTAAATAATTGTGAACCAATTAAACCAGAACCAAGGAAGGAAGAGTCACGCAATCCAAACTATACTAAACTCAACTATTAAATTAGTTGCTGATTAAAAAAATATTTGGTATTTTAAATTATTCAAAAAAATTGCATCATTATTGTGCATATATGTGAAATGTAATATACTAATAGTATAGACACGCTAATCTCAGGAACTACTGATCCGAATGGAAAATATTTTTGTATTGGATAGCCCCGTTTGTGGAGGAATACTTTGAATAGCCACTATACCTGCTAAATGTGTCATGTATCATATACAACTCTTAGTAACTCGGGCGAAGTCGCATCTAAAGGCTAGTATAATATAGTATAATATCGTATATATCGAACAATTCCTTAATTTCTTCACCTTTCTCCTTCACATTCACGTTCAGCCGTCGCGCTAACAAACACTATGTTGTCCGTAGCTCACGCTAACAAGTAGGCACCAAGCCGGGTTCGTTTAAACAACGGGGGCATGTCGTTATTTACTTTCCGACCAATCTACCGCTTACTGCCTTATAAATTGGTACGAATTCTTCCACAAAGCAGTTTTAATGAGACCTTTACGGGCGTGGAGACTTCGCTGCTATAACTTTTTTCGATATTTTCGCGTCTCCCAGTTGAAAAATACTATCTGTCTCTATCCCACCTGTCAACGTTACTATAATATCATCCCCCTCGCACTCTGTAACTGCAAAAGAAGAGCTCCCGGCATCTGCAATCAATGGAGCGTTGAAATTGAAATAAGATAGCGGAGGTACTGTGACTCATAATAAGACTTCATACACTCGTCTTACAGATTTCTTCATATTCAAATTTTTTGTTTGGAAATCCTTTTTCTTTGTCACTTTTGACAAAATTACTATTCAGTCTAGTTCATTTGTGTCTTGGAGATTTACAAAATGTTACAAAATTAGAACGTGTTTAATGCAAGCTGTAATTGTGGATTTAAATTTGAGCGCCATTGAGTTCCGCCTCTCAACACGCAATCCCTCTAGAATTCGGCGGAAAGTGGGGAACGAAGTGTCTTAACACTAAGTTCCCTCTGCCTACCCTGTTGTGTGCGGGATACGACGTGAAGCTGATTTTATTTTATTCAAAAAAATGTCTGCATTTAACTCAAATACTCTTTCTAACACAGTGTAAAACATTTGATTAAATATCTAAAATACCCTCTAAATTTTCCAAACAGCGGCGTCTACTCAGAGCACCTCTTGGGTGGCTTAATTATCTACAAGTTCTGTTGGCGGACAAACAGGGCCAATTGTAATGTAAGACATTCCGGAAATTGACATGAAAGGAACCAATTTGCCTGCAGAACATTGAAACTAATCTGCTGTGGGATATGTATTGAACTTTTGGTTGATTTCTGATCAAATATTCTTAATACCTACTATGTAAAGATTATAAGGTATTATTAATATTTGTTTCTTGAGTTATTTGAAGTTCAATTTAGGTACAAAGTGTAGAATACACAAAATTAAATTATTTTCACTAATTTTGTAGCAACATTTTTATTTATAGATGGTTTCTAAGAGTGATATGTACTTATCACTTTACATTAATACAAATCAAAATAATCAAAATGTTTTAAAATTGGAATCGGAAGGATACACCTTTTTTATTTATTTGTATCTTCAAATTTTCCTTAAATATATAATGTTGAAAATCTGCTAAAAAAATTTGAAAGCCCAATGAGGTTTCATTATCATATTTTATGTATAAATATTGAAGATAACGTTATATACTTAAAACACTTAACGAACAAAAGCAACAAGCCCAAATACATTTTCTCTAGTCCCAATACATACTATGAAACTTTTATAGTTTATTACACGAACGAACTTTTATAAGTTGGCTTCGATTGCAGGCTTATACTAATGATTCTTTCCGAACTTTCCACCGAAATTATCGCATATTCTCCTTCAATATCGAATTTGAGGCGCCTACGTGGAGTACAATCTTGAAAAGTTTAATTTTTTGAACTCTCTAAAACTTTTTTGCATTATAGCGAAAAAAAGTGTAATACTTCGTTCTAATATTTATTATTCTATTTAATCTTAGTTATTAAATATTTGAATATATATATGAGAGTATATATATGTTTCTATTTATAAAACTTGCAGATCAGTCAATTCTGGCTTATATATATTTTTTATATCTGCTGCGTTGTGTACGCATAGTAAAATATATAGTAAAGAACACAGTGATTCAATTAAGTTTTCTCAGTTTAACCAGCATTATACAGAAAATGCAGGAACGTAAAATAATGTATTTTATTGCTAAATGCTTGTACTTTGAACCAGAGCACAGAAAGTTAGCACTAGCACCGTTGAGTAGAGACAGGGAAGTTCGTTGGTTTAATTAGCCTTTAGCTTAGCGGTGATTTTGTCTTCTACATCCTATATACTATTGTAAAGTTAAACTTAACCAGTATGTTGTTTTTTACTGATTAGACGTTATGAAGAGGCGATCGTGGCTCACGTGACGGTCGTGGGTTCAGTTCCCATTCGGGGAAAATAGGAATAGGGGAATAAAATAGACAAAAGTCGCGTTTACACGTGCGCCACGACTGGCTCACCTCTATTTACTTCTACTATCGTAAACGCATAAATAAATCTTAAACTTTTTTCTTTAGAATTGTCAGTACACTTTTGTCTTTCCTTTGCTTACATTTTGTAGCTCGGTAGTAAAATAGTAGTAAAGAAGTTCAAAGTATCATGATCCCATTCTACTTTATTTCCATTATTTAGTATTGCAGGTAATGACAGACGCTTACGATGGTTCTCAATTTTTTTTTACAGTACACGTTCTAGAATACGAACGAAAATTGACGAACAAATTAAACGTAAATAAAATGAAGTTTTTTCTTATCTATACAAATAAAAGATATAGTCGTAGTAAACTTAGAGTATAATACCACGCTCTTTCCCGTATAGTAGGGATATAAGAGGCAACTCAATGTCAAGAGTCTCTGTTCTCTATTTCTTCTGTACGATTTTGAGACATGTGTGATAATATAACATTTTTGATAATAACTTCAGCTATGCCACCCACTATCTAATTTTTCACGCATTATCACACAATCTAATTTAATTCTTTGCTTATTTCTTGAGGCCAGTTAGATACTGAGCTTGCCTACTCATCACGCAATGTCTCGAAATTTGTGTGGTACATGGAAACGGAGTGTCTTAGCAGTAGGGTTCCTCTGCCTACCATGCTATATGCGAAAAAATTATATCGAACTAAAATTACTTTTTTTTTTTAATGCTCAAAGTCATTGCATTATTGATATCGAAAATTCATACCCACGTGTGAGAACAGAACCCACATCCATCGGGTTTACAGTCAAACGCTGCGCCACTACGTCCTCTTTTAATTAATACAAATATTATAGGTACAAAAACATACAAAGCTATCTTTTCCGCGAGATTTTTGTGATCACTTAGAACTCATATCTAATTCAAAAATGAAATGGCTATATTGTGAAAAACTTAAAAGCTTCACAGTACACGCTCTCAGGACGACACTAAACAAATATAATTTCGTGCATATACCAGTCTCTTTAAGTACACATTAGTTTGCTTCAACTTGACTTAAAAATGTATGACAAAACAGAGACAAGTTAACTTTCAACCTTTGACTGTAGTATATAGAGTACTCGGTAAGTGCTCTACTGGAGATTAGATTCCCAAGTGGTTTGAACGTTAAAATGAACGCTATTATCACTATATTAACGGCTATTATTGCTTAATAGTCACCCAGTTATTACCCCCCCCGACGCTACTTGGTTCTAATTAAGTTCTAAATAATCGTAAATCATTACTACTTGTTTGTTACTTTGTTAATACTTTGGACGTTATTGTTTATTGAAATTAGTATTTTTTTTTCTTTCTTTCTCGCCCTAGTAACGGGGCAGAAAGCGCGGCGTTGAGTTACACCATTGCACGCAATGCCTTCAAAATTTGGTGGAAATTGAGGTACGGAAGTATTACCTAAGTACATAGCGGTGTAAACAAACAGAACCTGTATATATTAAAGAACCTTGATGAAATGAAATTGACCTCTATCTTTATATATTATAGAATTAGTAAAATGTGTAACGTAGTCAAGTAACCACCATTCCGCTTCCGGAAACAAAACAAAGGTAATAATTTGCAAAACCAAGAAATGCAAAGTACAAAATTGTATACGAACGTATTTCATTTGAGAACCGACACAAATACTCCCTTAATATAATACATCCTCAACAAACTCGGGCAAATCTTCTTAAAATTATCTTAGAGGCAAATGTAATTTATAATTTTCTAACTGAAATGAGCATCTCGATATCAAAGCTCCAACTTTTACACGATCTCGTCATCAAATAAAGATAGAATCTTCTCTTGTAAAACTTTAATAGGCAATTGCTACAGGAGTTTACTTATCTTTACTTAATCAGCTTTCTAACTGTTCATCTATATCTGGATACTATTCTATAAAAATACTTTATTAAATTTAATATTCCAGAAATTGGAAAACACAATTTCAATAGAAAATGTCTTAAATTGAAATGAAAATGAAGTTTCCGTGAATTAGGCATTTATTAGTGCAGAACAAGTCAGTAGGTTGTTATCGCGGTAAACAATCGCGTGTCCGCAGGCCTCTGTAATCACTGGCGGTAACGAGCCCCTTACATTTAGATCATCGCGAGAGATAACGAGCATTTTGTTTGGGAGGAGAGGAGACTAGGGACCGCCAACTTCATTACCATAGCAAGTCTGACAACTGCTGACTCGAGCCCACCTTTTATTTGGAGATTTAACTCACTTAAGTCTACGCGGAAAACGAATTTCGCGTTCACGTCCCTTTTGCTCCCGTCTGATAAATATAATTCTGTCTCGAAATGATGCGCATTTGCGTATACATTCATCAACTAAATGCGTGAGCGTGCCGTATAATTTGATCGAAGACAGAGAACTGCCGTCAGCTATTTCCAGCGTAGATAAATGAATTTAATATTAAAATAAGGTTACTTTAGACACTCAAATTCTCTATAAGCAAAATCTCAACTAAACATATTAAGATTATTGATTCCAAAATCTAGTAGAAACATTAATTTTATCATCAACGAACTTTCGAGATATTGCCATTTGGGAGGCAAAACTCAACGTTGTGGCTTATCAACCAAAGCAGGAAAATGAAATATATAAATATAATGACTATTCCAGCCATGTGATTGTGCCCAACATGGGTATCTTACCCACAGCCATCGCGTTTACAGTTCCACCGGCCCCATGGAACGGCGGTCTCAAGACTTGGGGACTGTTATAAATGAATATATATACATACATATATGGATATATGGATACAAGACTCTCTTACTAAAATCTCAACTGAATTTGCCTTAAATGGTATTGAGATTCGTGCATTATAATATAAAAGGTTTTATGACCACGTCTATCCGATATGTACATCTTTAGAAGGACATACATTTTTATGTGGTAATGAAATCCACGTGGCGATACACACATACCAATACACTGTACTAATATTATAAAACTTAAGAGCCTGTTAGTTTGAACGTGTTAATCTCGAGAACTACTGAATTGAATAGAAAAAGTCTTTTTGTGTTAGTATAGTCCATATAACGAGGATATTGCATGGAGTTAATCATTTCGATAATTATATCGACTCTATCCACTGTACCTGAGGCCAGAATGTGTCATGTGTCATATACAACTTCTTAGTTATTCATTTGACCACACGGATGAAGCCACATTTACAACCTAGTATATAATATGAGTTCAGTACGTTTATCGCATCTCAGATAATAATCGTATACGCGCGTGCGTTTTAGTACTAACTTTATAATAGTCACCAGTTTACGTTGTGGGTGTAATTGTGGGGATAAATTATTGCTTCCTTTGTTTATTTCTATTAGAGGTTCTGGTTAATTGTTGTATATAACTCTTAGCATAAGGTTAAGTTTGAGCATAAGTTGCTACTGAATTATTTAAATAAGTGAAACACTTGTTTCATGATACTTAAAAAATATCAATGACATACTTCTTCGAATTCTGGAGGCATTGCGTTTTGAGTGACGGAACTCAAAATGAAAATCCCTTTTTGAAAACTTTACCCCTGCGCCATGACTGGCAACAAACAACTGATGGCTTAGCATATTGGTATGATATCCTTAATACATTAAAAAGTTAAAGTTAATCCTAGCAATAGCAAATTCTATCTAGTTCCAAGGCACTAAACACTAAATACTTTTTGGTGGAATGCTGCCAATTTTCAAGTAATATCCAACAAAAACATGCGCGGCTCTCGATAAGCTGTTCTGCAAATGTTCGACGATGTCATATTATTTTATTGGCGTCGTACCATTCTCTCGCTTGCGTTCATCTCAGGTATATTTGAAGCTAAATACATTTTATTTATACAGTAGGATATAGTATATTTTTAGTATAGTTAGTATACTAATATATTGACATATCGACGATGGAGTGGGCAACTGTCTTAACAGGAGGATCCCAGGATTTCTCTGCCTACCCTACTATGTGAGAAATAGAGCGTGAAGCTGTATAAGAATCTCTATATATACGAATATAAACTTGTGATGTATATATTACATCGCCCAGAAGTCAAACCTAGAATCTTAAAATATTGCAGGTTCTTTGTATATCGTAAATGAGCTCTCGGAAAGAAATTTAAGAAAATGAAACCTACCTGTTATGGGTTCAATTCCCACTGAAATATTTAATATTTTCATTTTCTCGCCAATCAACAAGCAATGCCTCCAGAATTCGACGGAAAATAGGGAACAGAAGTGTCTGAATAGGAACAGAGTGTCTTAACAGTAGGATCCTAGGTTCTCTCTGCCAACCAATATGCATACAACGTGAAGCTACGAAAATAAATTTCAGTGCAATAACGTGATCATTGAAAAGATCAGTACAAATTCCATTAATTTACCATTAAAACTTATGATGCATATAGGTCAAACTATTACATATCAATTATATATAATTAAATTAGGTTTTGACCTCTACCAATATTTGGTTATATCTTAATCACAGTACTGCACACTATTACTGGAACACGGCGGACGTGACGCTGGCATCACCGCCGGCGTTAGCCCGGCACTGTTTACTAATCATAATGCAGGGATTACTGCAGAGCTTCGAATTTTGTTAAGCTTTTGTAAAAATCGCATTTATTTATGTTATATTTAGAAAGATATTTATATAGATGTGCTTACTAGCATTAATCCTTTATGCGTTTATTTAAAGGCTTTTGATCAACCTACTCTTATTTGCACGGTCTCATTTTAGGTGGTGAATTTATGGGCTTTTATGTCCTCCATCACTACATCTAGCCATCGTTTTCATACTTTCTAGACAAAACAAAATATTTATTTTATACACTCTTTTTTTCTCAAAGAAAGAAGAAGACACATATAAACTTGCATAATAACACAGTATAATAAAGTTCGAATAAATATGGAATTGAATACATTCATGACATGCACATTCTTTTGTTTGTAAATTCCATAAAGTCTGTCTAAACGAACTGAATTTATGGAATATCTAATACAGTTTGTTCTTACCTTACTACCCAGCTACTTCTTATTAATTTTAAAAAAGTCTTGCACTTTTTACTAGGATTGTTTAGTAATAAGATTGTTATACCTATTAAACATTATTAAACTATACCTATTCATAATTTTGTAAATAACAACTGTTGTAATTGCTGCCGCCTCTTCTCGGTAGCCTGTCTGCCTTAACCGCCCTCCTAGGGGAAGGCAGCAACACGTTCATTCGACAATAAAAAGTAGATTTATAAGGCAGAGTCAGTACTAACTCTACTCAATATTGAAATATAAAGAAATTACTAACCTCTCATCACAATCACTAAACCAACAGTACTCATACAGCTAAAATATTTATCACATTTTCAGTTTTACATACACTCAATTTTATTTCATTTCTTTAAAAAAAAGCATACACAGAGTGAATTTTAATTTAAATCCACACGTAGCGAAATATTCAAATCCACAATCTTCGAGCTGGAAAACCTCAATCTATTGAAACACTCGAGTTATAAAGAGACGCAAACGGACTGTACATCCAATTTGCAATTGCCGAGCGATTTTCCTAAATGTATTTTTATTTGAAAATCCTGTATCAAACCACTAAGGAGTTTAACAGAATAACATTTCAAATGTTACACACAAAAATTATTTTGGTTCAGTGTTTTCGTTGGAAGTCGGCGGTGGCACGAAGGTTTGGCTTTCGGCCAGGGAGTGAAAGTTAACTTGGCCTACCCACTTGTTTACTTCCACTCGTGCCAACAGGAACGAAACGGGGCCGGAATCAAAGGCAGGCCGTGAAGGCAGATCCGTGTATAAATAAACAAACATTACGAAATTTTGCCAAGTTGAAGTCATTCAAATTGCGGTATCTGTGTAAATATGTGATAAATTAAATTTATAAAGTTTTTAGAGACTAAGGCACTTTTAGAGTATATTTTGTAGCAAAATTAAATTTTGTTAATAATAATAGTAATTGGGAAGAATCTTTAATATCAAATCAACATGTATAATAATACTATAATGTTCAACATAAATACAGTCATTATACTCGTACATTTTCAGGGCTGCTTGAAATGTTACTTATTTAAACTCAACTTCCTCTTGCTTACAAAATAAATGACCTTCTTAAATGAAATGCTTCAATCACAGAATGAAGTCATCAGAGGAGAACACAAAGGGTATCTCTGTCAAACAGATCCCTAACCTCAATAGACAAATTACCCAATTACAAATATTCCTATGCAAAATGGGGTTGGTAAATGAATGACTCGTCCATAGTACTAAAGTGACGTGCCATAAATTAACCGACATTGTAAGAGAATGTGCGTCCTCCCTCTAAACAGAAGTTATGATCTAAAGTAATGGCCCACCTTATATGCTTTAGGCACACGCCTTGCAAAGACTTTATAAGGTCGTAAAGTCGCCACGTCGCTTACATTCGTGTACCTAAATTAGATATTGAGTTGCTATTTTTATACTCGTGTGTGGAAACTTTTATGAAACAGACCACTGCTTATTACTATTCCTTGCTCCTTGCTTATTTTAAATATTCATTTTATTGAAATTTAATATAATTGTGGGTTATTCAGCTTCGTCCTCCACATTTGATTTTTATCTGTTTATCTGTAGTGTTTGGCGCTCCATTATCTCTGGCTACCTCGCTAGGTATAAAGCGTAAACCTAAGAAAAACCTTTGTGGGTCGAAATTCCACTGAGGGAAATTTAATTAATTTCATTGTGAAACAAAGGACTTAGCTAGCTCATACAAATAAATAAATAATCAAAATAAACTGTAGAAGCTTTCCTATATTGAATAATTATTTCTGAACAATTTTAGGTACTTCTAAACCACTGCCACTCCTCGATAAAATATAACACATTATTTCATCATTCCCCATATTACCGTTCTCGTTTCACTACAGATTGGTGTAATTGCTCGAAAATCGAGTGAAGCTAAAATCACCGGCGGCGCCCCGGCTTTTTTTGTAAAACCTTGTATCTATCCAATTTGCAATTTAACCTGTACATTGCAACAAAATTAGAGTTCGACTTAATTACATGTCGGACGAAAGGAATTTTAAATAGCTGACCCAACAAGAGATTGAAGGGTTTGCAGAACTTTTAGAGTGCAAAGTTATTTTGAAATATAAATTATAATTATGTTATATATAATAGAATTGTGTACTTGTTACTTTATTCTATTTAAGACTGTTTCAACTCCATCGGTGTTTTAATCAAAACTTATAAGATTTTATAATAAGTTCTTCTATATTTAAAGTCACAAGTATTAAATATTTTCATAAATTGTAATAATTTCTTATAAAATTTTGTACACAGTTATATCTTTGTCCCTATTTAATAATGTTTTAACCTGAAAAGAATTTACAGGTTGAATATAATTAATTTACAATTGTTAAGCCCATACAACTATTTGTAGCGAAATGTGGCAAATCTATTGTAATTTAGAAGGACATTTCGGTTTCATTTAATTAAACACGTTGACGTTACGTACACAGAGTACGCGTCTACTCAACTTTTAGTATAAAGTTAATTACGTTCAATTCTGATGCGTCCAATCCAGTACCGGCCAAAATAAACAAACGGCTTTGCCGGTCTATGTAAATGGCGGACCGCTGGGCGGACTCGGATTAACTTATAAGTATACAGTATATGCTGTTCTTATTCGAAATTGCTTTGGATAGTTTGTTTTTATCTTCCTTTGCAGGAGTTAATATTGATGTGCTCTCATTCGTTCATTATTTTGTATTACTGTTTTTGTCAAAATTCTATGACTATAAAATTAATAGTCACTTAATTGAGATATAAATAAATTCCATTTCACATAACACTATGTAGACACTGTGGTAAATTGAGATAAAGAAGAAAATGGAGTGAAGAGAGAACAACACTGCCAACTGCAAAAGACGAATGAAGACAATTTTTTTTATCATAAATAAACATAAATTTTCATAAATTATCTCTTTCATCGGTATTTTGTGAACCAAAATTGTAAGAATAAAACATAACCAATAAGGACCTATAATGATAATCAGATCGTCAATAGAAAAAACCTTTAGAATTCCAGCAAATTTGCACGAGTGAACATAAAATAAGTCAATCATGTTTATTGACACCAAGTTCCCTCTAGTTTGAAACGTTTTATTTGTATCCAGCTTTGATGATGACCTTCGATAGCGTCATCGAAGGTTTACAGGACAATATTTGAACAGGTCTGCACGTTCGTCATAAGATGCCTCCAGCACCGCAAACACATTACGTCCTCTGAATGTGTACGTATTTGGGCGACAGACATTGTATACGTATTTATTTTTCGCACGCGCCCCCCTCGTACAGTGACACTCGCTTTATTTGCTTACGTGCCCTCTGCTGAACGTTCAGTGGCCAACGTCATAATTATTAATGTCTCTTATCCAAGAATCACTTTTGTTACGAATGTTTTCAATCTAAATCGCCTTAATAAAACAATTTCATAACATTCCTGTAATTAAAATCTCGTCGAACATTTTGATCGGAACTTCGACAAGAATTTATGTGATATTTTTTGGTAATGAAAGCAATTAATCGCAAATTTTTATTTCGGACTAGTTGATATTTTTAAAACGTAAAGTAGATATAGTGATACCGAGTAAAGAGGATCGGACTAGCAAAAATCAATTGCTCCCGTCGAAATGTTTTTATACGGAATCCTTGATAAATTATTATTGACCCTTTTTTTATTTACGAATATTTTGTTTAGCTTTAAGCTGTAATGCCGCTCATAGCAGGGTAGGCAGAGAGAGCCTAGTGTTAACATACTCTGTTCTCAATAAAGCACTTCCGTTTACCACTTTCTGTCGAATTTTGGTGGTATTGTGTGTTGAGTAGACGAGTATCTGATTCGATAAATTTACAATAGAGAACATACAGACAACTTACTTTATAGGTTGATTGTTTTAGTTTACACGACATCAAAACACACCGAAAGCCGCCCTTAAAACTTCCTCCCTTTACCTAATACCTTTTTATGCAAAAGCATTGCCTACGTACACAACGATCGATCAACATCGATGTAGGCAAGAAAACAAACACACCTTGCCCGCACGTCTCATTGATTTCGGATTATCTAAGATTAGACCCCTCACGATCTCTAACTAGCTATCCGCCTCTTTCATTATACCAGCTCTATACATATATATATATATATGACGGCGCGCTGCTATGTATTAGTTTTAATTATAATTTCGCAATTATTACATTTTGATTTTAATTGATTTATGTAATGGATTATATAAGAAGAATATTTAAAATGGAGCGGGTAACCCCGAATAGGGTAGTAGGTGTAGCCACGAAGAATAGCAGACGTCATTGGTTGACAGCTATGGCGTGAGATGTTCACCAATTAACCTATTGGCTCCTAATCTATTGTAATTTTGTTAATCTTGTGAGATTTATTGTAAAATTCTTATGTAAACCAGTAATAAGACATTGTAGAGTATAAGTGTGACTTTTATTTAAACATCTCAGTTGCTACAACGCCCACAAATGAATAGTGACAGCCAAGACCGCTATGAGGCCCCTTTTGATGCTTCTACATATATATATACTGTAGATTGTTCTTAGCGCGAATTAAGTTTCATGTTCAGACCTAATGGATGAAATTATTTTAACACGATAACGTTTATTATTAAATATATACGATTCACCCCGCGAGATGTGAGGGAAATTGAATATTTCTATACACTAGTCTATAAGATATACTATAGTTCTGCAATTATATTTAATTTATACTTTATTTTTCTTTACTTATTTGTTTTCAATAAAAACATTTAAAAGAATCGAAAAAAATCTTGTCTATGTTTTTGTGAAAATTATCAACAATTTAACAATGTCTACTTTAGATCAAATCCATTGATACCTTCGATTAAAGCAAGATTCATGATTCTAACTCAAACATAAATACTTAGCAAAAATTTAAACCTGCTGATTACGTTCACCAAGAGTATGATAAGTCAAAAAGTAAATAAAAGGTAATTCTTACTTTCTGAGTAACCAGGAAATTGTATTAATACAATCATTATTGTGCAACGATGAATCTATTATGTGTTAGAAACTGGTTTATTGTGTTGGTCCTGACATCACAAAGGATATTTCTATGTAAAAACTTTGTTTATTTACTCTAAAGGTGAGTTCACCGAAAGCTTCCCATTGTAAAAAAATATGTCGACATTTGAAATTTATTTTATTTTTAGATATGTCTTTTTATAGCACTCAGTCTCTACCTACCTACCTACTGGTCTGTTCGTGGAACTTCTCATATAAATGCTAATATTGTTACGTCAGTTTTGTGACAAATATTACTCAGTTCTGTTGGATTTTCTTTCTGCCTCTTTACTTAATGTATAATATTTAAAGTTTTGTATATTATATGTATATTTTGTTTTAAAATGTGTTAGTTATTTCTTTAATTTACTGTGACAGAGGAATGACATTCTGAATTATTTATGTGTTGGCGGTATAAAAGTATACTGAGACAAGTGACATTATCATTCTGCTCATCGAAGACTACTGCCGCCAATATTTTTAATTTTCTATAAAAAAAATATATAATACGAGTATATAACTAATTTAATCACCAGACGAGACGTTCAGAGAAAAATTCTTTAAACAACAAAAAGACATGAGGGCTTACTCCGTTTGCTATTTAATTAATTAATGTAAGTGCCGGTGAGACCCAGGAGATTGGTCATTAATTAAACGCCTCTCCCGATCGATCTTGAAGCAAACAATACACTTTGTTACTTTTATTGTACCTCAGCTCCTGAGCTCTGTCCCGAGTCCCGGCGCGGTTACTTCGTGGATATTAATGATAGTTCTCAGCTGTGGGAATTATTGAATTCATTTTAATGATCATTACACTATTGGTGGATGTTGATGAAACATTATGGAAGAATAGATATTTTGTAAACTAGTATCGATCGATCGCCGTGGTGTAGTAACAGTGCGTTTGACTGTAGTTTGAGAGTACCGCTCAGGAGAAAGAATTATTTAATTTTCCCGCTTTGGTAGGAATAAGTCCAGCGTTGACCATTAAAGAAAACATGTGAATGAAAACAAATGTGAATTACATTTAGTTTACCCCGAAGTGCAAAAAAATTCTAAACAAAGTTAGAAATAAATTTAACTTGATTGTGTTCATTCATCCGTTTTCTCATTATGCCACATATTTACAAAATGTGTTGATTTGTACCCCAAAAAACATACATACATACATCAGCATTGCCAGTTTAGAAAACAAAATATTATGCCTTTGATGTCACCTTATTTAAACAGTGCGAACCCAATCCTATGGTTTCACTGGAACGAATATTACACGTTAGATGTTTAAAAACAGTATAGACATTTGCCAAAAAGCTTTTACATTCACTCCTTGTTTGTTGTCATTTCTTGGAATAATGATTTTACCTTTAACGTGGTTGCTTACAAAATCTTGTAAAAGTTTTTTTATGAAAATATGTATATAGAGATACCTATTAGGGAGTCGTCTTGTCATATTTTTATACCCGTAGGTAGAATGTAAAAGTGGATTTGCTAAATATGTTTTTAATTTTCTTCATGGCTGCTTTTCTGTTTCACATAACTTATAAATTACATAATTTATGCTAGATTAAAAAGAGGTTCTAAAATTTCTTATGACGTTATTATGTAAAATTATCGTCCGGAAGACGACTATATAGATAACCATGTTTAAAAATAAATCTAGCCAACAATCTAGAAAGTTAAAAACCGCTGAAAGTTTACATAAATTTATAAATAACAATAAAAAAGAATGAAAGTCATAATTCCCATCCAATATCTCAATTTTTAAGATAAAGGTTAGCCATAGTCGTAAAACCGTCATATAGCGGCAGCGTTTTAGGCGAAGCTCCGAAGAAAATAGGGTGAAAAGCTTTAATAGGCACATGATATTTTAACGAGTGCATATAAGGTAAATCGCACGTCCAAAGAAAACGCCTCAACATGCCCTTTCTGCTGCTTTTAGGACCACTTTATAAGCACTCTGCTGCCTCCAAAGTTTGTAGCCGGTTTACACTTAAACGCAGTGCGTGATAATGAAAAGAATCGGGACAACAATCACAGAAAAATGTCACTTTTCTTCTAGATCAAGAGCTAAATTCAGAATGAAGTATTGTTTGAAACGCTAATTATTGTGGAGATTTTCGCCTCGAAATCTAAGTCATCGTTTGCTTAGACTTTTCTCCTGCCGTGTTCCATCATTTTCATATTTTTATATGAATACAATGGTTTTCATTATCAAACTTTATTCAAATTAAAGATAAAATTTAGCACATTTTCTACACGATTTCACATACCACCCATAAACATTGAATTATTATATTTAACAACACGAACGAAAAAAGTCACGAGTCACGAACCCAAAACTAATATCGACCATTGATTTTCGATATCGCAATCGCTTCGTGAAAATGTAAACGCTCTCTTATTAAGACTGGAGTTATAAAAAGATATAGCCAGCTATACTATAGAGTATGTAGGTCGTGTGTTGAATACGAATACGGTGAGAATGGAACGTTTAGACGGACAGAGTTATTGCGGTTTTTATATCGGGCACTTAACGCGTTGTTTGTGCTAAGTGACGGATGGGTGAATTGATATTGAAAAGATTCTATGGAGACTAATTTTTTTCTTAAAATGTATGGTTTTACTGGTTTCCGCTTTTTGTTTCTAAATAACATTAGGTGTTTATTTTAAGATGACGTTGGTTTATATTATTTTACCGATTTCATTAATGAGAAGTATAACTTTACAGTAAGAATTTTGAATCATAAGATAGTCTCAATTATTTAGTAGCAGAAACATTTAACCTCATTTAATTGTTACAACTTTAGATCCCATTTGGAGGAAAAGTTTTATCTAAAATATAGATTCTATCTAGTTATTATATTAAATTCATCATCACCTATTTAACCTCCACCTCTTGCATTTACAGCGGAAAATGGAGAAGAGGGCTATGAAAGTTAAAAAATAAGGAAGGTATAATATAGTACAGTCGTGGGGAAGCGGTACAGCGCCGGACTTAAAAGAGACGGTGATAGGTTCGAGTCCCACTCGGGAAAATATTTTTTTTTTCCACGCTCTGACAACACGATAAAGCGGCGTTGATATCCTACACACAACACGCAAAGTCCCGAGAAGTTGATGGTATGTAGGGCACGGAGTGTCTCTAACACTAGGTTCCTTCTGCTTACTCTTCTATTTGTGGGATTCCGCATGACGCTAAAAGACAAAAACAAAAAGTATAACAACATACTTCCTACTTAAACATATTCATTCACCTCACAAAAGACAAAACACATACATTTTTCATAACCCTGTCAGCCTGATCAAGAGGAAGAGGAAATTAGATGAATGATGCGTCCCATTGCAAGTATAAATAACTAAGGGTTGAGGGAAGTAAAAGAGAGGATCGCTATCAATAATCAATAGAATACCATAATATATCAAACACAATGAACGCTAATAAGGATCTTGGACTGACCTATTTCGAGACGTATTAGGATCGGCTCGTACGTAAGATGCGTAGAACATGTATATATGAGGAAACTATGTTCTTATATCTAGTGTGCATTATCTAAGGCCATCTTGGTACAGTTTAATAGTGTATCGGTTTAACCTCCATTCAAAAGAACAATTTTATTAGAATTGCTCTTATTTTCCGATTTAATTTTTGGTTGTGAGGATCTACATATTTTACATATCTCGAAAATTATTTTAAAAAGGAAACAGAGTGCCTTTACTCAGTTTTCGCTACCCACTTTACTATATGACGGAGGTGATCAAGAACTATAATTTTTAGATATCCTCTACCAACCCTGATATATACAAGGCACAGCTAAAAAAAGAAACATTCTCACAACATTTCTTATCAATTCCTCCACGTGACTAAACTGAAACGTAGCATGACAGTGTACTCGTATCCTTACTCCTTACCGAGTTAGTTTCGTATTAAGGAGGCCTGGCGCGCGAGATAACGGGGCTGCCTAGTCGAGCGGCTAATTGTCTAGATGCCCTCTCATGCCCTCTCGTCAGATGCTGTTACTTGTTTGACAATATACGTTTTGCGGAAAATATCTGTTGTTTTTGTTTTGAATGCGTCGTGGTACAGCGTTTGATTGTAAACGCGATGGTTGTGGTTTCGATTCTCGCTACGAGGAATTAATTATTTTCACTTTCTCGCTCTGAATACAAGACAACGCGTTCCACCATATAACACACAATGTCTCCAAAATTGGGAAAGTAGAAAACGGAGTTTCCTAATATCAGGTTGTCTGCTTACCCAGCTATAAGTATGTGGGATACATGGCGAATCTAAAAAATTTACCTAAGGCTCTCACTAAATTCACTGCTATATAAATTTTCCAAAAAAAACACACAAAAACAACATAAATTCCAAACAAATGATCATTTCTAAATGACAACAGCGAAATTGGCGCCTTTAAACAGTAGGGCAAGATAAAGCGTTTGCTTTTTAGCTGTCCAAATGTTCTGCACGCGAGCGTTTTTTGTCAAATAAATGGGCACGGCCGGTATCTACGGTGCGTGCTTGACTCGCTTATCATTGCGTAAAGAGAAATAAATTTATTTTATTATATTTTAAAATGTTATTTGGACGAACAGGATTAGAAAACCCTACGGTTGTTTGTTCGATTCCCATCTGAGGGAATGAAATATTTATTATTTTCATTTTTTTACTTTGATGACGAGGCAAAGTGCGGGATTGAGTTCTGCCTCTCAACGCGAAATAGCTCAAAAATTCAGTATTGTAAGTGGTTAGCGGAGTGTTAACTAGGCTCCCTTGAAACTAAAAAAGAAAAACAATATTTTCGATACTTTGGGAAACAATTTTTTTTTAATGGAGCGATATTGCAATTTTTTTTTGTATAACTGATTCTAACTAAACGTTAAATATCATCAAAAAAAGAATTCTCAAAACCAAAACTTTTATTACAAAAAAAAGCGTTCAACCATCGAACTTCGATTCCATTACTCCAACATTTCTTCCCAACTTTATTTCCTAGAAAGTGTCAGAATGTATGAAAATAAGGAAAATCTATTTAAGTTTACGAAGAGCGAAAAGATTTCGATCGGAATCATTTGAGGGTAGAAAACGGTTGAAGTCATACGAATTTACACGATCCACCTCACGCAAACAACAGGTACTCAGGTAAGAGCTACCTGTTCACACAACGCTTAATATGAAGGAAAATTCTTATTTTATACTAAAAATAGATATTTTATGATAATATTGTCTTATATTTTTGCACCATAGTGTTTTGTTTTGTATTAAAATGATGTTACAGAAGCTAGTTTAGTTCAGAGGTCACTTTACAATGCTTTAACACTCGCCATCTTCTGGTAAGCAAGAGGTAATCTCTATATGGATTATTAATTACACCTGATCAAATACCACTTTTTATGATTTTTTCTTACTTAAACAACTTACAGGCATGAGTCCAGTCAATGAACAGAGATGCCATAGAAGGGGTTGTAATTTGGATTTTACATCCTACAGGAAATATTTAATATAAAGTTATTAGATTCTCTGTGCCTACACTAAAGGATAATAAAATATATAAAAATATATATATACTAATTAATCATTTCTCTAGACAGGAAGTGCGCAATACAAATTCTGCAGTTCCCAACACTCAATGAGTGGTTGACGACCGGAAAAATAATGAGGGAACCAACCGAGCGGGTGACGCGCAGCATCGCTCCTAGCTAAGTGTTTACACCGACGTACTTACACTATATTATACTAAAATATAGCTTCGTATTTTTTTGGTCATCATGGCACAATGGACCATCTGTCGTGGGTTCATTTCCTCGCTCTGGTACCAAGACAACGTTCAATGTCTGGATAACTATATTTTTTTTAAAAAAAAAGAAATTATATTTTTGAATTAGTATATTAATTTTGTTTAAATATTAATTATTTTATACATTTTTTACCCTACAGGTTATCTTTCAATTAAAAAACTATTATTAATCTGTGGTATGGAATAACTAAGTTATGAATTATAGTCTTACAACTTTACTCAAAAAACGGACTATCCGAGACATAACGATTTTTTCAATTCGAATCAATAATTCCTGAGATTAGTGCGTTCAACCGAACAGAATCTTCGGCTTTACAATATAAGTATAGATTAAAACTAGCGACCAAACATAGTTTCACCTGCTTAAACTTATTGTTATATTTATTATAACCAAATTAAAAAAAATCTACACAAAAAATGTAGCATGAGCTAAATTATTATAGTTTCATCTAAATCCGTTCAGTAGTTTTTGCGTGAAAGTACGTCACATACAAACATCTATCCATTTTCACAAAGTTTCACATTTATAATATTAATAGCAAAGGAACATCACTACTCCTGATATCGATTCGTGGAAAGGCGAATGCTTCTCAGAAGATGGTATTGCTTTATTTATTCTAATGAAGTTTAATTACCCGTAATGGGATTAGCTTTGTATTCATTTTAATTATAAAATTTAAAGTTGAAGTTATATGAAAGTGTCTGTTTAATTAAAAACATTGATAACATTGTTTTAGCATTAGCACTTTGTGTATTTAATAAATATTTTTTATTTCATCCTGTGACCCACTCATAGCAGGGACGGTAGAGAGAGAACCTGAGAACCTAATGTTAAGACACTACTTTCCCATTAAGACACTTCCGTTCCCTACTTTAGGCTGAATTCTGGAGGCATTGCGTGTTGAGTAGCGGAAGTCGCGTTTTTGTATCTTTAACAGATTTGGTCCAAATTCAAAGATGGCTTTAAATTTCCAACGACACCAGCGATTCTATGTCTTGAAAACTCAATCTACATAAATAGAAGTTAATTGCCGATACAAGATAGAGGTGTTACTATTTCAACGGTTTCGCTTATCATTTAGCTTCGGACAATGAAAATGCGACTAAACTCCAAAGACACTAAGGTATACAATCGCTTGAAACACAATTGATTGTATCATATGGGTTTACTGTCGTACAATTGAGGTTGATAGCTTAATTGTGTACGGGAAAATGAGCTATAATAGTGTGTAATAAAGTCGGTAACAGCTCAAATGGTTTAGTATATAGATAACCGTGTAAGACGCCAAGGCGCAATAGTGATAAAGGCCACGACTGTCGGTCACGCGAAGCCTTCCGTAGATACGAGCTGTTCGATAGACTGGGTTCTGGACTGATGCCGATATATCTGGAGAATTGAAACACCTGCTTTTTTTCTCTTAAATCTAGAAAGTTAGTCAGCCAGGTGGAAGATGAAATTGGAAATATTGATTCTTTGAAAAAATATAGTGGGTGTGTTGATTTAGATTAAATCCATCGTGCCATAGGCAGCATGAGTTTAGTAGGTTCGATTTCTTAGTGGATTTGGTATGGCAAATCGCAAGCCTTATTACGTCTACACTACAAATAAAATTATTATCCGGATTATGTCGCTACATGAATTAGTAGCGGATTTATTTTTTACTCGGGAATTATTATATTTCACCTATTTTCAAATAAATCACGGTGTTAAACTCCAACAATCAACATGTATGTTTCAAAAATATTTTTAATAAAATATACATAAACTTTAACATTTATAATTAATACAATATATACCAACTTTCCCAACAATAACCACCACTCCTTCAACCATGGGTTATTATGGGACTTCATAAAAGCCTTAAAAAATTCTCCCATCATTTTCGTCGTAATTTTTTTACGTTCAGTCTCCAAGACAAAGGGGGACGTCACTCACAACTCATTACACCTCATTGGCAGTCGCGGCGCGCCCGTTTGTTTTGTCTCTAGTTCTAAATGTTAGTCGCTTGTTTTTATAAGATCGGTGCTCTAATTTATAGAGATGACATTTTTTTGCTTCACGCTGTATCCCGCATATGGCAAGCAGAGGAGATCTATTGTTGAGACATTCCATTCCCGACTTTCAACCTAATTTGCGAGATATTTCTTAAGTGACAGAACTCATTGTCGCGCTTTGTTCTTACGTGCGCAGAAATGAAAATAAATTAAATATAATAATAATAACCGAACAAATTCGTGAAGAATTGAACCCATTACCTTCTCCTTTAAGATCAGACGGCTTTCTCAATATATTGATGGTATAGTAAACTAATAACTCCTCCAACTTCAACGTCAATTCGTAACAAGTTGTTATCAAATGTAACGTACCTGCTCGCACGTGATGCGATATCTTGAGATTTTGCAGTTAAACTTATACGAAACTGCAGTTAATTCAGAATTATCGCACCTGGATATGAATTTGCGTACGCGTGTACAGTGATCTAGTGGGGAAGTTTTGACAATTATATGTACACTGTAGTATATACTACTAATATTAGTTGCCTTATTTTGTAAATAATTTCGCCTTGCCCATATATACGCTACAGTCTTGTAAATTTTAATTTCGACTTGGAAGAAGGAAGACGGAAGACTCAAAAGTAATACCTGACTAGTTGCGTATTCATATCTTATTTAGGGGAGTTACTAGGTTTTATAGATGTCACGTTCTAAGTGTACGAAATAACTGTCACAGGTTCAGTGGGTTACATACAAAATGATAGAGATTTTGAATATTAAAAACAAATTGTATTTATATAAGAAAGCAGTTTTCTTATTTGATATAAAATTAATGAAGGCTACTTATATTTGATACATTGAGCCTTAAAATCTCTAAAACTTTCTATTTCATTATTAAAACAAAAATTACCAAAAATCTACTCGTGTGTAGATTTGACAAAGTGAATTAAATATTAAAATCCAACTTATTTAATTACTAAAATATAATTTCTAAAAACCATTTTGAGTTGAAAAACAACGCGGGTGGCACTGACAAGAGCAGCTCCATCAATTCAGTCAGAAAGTACCTGATGAAATAAAGTTGAAAATTAACCTTTCATTGTCTTTAATACAAAAGAACTTGCCAGCCTTTTGTTCCTTTGCTAGGGTTCTTAGTGGACTAGTGTCACATAAAATTTCAAGTAGAAAATCTGAAAATTAATGCTGTTCGCGTGCATTAAATGTGCCTGAAATAAAGGGAACGTTTTTAAATCTTATTTCTATAAGGAAAATGTTAATCTTAAATTTGTATATGCTAAGAGCGGCGCTAAGTTACGCCCGTCGTCTAATATGAAGATGTTGTTCTACAGCACCATGATGGTCTCTATCTTTATGTTAATTTTATGATATTTCGAGACAATATTTTTAAAAATCTTATATGTACAGACTTACTATTCAATTTACGTGATGCAACGGCACCCAATTGTGGGTTCAATTCTAACTCGGAATAAAAATATATATTTTTTCCTTTGTTAACAAGTGATGGTGCGGAGTTGAATTTCGACACTCATCACGAGTGGAACGGAGTGTCTTAACACTAAGTTCCCACTTCTTACGCTATTCAATTCATCGTTGTATTACTCAAATATGTTTCCAAGAATATTTAATAAATGATAACATTCTTAATAATAATTTATTCAATTTCTATTTCGCTAAAAGCTACGATGAAATCGTCCGAATCACGAAAAAAACACTTAAAGCTTAAGTTAGATATTTTCTAGAATATAATATTTAGAATTTTTGTTATGAAAGGTAGCGTTTTCTACTTCTTTCATCTGTATAAAAAAGTAAATTTTATAAAACATTTCTCATTTATTACCGTCTGACTAACAGCTGTGTACAAATCGCAAATAACAGAATATTTATATAAATGTTTGAAATAAAATTATAAAAAAAATCTTTTTAAAAATAAGTTTTCTTGATTTTTTCGTATTGTATTTTACAAATCAATCCCTTTCCTTTGATAACTATACCTATTAGGTGAATTGTGCAAAAGCTTGCAATGTATGTATTAACAACATTATTGATTATATAATTTCATTGTCATCAGAACTGAAGCCATATTCAAAATTTCAGCTCCATCTCTCTCAATTTGTAACACACACATACATAAACAAAAAAAATATTTTTAGTAGGTATATAATTAATCATATCTTTATATTTAAAAATTCTTCTTTTTAAATATTTTTTTTTTCTTTGTAAAATTTAACTAAAATACGCAAAGGAGCCAGAAATCGGTTTTTTTTTTCGTTTTGAAGCGATCCGACTACTTACGTAACTGTAAAGAAACTCGATCTACTCGTAAATTCAGCACTCAAAGTATTTAATTAACCGCTGTTCCTCTAGAGAAGCTCTATGGTACATAAAAAAAGAATTAACTACTATTACAGGTTATGGGAACAAAACACAATGTCAGAATGAATCACTATAGGTTATAGGGTACTAGGTTCCCTCTGCCTACCCTATTAATATTTTAATAGGGTAGGCAGAGGGAACGTAGTGCTAAGACGTTCCGTTCTCCACTTTGAGACATAGTGAATTGAGTGGCGGATCTAAATTCCGCACCTTGTTTTGTTACCAGAACGAGAAAATTAAAATTATCCAATCCTCCGAAAGAAAATCGAACTCACTACCGTCACGCTTAGAGTTAGAGAAATATATGGATCCGATAAAAAGGGATCCGTGGAAAGTCCAAAATAACGCTCCAAATCGTTTCTTCGCTGGATATCATCCCCCATCCCCCATCCCCAACCCGAAACAAGATATTTTAAGATACTTAAATACATCTAATTGAAAAGCTAATATTCCCGTATAACATTAATTATGCTCCAAGGGCCGTAAGCGATATCCTCGTTATTATTTAGGGAACAACTTTTACTTTGAACAGGTAGGTATTAGCGTCTGTGAGAAGAATTCATCGTGATTTATTTGATATTATTTTTTATTATTTAGACCGTAATAAATTTTGTTTTGCGAATTCGAGTCGCGTCTCGAGACGTGGAAATAAAATTAGTGTCAGTTTATTATTTACTAGTTTTAAACCGCGGTTTTACAACGGTTGACGGCATGTAGCACATATAGAACTGATATAGCATATACGCTAAATTGCGTTATTAGGGATATTGCCCCCTCCCTTAATAAATGGACTATCCAATACGAGTAGAATTTTTCAATTTTAAGCAATAGTTCCTGTGGTTAGGTTCCCAAGCAACTACAAAACAAACTCTACAACTTCTTAATATTTTAATAAAGAAAAGTGAATTAATTGAGTAGCGTCTTATTTGGCGTAAAATAATTGTTTAACCCTTGCTATTAACTACCTGGTCATCAGGATAAACAGAGGATGAGGATGCATGCATGACGGAGCTTAACGCCACCCTTTATCTTTAAATCAGAACAAATTTTATACGCAAATTCTATAAATATAATTAATTTTAGAAGAACATAACTATATTTGAAAATAAAAGCACATTAATTTGATTTGTAATGGAAAAAATATGGGTTCCCGACATCCCGCCAGCAACGAAGATTGAATCTATAGACAATTTACCTACTCAACTCCATAATTTCCGCTCAGACTGAAAAATCGAGGTTTAAGTGAACGGTGACGTGGATTTGTCAGATCTAGACAGCGGAAGCATCTGGATTGTTTCTAGAGTTACTGTAGAATTTACTTCATTCATTTTACTAGTATTGCGAGTTTTAATAATTGCTGAAAGCAAGTGTCCTGATTTTCTATTCCTAATATTCCTATAATTCTCTTTCTAATAATAATAAAGCACATAATATTTTTTCTTGAAATTTTAACTGAAATAAAAAAACAAGTTCATTTTTTTCCCGTATATCAGGATAGATAGAAGGAATCTAGTGTAAGAACATAACGTTCCTAACTTTCCGCCAAATTTTTCCAAACGTTGAACATTCTTTCAAACGGGAATTGAAATTGCAACCGAAAGCGAACGCGTTAACGCCCTGTGCCACGACGGCCTCTATTATAAATAGATTCCATAAAATAGTAAATAACCTAACCTTATCCAAGCCTTATAGCTATTTCGGAAAGTCACAAATTCGGCAATATTTCAAGCGGCGATAAAGCGAGCAAAGTTGGGTGTTTCATTGGAGTTGTTATCAGTTCCCACCCGGCTACACTAGAAACGTGAATGGCCTTTCGATCACTGTAGAAATAATTTTAAAGTTTTTTTCCTAAGTTATATGAGGAAAGCTATTGTAAAGTTGCTATGATTTGGAAGTAGTAAATAATTTTAATGATATGTTAAGGAATATTTCTATTAAAAACATACGTTGACGCAACGGTTGTAGTTTCGATTCCTAGTCGGAAAAATTAAATATGTTGTTCTGTTGACTTTCACCCCTCAACACAATGCGTCCAAAATCCGGCGGAAAGTGGCGAAAGGAAGTGTCTTAATGGAGAATGATATGTCTTAACGCATCCCATTTCCATTCTTTTTTTATATAAATTTTCATACTGCACAAATAAATAAATCAGTTTTTTCTTTCTCTTCACGTTCACTTTGAATACATTAAAGTTAAAAGATAAAACGAAAATATTTTTTACAAATATTATTTTGAGTGAGAATCGAACTTACAACCACTGCCTTTAACTAACTATACCATACCACCATCTAACTAAACGACGAAGCGATCATTCCATATATTCAATGTAAATATTACCCGTATAAAATTAAAAGGCTCCCCCGCGCCAACATTCTATAGATAGAGCAAGCACTATCAAAATAATATTATGTCTAAGTACCGAGAAGTTTGTATAAACTATCAGAGGTTTGTATAAACAAATATCACGTTGCCAGCTTAAATCTTCATTTCCTTTAGAGACGTGTTCCCGTAACTCTTAGGTGCCGAAGTGCATACAACGAGGTATAAGTAGAACTAAATACAGTAAAATCAATGCTACCTCTACCTATATAATTTTACCTCTAGTTACCTAGATATAGGTAGGTAACTAGAGGTAAAGGTAGGTAGGTATATAGGTAGGTAGGTAGTTGGAAATTCAATAATGTTCCAGTATGCGAATCTCATCTTTCATCTAAACTTATCCACAAAAGTTCGCCTGAGTTCGTGCTCGCGAATGTGTAAACAAAATCTATGCTTTCGAGCGTGAGGGGATCCTTAATTTTGAATAAGACCACGATTTCGAGGGTTGGTATTCATTATGATGGATATGTGGGCAATGATGCCTTAAAATGACACTTTTGTTGGTTGAAAGGAGGTATTTAGTGCGAAAGGTTCTGGGTTCGATTCCCACTCAAGGAAATTATGTTTTTATTACTTTCATTTTCACTCTAGAAAATGAAATATTTATTATTTTCATTTCCTCGCGCTGATAAAGTAACATAACGTGATGATGAATTTTGCCACACATCACGCTGTCTCCAGAATTCGGTTTAAAATGAGAAAGGGAAATGTCTTCATGGGAACGGAGTGGCTTAACACTCGATTTCCGAGCACAACACGTTTTTTCACTTTTTCCTGCATAAGGGGCAAAGAGATGCTAGACATTCCATTCTCCGCTTTCGGAACTCAACACCGTGCTTTATTTGGCCAGGCTATCCTGGCCTTTTCTTCGAAGAAAAGTACAGGGTAGGTAGCAGTAAGCTGGAAACCTAGTGTAAGACAGTCGGTTCCCATTAACGCATTTTTATTCCCCACTTTCCACCGAATTCTGGAGGCATTGGAGGCATTTGGCGGGACTCAATGGCGCATTTTGCCTGAAATAAAAATATTAAATATTTCAATAATTTAAGAATTAATTGTACACCTTACCCATACACTAACATATATTTAAACTGTAATTCTTTGGTTCTAAAGTAGCCGAGCTTGCAATCAAAAATACATCAAGGCGTATCTTATTCAAATAACGAAAGTAAAATCCCTTAAACACAAAATCTATTACGCAAAAACCTCTCAAGGGAAGGTATGTCCTTAAAACACCCTTATGTTAGCTTAAAGGAGACAGTATACGAGTACGAGTGGGGAATCAAAAATATTATTTGCATTATTTTTTTAAAAATAATATGTAACATAGTGGCAGCAATTGACTGAGAAATGGAATGGTTGCGGGTTAGATTTCTATTCGGGGGAATGATATTTGAATTAATTTTATTTCTTCGTTCTAATATCTATAACTGTGTTCATTCTCCTTGAGGCATTGCGTGTTGAGTGGCTGAACTCAACGCTTTACGCTTTGCCTCGTTCCCAGAACGAGGAACTGAAAATATTAAATATTTCATTCCCCCGAGTGGAAATCGAACACATAACCGCTGGTTACATACCCACTGTCCCACTAAGCAACAACGGGCTCTAATACAAAAATAAAAAGGCAAACAATACACAAAAATATATGAAATCAAACGATCTAAACCCCCTGTAAGTTAGTCCTCACCCTCGTGTTGACTGAACGTTTCGTTTCGATGACGTGTGTCCAAACATACAAAAAGACAAAAAGTCTTTGATAAATTATAACATAACTCTGTAAATATTTGGCTTTTGTATACAATCTAATGGACCTACAACTCTTTAATGTAATAGCTCAAACGAAAATCATCGAAAATATTTGTAGTTTGTTTGTCGACGATTTTACTATAGGTTTTATTTTGTTCACGCTTAATCCCGCACACAGCAGAGTAAGCCGAGGGAACCCAATACCAAGAGACACTTCATTCACCAGTATTTATAGTGAGTGTAAATGATTCCTTCCAGTAGGAATCGATCCCACAACCGTCGTGTTTACGCCACAATGGCAAACTGTCACACTTACAGTTCTAGATACAGTGAAACTAAAAAAAACAGCCAAGTAGTTCAATTTCTTTTATATTAAAGATATTTTTCTATACAGTTACACGTGCTTGTGGTTTAAGTAGCGCAATCGTGTTTCCAGTGTAAATAGTGATCGTAAACTAAGCTTCTAATTAGCATTTCTGTTACAATCCTGTTGTTTTTCTAAGAACTTATTTCTTGATTAAAAAAGATACTTTGAAATTTTAATTATTCGTAAATCTATCTTTTTTTTACATATAAAATAATAATTAATAGTATTTAATTATATTGATTTATACTTTTTGTGGGTTTGATTCCCACTAGGAAGAACTTTCTTCCACGCATTTTTTTCAAACAAATCAGACATTTAACTAAAATGAGAAACGGAATGTCTTAAAGCTAGGTCCCTCGGCCCACCCTGCGTTGTGCGGGATGCAAAAAATCATTAAAAAAATTACAAAGATTCTAAGTGTTAATTACAAAAATATTTATATCTCCAACAATATTTCTAAAACAAATCATTTTGAAAATAAAATATGAAAACTTAATACAAATTGAGATTTAGAAAGACCTAGTCTATGCTGCTACTGGCATATTTTAAAAATATCCGCGCTATCTTCATACTAACCCTTCAAACATTATTGAATATCGTCGAACATCTTTACCAAATTATGCCCAAAAGACCACAGCATATACTCTACCCATATTTACTATAAGATACTTTTTCTCCGCACCGCCGTTCGTATTTGCGTATAGAATCGCTATTCCTCGAGTTACTAAACTCACATCAAAATGTAGATGAGAAAGAATTACATAGTCATGACATTTTTGTACGTGGCGCTTTGGAATACGTACGTATGCGTACTTTGTGATTACAGCTTGTTCCATTGAAAATTTTATGCTAAATGCCTTATATATGTATGACGTAAATTTAAGTTAATATCCAACACTTTGTTAGGTAATGTTAGTTTACACTGGATTTTTGGGGCGTTTTTAAAGTGCTATTCTACATGAAAGAAAAATATTTATTTATAATTTACGTATATAATAGTATAAAAGTTTGAATGTAGCGGGATTTGAATCCTAGCCTCTTGAAAATCGACCAAGTGGTAAGACCACTAAGCGATACGTTCACGTTCGCTTAAATTCTTATGAGTTTGTTACAATTTACATAATTATATTGTTATCATCTCTATAGGGGTATAATTGCTTAGAATTGTTATTATTTTCCAGAGAATAATGATATTTATTTAATAGTTTTTACAGATTTAAAGTTTTCTATAAAAAAGTACAGTTTAGCTAGGCTAGACCAAGCTTTTATTTATACAGACAAATATTGACTAAAAAATGTTTAAACTAAATGAATTCATATCTCCACCAAAGGACACTAAGTAATCCTATCCTATATCTTATAAAACAAAGTCGCTTTTCGTGTCTGTCTGAACTTTCTAACTCTTCTTCTTCTAAACCACCCAACGGATTTTTATGCGGTTTTCACCATTAGATCGAGTATTTTTCAGGGAAGGTTTATATATAGTTTATTATTTGTACATTCTTATGTAAATTAACATAAATACGATAAATGTGTCTAAAGTCCTACCCGTTGAGACACTTTCGCGCATGCGCTGCTTTAGTGGTAAGTACTACATGAAAAAAATGTACTGGAGTATTGTTCCTCTTAATAAGATCTACAAAAAAATCCGCGAGAGCATATTTTTATCTTTTAAGGATAACGTGTAGTGATCATATTTCTGTTTAGAAATAGTAATTTCAATATATTTTTTATTGTGAGGGATATTTTTCCATAATGGTATTAATCCTTATCCTTTAAAATACTTTATTAATTTTCTACGTTAAACGAAGATAAAATTTGCTGTTTACACTATTTCGAAATTGCGAATAGTTTTACAGAAAAACGCATTTAATTGTTGACACATCACGCCGTTGACTCATCAGCTATGCCGACTCAAGTTTTACTTATCCCTTACTCTCAGCATATAAATAAGTATATTAGTTACGTTGGCCATTTAATGTAGATCAAAACTGTCTTTTACTGTTTTTCATTTTAATAAGTACTTTAGAAGTTGTTACAATATCAAAACATCCTTGCTGCGAAACGCGCCCCGCGATGTTTTGCTTATACAAGCGCGTCATGAGCAGTCATCGGTGGTTCAGTGGTAGAATGCTCGCCTGCCACGCGGGCGGCCCGGGTCAATTCCCGGCCGATGCATTCTATTTAATTTTCCTCACCGCAGCCACGTAGTGCTTGCTTTTCATCAGGGACAGAATACCCTCTTAAGCATTCACCACAAGCTCGAAAAAAAAAACCCGCCTGCCTCTATAGCAACGAAGATTTAGATGCGTTTGCACGTATTGGATAATCGGAGTTGAATGTATTATTTCAGCGCGATATATTTTGTTTCATATTTTTTGTAGTAGTTATTAGTAGGTAGGTTTTTGTTTATAATTTCTTCCGTTTAAAAATAGTCATTTAACTATCTAAAAATAGTCATTTAAATATATTTTAATAAGTACTTGAAAAGATTAGTAGCACAGATTTAAAATTACGGTACCTACTAAAAAATCCTTGCCGAGTAAAACAATTGGAAAATCCTCATTGAAACTACGAAAATGGGGGTTGCATTAGGGTTTAATTAATTTTCACATTATCTGAAGTGCTTTGCAAACATACATTATATGAATAATCCAGTAGTAAAAGCGGGCGAAGCCGCAAGGGGGTCGCTAGTATTCTTATAAAACAAAAACTAAATAAAATTCGTATCCGAAAAAAAAACAAAGAGCTCAATATTTTCCACAATATCACTAAAATTGGTTTCAGTAAAATTTATAATCGAACTATCATGAACCTTTGTTCCAAGTCGAAAACAATTCTAGCCCCCAGCGAGCATCAATGAGGACCGACGTCTTAGATAAAGACGCCATTAAGCAATAAACTATTTTATATCTGACGCTGATATTTGAAGTAGTAACGGGTCGAGTCGAGTCGAGTGCCAAACTTTTAAAAATATAATGTTTCCGATACATAAAACGATCGCGCGTTATTTGCGTCGGCGACACCGTGGCACACCCGAAGTGGGTGTCGGTCGACAATAAAGGCCTTCACGGTGATAAAAAGAGATCTGCTCGGAGAAAACAGATCCTTGGAAGGGCGCCAAGCCGTGATGCTACCTGCAACGTGCGTGCATTACGACAATATTTACGTGATATATAGAATTTTGTATGTTCTTTACATTGTATATTAGTAGGTACCTGATAATATCAGAGATATCTACCTACCTGATATCTATTTGATTTTTGTTTTTATTTTTATCTATTAAATATAATGAAACAGAGTACTAATATAGAGAGAGATTTAATATTGAAAAAGGACCTATATACATAAATAAAATAAGAAACTGTCTTCTCAATCTTTTCTCTATTTGTTTGTTTCTTTGTTTTGTATACACACATCTTCCGAACTTCTGGACGGATTTGAATGCAACCTTTTTTTATTGCATACAATTGTTCGCACATAAACTTTAAGCTTGTCGTAAAACTAGGTATAAGGCTATTAAAATTTATTCATCAACACTAATATGTTTCACGTCGTTACTTAATTATTGAGTTCTAAACACAGAACAAAAATATAATTGATATTTTCATTTAAAACTTTTTAGATCCTAAATTTTATATACCACACAACCTACCAAAGCAATAAAGCTACATACGAGTACGTTAGCCATATTTTACATATACAGCTTTTATAAACATTTCCACGTAATAAAAAACAGACGCGCGCATAAAAGTATTTCGGAAAGAGCCTTCTCTGTCACAACTATTATGAATAGCTTAAATAACAGCATTGAGTATTATTTTGATACAATTTAGAAACAACATAATAAAATTTTTCAATATTAAAATGTGGTTGCCATATTAGCTGTTGCTGGGAATTTTTTAAACAAATTTTATGATTTAGACCAATTATGCTTAGTCGCTTAATTTTGAGTCTGTTGTTTGTCAACGGAGAGCAGTAGAAAAAAGAGTAAAAAGATGGCTCGTTTGGCTAATTTTTTCTTTAAAAAAAAATATCATATTTTTTACAATCTACGTATAAATCTGCCTTTATAAAAATAGAGAACGGATTAATGGAGAAAACAGAGAGTCAGTGAGTCATTACAACCTGACGGGCACATTTGGTGGCACTAGGAGATTATCGAATCATAAATCATGCAGTAAAACGTATTTACTTACCTTTCTTATACATCCCTCACTTAGGGAATAGGTCTATTAAATTATTCAAGCCATATTTCCTTGAATCAGATTTACGTTTAACCTGAAAAAAGTCTACCATTTTTGAAATAGTATTAAAACTTTTCCAAAGATTGTAAAGAGGTCAAATCAAGATTTCTAAGCAAGTCTAAGCACATTTTATCGTAAGCAGGCTAGGCAAACCTAGTTTCAAACCGTTTCTTACTCGTCTTTGCGTTTGCTGAGCTGCTGAGGTACATTTCACAGGATTTCGATTTCGATTCCCACTTGATGAAATGAAACATTTAATTTCCATTTCCTCGATCTGGTATCTAGGAGCGGCGTTGAATTTCGCCACTCAACACGCAATGTCTCCAGAATTCGGCGAAAAAAAAATGTCTTAATGGGAAAAAAACGTTTTTTGTCTTTTTAACCCAAAGAAAATATCTTCATCTATCGAAATATTCCCCAATCTTAAAATTTACAATAAGAAAAGCAAATTTACCCTACGCTAATAACACGTATACTAAAACAGATAGCAGAAACAAACGTCCTACCTGCATCTGAGCGTACAGCGTACACCACAGTGTACACCCCAGCGTACATACCGTAAATACTTGGAAAGTTGACGCGCTCCCATTGTACCGGCGCCGGAGAGACGGGAGACGATTGTCAATCGTTTAATGGCTTCCGTCATCATTGGATGTGAACTGCGAACTTTCTATAGGTAACAACTGCAAACTTGGACTATTTCATTTTATGAAGAACGGAATTAGGAATGTTTCATACCGTCTTATTATATTTGCTTATTAGAAAAGTATGGGTGATTGTGAAAAGTTGGATAGGTATGTCCAAAGAACAAAGAGTCATCGTTGTAATATTTATTTGGATAGAAAATAGGGATTATAATATAAAAATATCTGGGCAATCCACGTACGTCTGTCTGTGGGTTAATTACGACAAGATGTATAGATATTCTCCGCTTTCTTTCCGAATTCGAAATATTATAAGTAGAGTGGCAGAGCTCAACATCGCACTTTGTTTACTGGAGCAGAAAATAATAATAATTAACTCTCTACTCAAGTGTGTCTTCTCAAGAGGAAAACAAACCATGACGTTTTCATTCAGGCGCTGAATAAACATTACATTAAAAAATTATCACGAGTACTATCATTTAAACATCGTTCTATAAACGTAAAGTAATATTATGACAAAAAAACATAACACAATACATAAAAATATATATATAATAATAAACATAACAGTCCCCTGAGTGGGAATCGAACCCACTACCATAGAGTTCACAATTAGACGCTTTCCTACTACTTCACAGCGACCCCAATTTAATCAATACACCTGGAATCCAAAAACCCTCATTATTTAAATATAATGAATTGAAAAATAAAAAATATATTTTAGTTAATTTCCCACTAGGAAAAAATGGTCCTGTAATTTTTTTAACAAAACTAAATCAAGCGTGTCCGAGGAGTCGTAACGAATGAAACCAATCAGGCATAATTCCTTTGAAGATTCCCCAGAAAAGATAAAAGTCCACAATCTCTTTGGTAGGTACACTTTTTTATTCACCGCAAGATTGTACTGAGGCTGATTCGGAAATTTTGAATTTTGAGACTAAAACTACACTACGATAAGTATAAATATAGACATTGTTTTAAGCTATATGCTACATTATATATACGCATATAGTAGGGCAAGCAGAGGGAATCAAGCCTTAAGACACTCCGTTCTCCACGTACCAATTACGACCGTTACCATTTTTCGAAACATTGTGCGTAGTGAAGGTGGAACTCATCATCGCACTTTATCTAATTACCAGTACCAAGAGAAGGACAAGAACTCCTAAGTAGGAATCGAACCCACAATCGTCGCGATTACATTTAGATAATGTACTACATCAAGAGCCTGAAACGACTTTTTTCATACTTATTATAACTTCCATATCAATCAGTTCTATATTAAGGCAGTGAACTGAAAATATATATTTTTAAGCCTTCATAAAATACACATTGCCACCTGAACACAAAGATTTTTCCGGAGCTTTTTCTGTCATGTTTTATTACGAAACGTATCACAAACGCAAATACAATGAGAGGCGACGTAAAATATTTGTGAACGTACATTGCTTAAGATTTGCGGATTAAGATGGGGGATGAAAGAAATATATTTTTTTCATCTGAACTCTTGGTGCTGTCGTAGTGCGACGTAGCTGTTGGTTGTAAGCCAACGGTTGTAAGATCGATTCCCATTCGAGGGATTAAATTATTTCATTTCCTCGCTTTGGTAACAAAACTAATAAGTTTGATATATGTAGGACTGTAGATTTCCCTCAGGAAAAAGACAATTGACGGGGTTAAGTTTCTCCACTCATCACGCAAGGTCACGTTTACATTAAGTTCTCTCTATTCACCTTCATTTACATGCGGGATACAGCGTGAAGCTAAAAAAATTATGAGTGAAGTCACCAGAAATTGTGTTAACAAAAACCCTCCTCGTCCTAATTTAAAAATTTCCAATGTAGCCGACAAGTCCAATATATTTGAAAGATCACTGGTAATTTTGTTTGTTAAATCCAGCTTTGGGTACTATAATCCTATCTTCATAACCGTAGATCCATCACTCGTCATTAAGCGGACACGAGGCTCTCCCGCTCCCGCCTAATATCCCTTCCCTGTACAGTGCGGTCGACGAGTCGTGGCCGTCCTGAAGTTAGATATTCTGAACTTTTAAGGATTTTTCTCTCGGTAAAAAAATAAACAAAGTGAGAAAAATCCTAAAATCAAATTTGCGCAGCCATCTACAGCCTCAAGCGGCCACAACTCGTCGACCGTACTGTAGATACCTGAGGGAAGCAAGATTGATAAGGCCCCCGCCACACTGCGCCCTGACAGCTTGTTATTGAAAAATTGAGCGATAATCCCGATGCGATGTTGTTTAAGATTTTTGTTTTTTACGGCCCCGAATATTTCGCCGACGCTTTTAGCGGATGGGCATTCACTAGATTTGGCCTCGGTGGGGTTTTGTCGGTCAATTGTTTTTAGGATCATAGAGCGCGGGTGTGCGTTTCTATTCACATATGTACATATGTGAATGTAGGTATGTTTTAGTTTTAACAAGGCCTCTGGGAAACTGAAATATGGTCAAAACATAAAAATATTCCGCAGTAGACGAAGACGAGCTGATGACTATCTTCTTTGACACTGTCCAAGAGGCGTGGGTTAAATTTTAAACGTTTTCTAAAATTTATCTATTCTAAGTGTGAAATAACACAATGTGTGGAAAATTTTATAATTGCTTTCGACATGATCGAACATAATTATTTTTCTTCTATTTGTTATGTATATTTGAGACAAAAGAGATAAATAAATGTTTGTGGCAAAGTACTTCACTTTGCCACAAACATTTATTGTTCAGGTGCTAGTTACAAAATAATATTTTGTCATAATGGTCTTTAGTTATGTAAAGGGAGCTGAAACAAACAGATGTTTCACTTGAAGAAATGTAACAAATATACGTAAATACGTAGTACATTCTTACCGAATCGAACAATTACTTTAGCTTAAAGGAATTAAAACATACAGGTTAGGTTTTCATAAATCTATAGTATCTATAGTTCTACATATTATATCGAAGTCAAGGGAAAGTGAACTTAAAACTTGAATCATGTACTTTTTTGATAATAAAATTTATGTAACCTAGAAATATTATTTTTTTAATTTTACACTGTATCTCATTCCACTTTCGCTACCCACTTTCCGCCTGCAGGCATTGCGTATTGAGTGGCGGGACTCAACACCACACTTTGCCAGACTTGCGTTACCAGAGAAATGAAACTTTGACACATTTCCTTTCCTCGAGTAGGAATGGATCTCACATTGTCACGTTTACAGTAGCACTCTTGTGCTCCTACGCCACCACTACATTAGGCATAGAAATTTAACATTGGTACAATATTTTCTATAGGTAACGTAACATACCTGTAGTTATATCTAAGCAATCAAACCCACAATATAAACAGAAACTAATCAAAAACTATCAATGTGTATGAGGCCCTTAAACGTACCGTTTAATCGGAGAACCCTCTATTGTTCCGCAACGAGGTTACTCCATCCTTTACGCGTAAGAGTCCCTTTTGTTAAATATTCAGATGTATGCAAATTACATTAATATGACGTGACATTTTGAACAAGGCGACACGGTGATGGTGAGACAGTTTCGTAACGGATTATTTTACTAAAGTTCCTACATTTAATTTTGTGATCCTGCCTTTGGAATTGATTATGTGTTGCCATTGTAAATTAAATTAGTTTTGGTTTTTTTTTTTTCGTTTTTACATAGATTTTAATGTAATTGTTGAGGTTTATTTCATAATGTACAGCGGAAAAAGTGTAACAGATCTGTTTACAGCTTTTTTTTTAATTCTATAATTAAATAAAATATAAAACTCTTTCGTTACTGAGCGACTGACAGACTGCGCACAGATACAACTAATGGACGTACAGACTAACATGAAACATGGAAAGTTGAAATTTTTAAATTCCAGGCAAACTATGCGAAGACTAGTTAAAAATATAAATATAAAAATATGAAATTCAGATAATTAATTGTACTCATAATTAACATTTTCTTTTCAGGTTGCGCCTTTGTCAAGTTCAGTTCACACCAAGAAGCGCAGGCGGCCATCACAAGTCTGCACGGCAGTCAAACTATGCCCGTAAGTTTACATTATAATATCTACGAGTATATATATAATACTCTCCGCACAGCCGTCTATGCGTCGTAAGCTAACCAACAGCAACCAATTTTAGGGTAGCAGGTCTCGTAGAGAGGATTTCCCGAAATTTCTATAGAAATAAAAAACAAACGGGATAAACCCGGGGTTACTCATTACTCATGTTTCCAAACTGATCTAAAACTATTTTTAAAGTAATTCCTTTAAATTGTTTTGAATTTATAACCATCTGTACTATCTATACTTTTATACCATCATAATAAAGCTGAAAAGATAGCTTAACAACTTTTGGTTTGCATTGGAAAATTTTTATAGTGTTCGATAGTCCAACTGGACTCTACTATATTCCTTCCCCGATAACTATCGAGGAAGGAATATAGTAGCCTAATCAGTACACGTTGATTGTTTTGATATAACCCACCATGCCACTTCTATTTGACCACGAGGCCGAAGCCGCAAGTGAAAGTGCCCTCTCTCCTTTATTTGGGATCAGTCAAACATAATTTCAGCATTTCACTAAACATTTACACCAACATTACACACATCGCGACGAAGTATGAAACAAAACAACAAATCACTGAACTTAACCACAGTTAAAGTAGGGTTTACACGGCGCTCGGAACATTCAAACTTGTTTGTATCTTGGTTTATACCGCATACGTCACGTTAATAGCGAGTTTTAGTTAACTGACGACAAATGCTCCTAATGGAGCCACGTAATGGTTAGACAGATTTGTGATTCAAATATGTGGGAACGCTATTTATTACTTCGCTTGTATTAAATTATCGAACATGTGGTGGGATGTAGTGGAACTATGGTCGTGATGGTTACAGGTTCAATTCTTATTCGGGAAATCGATTTTACTTTTTTTCATTATTTTCATTTTCAATCCAACTACTCAGCTCAAAAGCTTTGAATTTGGGTAGAAAATCCTTTGGTTCTCCATGTCTACCATGTTATATAAGCTTCCTGAAGCTAAAATTTCCGATTATTGTGTTAAGTTTTTATGAAAATGCAAAAGACATTGAAAATATATGGCAATGGTTTTCAATGTGATCTTACAATATAGTATATGCATCTTAGGTGAAGACAGCAAAAAGCAGCGACTTACTAGTAATATTATTATCAGTCCCTGATCCACTTTTTGCTTTTTTAAAGACAATATTAGGTTATACCCTATTTTTCTTTTACTTTAGCCACTGATAGACAGAAAAATATGGGCGAAAATCATAAAGGAATACTACCGTTTTACAAGTAAATAAATATCTTACCAAGTAAATAAATATCTTATATATTTGTAATTATAGAGAGACGCTATAGGAAAACAATACAAAAAGTTATTTACAGTTTCCATAAATGAATTCAGACTCTCTGCATGTATGCATGTATGAGTATACGAGTATTATAGAAGTAAGTATGTCATGCCATTGTTACTCTCGGTACGGACAAGGTTTGGGGAGAGTAAGCAAAAAGTACTAAAATTGACTGTCCGGGGCAGCCGCTTAAGTTTTAATTAGCGGTTGTGTCCATGTACTGTACTGCATGTACTGAATGTTGACTACTGTTAGTGAATTTTGGACTTTTCCCCAAATTTCTGCTGTTTCCGCCGCAATTTTATTATTTTTTTCGGATTTTTCAGTATGTTTTCCTATTGTTGTGAAATTAATAAACGTTGTATCTATATTCCTTTAAAAATAAATAAAATTACAATGTTGAGCGATGTTCGGATGTGAATTCTATACTTTAAATAAAAAAATAACATCAGAAAAAATCATAACATAAAAAAAATCTTTTAAGAATCAAAACCTTTCATTTGACACCCATATTAGGTGGATTGTACAAAAAATTGTAATCCGCCATTTTATTGCGGCGGCCATTTCAGATTAACAACAATATAAATAATAAATTATATAATTATATAGTCATTAATAATACTGTACTATATTACTTAAATGTATATACGATCAGATAGAAACTAATAAGCAGAGCAGGCATTTACTAATAGTTATAAATCAATAACCTATTAACGAAGTTAATCCTACATCCCATAATATTCTACTCGCTTCATATTATTCTCTTTTTCCTCGTCGAAGGAAACTCGGTATTAATTCCGCAAAGGCTACGTTACTCCGCCGCATATAATCGAAAGAAGCCACTTTGCTTGGCAAGATTATTATGGCATTGGTTGTGAAATATTCTTCCTTTGTTCTTTTAAATCTTGTCAGTATGACGTGTACAAGTATACTCATGCATTGTATATTTGCTTAAGAGACGAACTTATTGCTCGTTTGTAATGGGAAAAGGGGAAATTTCAATTTTGTTACATTCACATTGTAAAAGAAATGTAAATAATTTATTATATTATTTATTAATATTTTCATTCCTTCGCTATGGCACCAAAGGTTGCGTTGAGTTCCAATCAACACGCAATGTCTCGAAAGTCAGCGGAAAGTGGGGAACGGAGTGTCTTAAAACTAGGTTCAAACTGCCTACCCTGCTACGAGTATATGCGGGATACAATGCGAAACCGATTTTATAACTCCACTAGTGGACACTAACCTACAAAACGTAACAGTTACGTGGGCAAGAAGAAGGAATAATATAATAAAATCTAATAAATCTATTTTTCCTAATGAAAGGAAATACGAACCTATATAAACATATAAATATATTCTTTAATAATATAATTGAATTACATTTAATAATCTCATCGGCCCAAGTCCCAGCATTGATCAAATATTAATGAACAATATATTCGTCCTTCAATTGGAGAATCAATATTTTGGCAAAATAGGAGCTTACCGAGAGGAGGGCAGACAAAAACGTCATTAAGCGAAGTACCAAATCCGAAGGGCGGCGCTTTGTGTCGACACCGTTAAAGGAATTATCGGGTCCGAATTCTGTTCCCGTTACCTTGCAGCTTTACTGATAAAATTTGCTATAGTTACAGTATTAATGCTAGGCTCTTTCTGTTCGTGTGTAGGTAGTTTCTACTTTTGGCACACTAATGATTTTGCTTTTTTTTTCTTATAATTAGATGATTTTATTTAATTATTTTACCGTTGTGGTTAGTGAAGTAACTTTATCCAATCCTACTGCAAGTGATAGATACAAGGAGATTAAATAAAGTGCCTGTGACACACGGACAGATAGACATGATGAATCTTAAAAGGGGATCCGTTATATGTCAGTTAACAGTTTTTTTATTTTAGCACAATATTTATTAGTCGTCACCAGAGGGAAGAAATGAGACTATTAAATATTTCATTCTTCGAATGGGAATCAAACCCACAACCTTCGTGTTTACAGTCACCTGCCCTACCCTGGGCCACGGTGACCCCATATACATATACATATATAAGCATCATAGTTATTTTAAATATATGTACATACATTGTATAATTTAAAAATATACATTTGACTATAATGAACAAAACAGTTAGTATCATTAAAGTCTTAGCCGTAATTAGTTTTATTCAAATTTTATACAACACATTAAAACACTAAGCAGATATCTAAATGCTGACCGCGAGGAATCTGGAGAACCTCACCGCTCCTCGGTACCCACTTTAAAAAACGATAGTGCCGTTCCACGAATCCACTGTTTTTATAATTGGACTCTCGAAGGCCTTTTGCGTTATTAAGAGAAAATTTTCTAGTGCCCGGGGACCAGCTCCGGGGGCTGTTTTAACAATCTACCGGGACGTATATCAGCGCTTGTTGGGCTTATATTTTATGGAAACTATAAAGTTATTTCGTTTAATAACATGCCTCCGTGAGGGTCCTTTTTATGAGGTAACTAGATTAGACTCCTGTCTTTGCGGCGCTGGGACGTATGAATAAAACTGACCTTTTTCCGGTAATTACACTTTGCCTTTATATGGCGTTTTTTGTTAGCTTGATATTTATTACTTCCTGCTGAAGTAATTCTATATCAAAAAGATCTGAGTTTTCAGTGAATTCTAGTACTTACTTTAATTCTTTATTAAATATTACCTTTCTGCTAGGATTTTATATAATCATAAGAAAGATAATACTAATAAACAATATTAATAAGTTAGGAACGTTGACAGGTTGAGGTAGTTGTGTAACAAGAAGATAAAATAACAACAACATTTCGTACTTCTGTTTATGACAGGTATACTAATTACGGCGCCGAGTCGTCTTCTTGGCGCATAGTTGGCTGGCCTCCAGGGTTCCGACCTTTGCCATTTATTACCAGATTGACAAACTCGTCCAACCCCTTAACCCAGACAAAGCCGTAAATTGTGATCGACCGCAATCAATTAATTTGCTTATAGCGAACACCACTGCCAAGCCTAGATTGATATACTCTGTGGAAGCGACTAAGCTTTATAATTTGTGGAGAGCTGGATTTAATTAATCTATTTTATCAGAAAATACTGTATTAAATCCTGAATAAAATTTTGTGTCACGGTTAAATTTAAATCCTTTTCCTGATATTAAAAAGAAATCGTTGTTTCTAGAAAGAAATCTTCTATTGAAATATATGTAAATTGTAAACATTATCTTGAAAACGGATATTGCAACTGTCAGAATAGACATATAAAGGCAAATACATTACGGTATATGGAACCCAATTTACTTGTCAATGTGAATAGAGTATTAACATTTTATATTCATTTAATCAGTTTCCATTTCGTTTTAAATGTCATCAGTAATTAATCAAGATGGCCATCAAAGAAAAAAAGAACGTAATTATAATGCTTTGAGAATTTCCGTTTTCATTAAAATGAAAGAGTGTTTTCAATTTTCATCTTTCAGCCGATACTAGGTCTAAATAAATTTAGTTAACTAAGACAATGTTAAAACGTCCGAAACGTCCAGAATAATTGGATTCCATTTTCTTTAAAACTCGAAAGCCAAAGTAATCCTTGCAAAACTTTCGTTTTTTACATAAATTGACAGCTATGAAAGGCGAGATGGATCTTAAGATTGGAAGAGATTTAAAGAGATATCGTTTTTTTTTTTTCACTTATCAGGTAAATTCTACAGAGTCGACTTCATAAAGTTTATTCTATTCGAGTACCAGCAATTATCCGTGAATGCGATTTTGAATCGAAAGATAACTTCGCTCTTTTAATGCCACTTAAAGTTTCAAATAATATTATATACTTGAGGGGATTGGTAGTAACGCTTCGGTTTTAAAAGCCATATAATTTATAAGAATTTACCGTTGAGTTTAATGTTTTGCTAGTTAACATTTTAAATTTTAAAACATTACAATTGTCGAGATAACTGTAATAATATAGCATCTCGAATATTTTCTGACCAATGGCATTAGCCAAAATATGAACTCAATTAATATTATAAAGTACACATATACATATACTTATATAGATATTTTAATATAAATTTAGTGTGACTTTTCAGTAATTTGTAGCTCGCCTCACCGCCTAAGTTGTTCGCATAGTATACCTGATTATATAGTTGCCAAGGCACTGCTCGGGTATCACCTACAAGCCGCAGTATTTCATAACCGTAACGAGGGTAGATTAAATAGTTACCTCGAGCACCATACACGCTCGCAGCCCGTCCCGAGTCATCAAGGAGACGCTATAACCTCATATCAAATGATAAACGTATAACCTGCCACAACCAATTACAAAGTCGGTACGACCTCCAGCTGTTCCGTTTATTGAATAATAAACTATATTTTATATTATACTTGTAAGTCTTATGGAATTTAACATTTTTTAATCAAAAATATAAACCAGAATCGAAAACCAATAGAATATACGCTTCAAAATCTGTCCAACTATGTAAAAAGTATTAAAAGGCGGCTACGTGCTGGAATGTGGATTGTGACAATTTATTGAGTACCTACAAAAAAATGTTTTACAAAAATATCTCATATTTTACTCTTTTTTATAAAATAAGAGAGAATTACAATGAAAAAAATGTCGAATAGATCGTTAAAAGCTTGTCAAACGTACCCACAAAGTCTCTCACAATTTCCATCTTTCTGTTTGGAGCGTTAAAGGCACGGAGTACTATTTACGGAGCTTATGGACGAGGCGGGCGCGAAATTAAGAGATTTCCAGCATCAGTACAAACAGTGCGAAACGACCCTTATTAAAGCGGTCCCGGCTGGGCGTCATTCAAGTACGACGCGCACTGAGTATCAACAAAGACGTAAATAAACAGAGAAAAATATGGCAGAAATGAAATGTATACAGTCGCTAATTAGTCGCGAGCCTTTTCTATAATTTTTAAACTACTTCTGTATTCAAAGGAACATTTTTAGACAACTTTGCACAACTAATTTCAAACTTTCCCCTTTTACATGTTTAAAAGGTCCGACAAAAAAAAGTTTCACAGTCTTGTCTTAATATCGCCGCTGCTCATCTATAAAGTAAATAAAAGTCGTAAATACTTAATTTTTTTTAATGACTTTGTAAATGAAAAATATACAAAACAAACAAAAATATACCCACAGTGCGGGTAGTCGCGAAGAGGTCCCACTTCGGGCGCCATTTTAAAATGAAGACGCAGTGATAAGGTTGTATATTTGTTTAGGAATCAGAGTACGTGCTGTAATCACGTTATAAAGTGTGAGGGGCTTGTGTGCGTAGTTTATGAGCTCATCTGTTTGCACGTACCAGCTAAGTGGATGATTTTGCGTGTGTACGAAAATTTATATTTTATGTAATAAGGTTTTATATTTTATATTACGTACTATATTTGAAGTAATACATTTTATGATTACCATTTTTTTCGTTGCACGCTATATCCCGCACATGTCAGAGGGATCCTGAAAGCCTAGTGCTAAGACACTCCCGTTTAGACACTTCCGTTGCTCATTTTCCGCTAAATTGGATTAAAAATCGAAAATTTTATTGTGCTTAAAATAAATATGATACTTGTATAATGAACATTAAGGTACTTTATATTACCATACCAATGTCCTAATCAATCTAGGTAATATTTTTTAAATTTCAAATACAACTTAGCATATAATTTACTCCTAATACATAAAATATTGAACTGGCGTTAATTTGTGAACTTATCCGTACCCAAAATGTCCTAAAGACCCCCTGATAGCATGTCAATAAAAGTTCATCCCGCCGAATCCGGGGGATGCGTCTGGAGGCCCCCCGTAAAGAAATTGACCTAAATTGGACCCATTCAAAACTTACAAGATCAACATGGAACCTACCGTCTGCTCGCTCTAAGCGATTCTTACTGGATATTGATATTGGAGAATGAACTCCTAAATAAAGTATTGTCAGATTTAGAAGTTGCTTCCGGTGCTGATATTATTGGGACGATTAAATTTGCTTAATTTTTGCTTATATATATTTTTATATGTAAATAGAAAAGATTTACAATACAAAAATTATAAAATTATAAATGTTTGTAGAATATTAGATTTAATGAAAACCCCTTAAAAAGAATATAACACAATAAATAAATATACAAATCTAAAATGATAAACAATAAAGTTTACCAATCCTGAGCTCTAGCTCTATAAAAACAAACATTTTGAAATTAATTAAAACGTAAACAAATAGAATAATGGCGGGGGATGGCACAAACGGTGGACATATAAAAGGAGTTAAACAAAGCATTTAAAAAATATTTATTATGTTGATCTAACAATTCAGGCCGTCGTAGCACAGTGTGTGCTGAAAGCTTGGTGGTTGTAGGTTCAATTCTCACTCAAGGGAATGATTTATTGAAAACGAATTTTCTGGCATCGAGTTTCGGCACTCAATACGCTGTTTCGAAAATTCAGTGTAAAATGAAGAACAGAGTGTCTTAACACCAGGTTTCCTCTGCCTGTTATATGTGGGATAGAGCGTGAACCTAAAAAAACAAATAGAATAATGGTGGAGATGGGCAATACACGGAGTTAAACAAAGCATTTAAAAATAATATATTATTTAGATGTAACAATAGCGTTAAGTTGCACTCGCGTACGCGCGACACATGGCGGAGGCGTGGCGCGGCTATTATTATAAACATACGAGCACGAGTTAGCGACCTGTTCTAACATTTGTTTCACTTTAAAATTAAATGTGGTGTTAAACTAAATTGTAGCTTCTATTTTTCATTGTATATTGTTTTGTTTTCTTTCGTATTTTTGTGTTATTGTTTAGAAGAAATTGAAATAGTAGGTTAGGTTAATTTTGTTTTTGATAATCGACACTGAAAAGTGTCTCAGAGGTGTAAATTAGTATTTAACTTATAAATTCATAGTAATAATAATAAGAACATGAATACATAGTCAGGAAGCCAGACACGGAACAGGGCACAAGCATGCGACTGTAAACACGACAGGCTGTAAGTTCGATTCCCACTCGTAGATATAAAATACGTTGAGTGTCGCCAAGCAACACGCATTTCCCCCAGAATTTGGCACAAAATGGGAAATGGAATCTTATCGGTAAAGGATTGTTTTAACACTAGGTTCCTAAGTTCTGCCTACCCTGCTATGTGCGGGATAAAGCGAGAATGATAAAAAAAGTTTGACTGGCACCTAAAATACAAATTGATAATATGTATACCACTTCAAAATCAAAATATAAGTTAATTAATTTATAAACAAACCGGGTTCATAATTATTTTTAAGTTCATTCAACAAACACACTCTACTATTCGTTACTCGTTCGAAAGATGGCAGAGCGCTGCCGTAGCCTACAATTTATACAATATAACGAATATTCACGCCATACATCCGTATGTCACGGGTCGTACCTCACCCCTTATTGAAAACATTTACATATCTATGTGGGCATCTCTTGCCGAGCGGATCGACTGATGCTGACAATCGATAAAGAAAAATAGGCGAAGCTAGCTGGTCTGTAAGTCAAATATTCTTATGGAGAAAAGGGTATTTGAATATTGGGCTAAGGAATATTTTTTAAGGAAGCAGTTTCACGGTTTTTCCCGTTTTCCGAGACATTTCCGTTTTAAAATTATTTAAATATAATCACAAAGGCTATCCCACAACGCCACGATGATTTTAATGATAAATACTATGAAATCTAATTACCGTATAAACCTACAATACAATATAATAGATTTTTAATTATTTCCTAAATGTTTCAACAAGCAAGTCACAAGATAGAACAAAAACGCTGAGTGTCACCTTTGATCTATGAAGTTTTAAAAGTAAATTTTCCTGCTTATTTTCAATTTTCTTCCGTAACTGTTGCAAGGACGTACCTTACATCCAAATCAAATTATATTCTCAATATCGAAGATGAGGAAGTCTATAATTTGATATAAAAGTAAGAGCGCGTCCTAGCGCAGTAGCAGGGTTCGAAATTAATTATTTAATATTTTCATTTCCTCGTTCTGATAACAAGGCAAAGCGCGGCGTTGAATTCCGCCACTCGACATGCAACGCCTCTAGGATTAATACTAACTTCCTTCTGCCTATCTCTCTAAACGCGGGATACAGCGTGAAGAAATCCTGTCAAAATATAAAACGGGACCAAGCAGCCAAGCCGACTAAATGTTCTCCAGTAATCGGGATGAAATTTATTAACATAAAATAACAAAGGGTAATTAGCCCCCGGTTTCGTTGAATGGCGGGTCTGCTCCTCGCTCCTCGCATAAAATTATCTCTCTACTTCGCATAAATCAACTCCCCTTGCAGCGTGCAGGTGATAATTAGGCAAGTAAACACGTGGATGCATAAATTTGGAGAAAAAAATGGTTGGAAATTTTGATTAGAGGCGAAATAGGCGTAAGAAGTTTTTGGTTTTGGGTCCGAGATCTGGTAAGACCAATTTTCGAAAGAAACGTAAAAAATACTGTTATATTAGAAAAATAACTTATTATTATTTACTATTTTTTTTCGTTTCCTATATTTATGTGCGGGGCATAGCAGCAAAGGTAGAGGGAACCTGAAAACTCAGTGTTAAGACATTCCGTTCCCGTTAAGACACTTCCATTCCTTACTTTCTCAGCCGTAATAGGATGTAATGCATTGCCTGAAAATATTACAATGAAAATGACGAAAAGGGACGGTGACGAAAATAAAAAGACGAAATGAATATATTAAATATATGGGAATCGAACCCACAATCGTCACGTTTACACACGTTTCACACACTTGCAAATACCTTATTAATAATGAATAATGTATTATTTCGTCAATTAAACTACATATTAAATAAAACTAGTTTTAACGGATATATACATTGTCCGATGGCGTATAATTTAATTACTAAACTACTTTTTTGATCCTGTCGTTTCGAACGGGCTATTGTAAAGTGAAGTGAGATAAAGTGTTCGAAACGTCTGGTTCAAAAATTCACTTTTAACCGAATTTTACACGATATATTCGTTAGAAACTGTCGGAGTGCAGTAGCACAGTGTACACTTGAAACGAGACAGTGGTGGGTTCGATACCAACTCGGGGGAATGATTATATTTTAAATTGTTTTCATTTCTCCGTTCGAGGAAGCGAAACGTTAAGTTCCAGTACTTAACACGAAATATATCTAAGATTGCGAGATACGACTATATGAGAAACATTAGATTAAGACTAGGTTTCCTCTGACAACCTGGCTATGCGAAAATATTATATATATTTTTAATTAATTAAAACTTGAAAGTAATAAAAAACTAAATAACCTAGGAAACCTAAAAATAGGAAAAGAAGGATAGTAGGACGATTGACCTAAAGTATAACTAAAAAATCAAACACATCAAATTCAACTAAAATGTTAAAAAAAGTCCAAAAGCCGGTAATTTAGTACCAATAAAAAGCTAAATGCATATATAAACGTACAAAACGTCGCAGTTTTAATTAAGTTATTGTTGTATGTTTGTCTGGAGCCGCTTTGTTTTCTGTTGCCTCACAGACTCACAGTGGAATCTCTTAATTATTGTGTTTATACACTCTAACCCCGTACATAATGATTTGCTTACACAACCCAGGGCGCCGCCCTCGCGTACTGCCTTTTATTTATGTTACTCAATAATCATATATTTTTTAACCTTTTATTATTTTTGGAGAATTACTCGCGTTCAGCTTCACACTGTACTCCGCATGTAGGTGCGAGAAAAGAAGAGAGAAAGCCTAGTGTTAAGACACTCCGCCTCACGGTTTGATTCGCGATCGCGAGATCTCAACGCCGCGCTTTGTCCCGACACCAGAGCGAAGGAATGAAAATATTTAATATTTCATTTCCTCGAGTGTAAATCGAACCCACAACTTGTCGCGTTTACAGTCACACGCAAATGCCCCTGCGCCACGAGTCGTGATCCCGACTGAATCTGGGGTAGTCCAGAGAGTACGGAGCGCCAAATGCAAATTTGACCACTCATTCGTTCGAAAAGCTCCACATTTGAATCCAAAAATGGATATAATTCGGTTAAAACAAAAAAATACTCGACATCTTAAATAATAAAAAAAATTCCCCACTTTTCCAAATACAATAAAAAAAAACATCTCACTTAGAATTATATATATAAAAACCATATAATATGCATATATGCATGCATATACATACTTTTATAGAATGATTTGAATCTATTATACCGCAAAAAGGAACAAAGGAGTTGAATTAATTCTGGTTCATTTTTCGTGCCAACAGAGTGAGTCAGAGTGAGGTCGAGAGTACTCTGTATGCAGATGTCTGTTTGTCCAGTCATTACAGCACTGTTTGGTCTAGGTTTAAGAACGGCGTGTGGATATATACTTATACTTATATTATACTATAGTTATAAAATGCGTATTTAACTGGTTTTTTCTTTCTCTTTTAATGCATGTATTAAAGACTTTAAAAAGTAAGTTAGGTACTTAAAAATATATTTAATACTTCCATATGAGTATATAAGGAAATAAACTTTTTTTCAATTCATCAATAAAATACCATATTTGTGTAGACCAAGAGAACCTAGTAAGACAACACTGTTTCCACCAAATAAGTTAAAGATTTATTAAAAAAATCGTACTTAATAAATCTAAAATCTCAATCAAGACATACTTTAAATGGAATCCACTTATTTATATCCATTAACCTTTCGTCCCATCAAAAACAATCGATAGTCAATCTACCCGCGCCGCGCCCGCAGCACTGGGGCCGGAGTATCGGCCATTATATATGCGTCAGGGGTCTACATTTTTGCATTCGTAATGGCCATCATTTTGTAATTATTCACTCGTTAGAACAATCTATGCGATGTCGGATCAACATCGCTTAGCCAATTTTAAATGTGCCTTGAATCGTCTCGCATAAATCTGAATTTTAAACCTTTTTGTTTTTTTAGGGTTCCGTATCTCAATAGAAAAAACGGAACTCTTATAGGATCATTTTTATTGTCCATTTGTCTGTCCGCTTGTCGTGACTATTTTTCTCAAGATTGCGCGCAGAATTAATATCAAATATCTTGGTTTACATCACAGAAAAAAAGATTGTTAGTCAACATAATCGCAACACGCATAGAGTTTATTCATAGTCATGAAAATGATGCGGAACCCTTGAAAGTCGAGTCCGACTCGCACTTGGCCGGGTTTTTTTATATATAATACGCGCTTTATATTCTTTACCGGCGTCACATTAACCTGGAACGCGACGTCGATTATATTTGATTGTTGTATTGTGTAATTTCGTTCAAGCGATATGAAATATACGTGTACGTGTACGTGTACGTGTATGTACCATAAATTGGAAATGCGTATGTGGACGTGATATTAAAATTTCATTAAGCTTTTCGATATTTTTCCCTGAATTTTCGTTGTGTCTGTGACTTTTCTTTGTGTCGGTGTAGCTTTTTCTTCGCTGAAATTAATTATTAATATTAAATATATTTTAATAATGCAACTTTTTATGTACAAAAAGCACTAATATCTATTATAACAACTCGCTCGCTGCACACTTGGTAAATGATTACATTTATAATATCTTCTAGCTTCTTCTCCATTTAATGTAAATGCGGTGTTGAGTTCCGCCATTCAAGCACCCTTATCACTAGAATAGGCAGCTGCTTATCCTACTTAATACAGAACTAAAAATAAAATAGCGCTCATTACAAATTCTAAACACACACCATTCATTTAACTAAAGTTCTTATAAACGTAACAAAGTAAATCCACAGCATTGATTCCTAACACAGTATAGAAACGAAGAGTGAATTTAAACCAACACAGTCACCGCATTTCAACAAAAATCGAGTGTAAGTCCGGCTCAATCCACTTTCCTCCCAAGGAATGTTTTATTCTACACCTTGTTCAAGCTGATTAAATTCATGCGAGTCCCAAGACAATACGAGTCCGGGACTTCTTCCTTAGCTTTATTTTATGAGTTCTGATTTTTTTTTTTCATTTAGATTCTCGGCTTTTGCTATATTGTTCGGTGTGTTTTACAAAAAAGTTTGTTTTTTTTATTATTATTTATTATTATGCTTAAGTGAAAAGTATCATTAGTGATTTTCTTATTGAACAACGCAAATGAAACTTTAAAAATGATCCTTATTTCTTCTCTCGTCAGGATAACAAAAGACTGTAGTCTTTTTTTAGTATTTTCTATGTTCTTACAGTCTAGACTCTTCGTTTAGTTATCATTGAAACACTTGCTTCAATATAAAAAAAAGATCAAAAATAATGAAAACATAACACACATTTAAGTCTATTACCACCAAGTTAATTACACAGAAGATTAGTCTACCAACTCAATTTTGGCCGAAGAAGAAAACACGAACAAATTTCTTTCCTATCTTAATTGTTTACGACGTAGGCCTACTTTAATAGCCCACTTTATTACTAAAGAAATAGTCTCAAGGAAATGGGAAAAGGAAATGTTTGTCAAATGGTTCGTTACGGCGACAAAAAAACAGGGTGCGAAAAGGAGGCAGGGTGGACCTAAAAATTGATGTGGAGGTTTAATCACCCCTTGTTTGTTTGTGGAGTTGATTTACTGAAGGTGGATGAAGCATTGGATGAAGCTATTGGCGGTCCGCCAGAGACACTTCGAGGTAAGTTTGTACATTGTCGAACTAACTTTACATAGGAACTTTGCCTATCGAACGACTTTGTCCAAATAACCACGAGTACGCCCACGAAAATAAAAATAGATGAAACTTTTTACTGTGAGATGTTAAACAACCACCAAAAATCACTGTCATAAAATAGGAATTAAAGTAATGTGTTAATTACAAGTTATTACGCAATTACACAGAAGGCTATACAATACTCATACTTTTATAATATTTTTTATTTTGTAATCACGATTAAATCTAAATTAGCAAATCTGAGAGCGACTGAGGAATAACAAAATATTACAACACCAATTCACTCCTGCGATCATCTCAGCAATTTTAATTCCACTGGATTACGGAAATTGGTCGCAGTGCCGGCGAAATGAAAACCTTAATTGTCGAGTTGCATTCAGATGTACCCACCGTTACGTTCAAAAGTAATATTGTGACACAAAGAATGGGGGTGGTATTGCCCTTCTATACTGAACGTATACGGTTACTTTTTAACTTTGCCGGTTAAAAATACAAATTCAGGTGGGCGGGTCCATGGAAATAGCGTACCTAACGTCTGCATTTAACCGTTTCTATACAAGTTTCTATGCAAAGGCGCACTTGAATAACTTAAGTTTGTTTGTATAAAAACTTGCATCTCCCGAATTGGTAAAAAGGTGCATTCACAAAATGTGTTTTTTTATTAAATTATACTCTTTGAGTAAATTTTATAATAAAGATTTAAAATGAGTGTTTGAATTTCTTTTCTTTGTAAGCATTTGTAATTATAAATATAGAAGCCAGTACTGGCGCAGGGGCACAAGCGCGACCGGTTGTGAATTTCATTTCCACTCGAGGAATTATTTATTATTATTCAATATTTTAATTTTCTTGCTCTGGTAACAAGACAAAGACCGGCGTTGAGTTTCGCAACTGCAATGCCCCCAGAATTCAGTGAAAAATGAGGGACAGAAGTGTCTTAACACTAGGTTCCAAATTCCCACTGTCTATCAGCAGGGTAGGCAAAGGGAACAAGATACAGCGTGAAGCTAAAAAAAAATACAAAATGATATATAATAAAATTTCCGCTCCACCACAAATTAATCCTTCATTAGACCATTTAGAACCAAAGGACGAATAATCAAGGCCCCACAAGGCTACCTGATGAACTTTATAAACACACCTTTACACTTTCAATGGAGGGACATTTGCATAGAATAACAAGAAGAGAGCTCTCGAATCTCCGCTGTTTGGCCACTGCTCGCTGCCTAACATTATAGGACGTTAATGGCCAGCCCTAATAGGTTTCGGATTGGTTAAAAAAATAGTTTAAAATCCTATCCTACTAATATTATAAATGTGAAAGTTGTGAGGATGGTTGTTTGTTTCATTTTTAAGCAAAAGCTACTGAATGGATTCCAATAAAACAATATAAATGATTGAACTGACAACAGAGTGTCTTAACAATAAGTTCCCGGTTTCCTCTGCCTCGCCTGATATATGCGTGAAGCTAAAAGCGTGAAGAATATCATATAGGGCTACAATATGTACAAATTTTTTACTATGAGGATATAAAATATCAATAAGCTTAGGCAAGTAAAACCGCGTGTGAGTCACTAGTAAGGTATAATTTTTAGAAATTTCTTTAAAAATAATCTCCAAAAATGTAATAAAGCTTTAAAAAGAGCACTCAAAGCAATCTTAACAACATCCCTTCTTAACCAACTGGGGTAAACATTAAAATAAAACCCACACAACTGCCCCTTTCAGTACATTTATCTAATAAATAAAAGAATCCCTAGGACCACTTGTAGCGTAAAGCATTTGTGAATTCGACATTAAGGCTGGCGGCATCTTAGCGTTTAAATTAAATTAAATTAAAATAAACTTTAGGCGTGTAATAAAATACGAGGCGTACAGTACTCAGTAGGCGTACAATAGAGAAGAAAAAACGGCGGGAAAGAGCGGAAAAACCGTTGTTTTATAAATAAACAGGCGCTATCAGTTGTCGACACTCGAGCGACTTGGTTGAGATTTAATAAAAAGTGTAAAGGAACCCTTATCAAGTATGGGAGCGTTCGAGGATAAATTATGTGCCGGAGAGATGGAAATTAATGAGGCAAGAGGAACTAAGCGGTTAATGTCATTCGATGCTAGTTTTTTTGTGAAGGTGCACAGAGTCGAGGTGATCTTTTAAATAGGATTAGCTCGATGAGTGCTATTATTTAGTATTGACTTTACTTTGGAATTATAGTGAAATATACGCGAGTTTAAAGCTCACTTTTAAAAGTTTTAATTTTGTTTTTTTAACTTCACACTGGGATACAGACAAATAGCAGTGTCAGTGGAAAGGGAACTTGGGAACTAGTGTTAAGACACTCCATTCTTCATTAGAACACTTTCCCTTTCCACCGAATTCATCGGGCTTAACTGGCTCGAGTGGGAATCGAACCCACAGCCTATCACGTACAGTCGCACGCTTGTAACCCTGGTATTTAGCCTGATTCTGGTAATGATCCACTATATTATATAATAATGATAAATTATTTAATGAAAGCTATACCTATCATAAATAATATTTCAAGGACGTCTACATAATTAATATAATTTTATTATTGATATGTTCATTAAATTGAAAATTGAATATGTTATAAGCTTCAAGTAGCTATAATATTTATCATAATTGCTTCATTGCGATGAAATTTTGTGGGATTTCATGTTAAATCACAAAATTTTAGAAATTAATGCTTTCAAATATAGCTTAATGAATATTTTAGTTTATAGATTTCGATAAAATAATGAAATTTATATGCAATTTAAAACATAATAACATGATTGTTATTCAAACAGAGCTAAAGGTTTTGTCTATTACGTTTTCAATATTATTAAGCGGGGTGTTGAGTACCTTCAACGAACACGGACATATGTTGATTCGGATGAAAAGTGGAGAACGGAGAGTCTTGACACAAACTGAACAAAAGTGTTCTCTAATAAAAAAAACTAACACATAACTATACCTATAGTTTTCTAAACTACTAGTATTCACTTCTTTACTAAATTAAGTGAATGAAGTCGCGTTAACAGAAGACACAATAATAAAAAAATATACCAACATTCGTAAATATACAAAATCAACAGACCGTTAAAGAAATTACTAAACCCAAGCATTCAATCGTAAAAAAATCCTCCAATATGTCCGTCCATAAGTGATGACCGCCGACGCGATACGACGACATCCAAAATATGAAAAAGGAAAGGTACATGGAGAAATATAAAATATCTATAGTCGTTTAAACTTAACTACGAAGATTTACCGTTGCTCTCTCATAAAAAAAAACTCAACGGAACGAGCCTCAATCGCTCAACGGACTCGCTGGGGAGAAGAAATACGCAACCTATTATTTCTACTACAGCAATCGGGGTAAAAGATATAATAATAATCCGGGGCCGTCATCCGAGATTTAGCGAAATACGTAACATTTCTTCATGATTATTCTCTGCCCCGGTACGGAGTGGAGTACAGACCACTTTATTCGACATTCATTTTGTAGTAACGCAAATTGTGGGTTTGTTGTTCGTGTAATGTTATTCTTTTGGCTTGTGAAGATTTTTAAGTTATGTACTAACATTTGTATACAAAGACTTTACTTTTAAAATTTTACATTTTACAAATTATCCCGCAAAGTTTAAGTAGGCAGAAAGAACTTATTGTTAAGCTCTCCGCTTTCCGCCAGAATTCGGTACAGTGCTTGTTGAGTGGTGGATACTAAAATTTCATAGAAAAAGTGAAAAATTTCAATAAAAAGCTATGGAAATTTCTACTATAATTAATTGAGTGGGACGCTTCGAATTCTAATAGTCGCGACCATTTTGAATGTATGAAATTTTATCTTATTTCCTTCCTGAATTTCACATAGCACTTTAAAATATTAAAACAGGTGTTTTACTACAGGTCCAATAATCACAATAACTGAAGAAAAAAAATCCTCTCACAAATTACTAAAAACAATAAGACTTAGTTCCACCTAATCCCCCGAGCTACATCCGCGGTTGACAAGCTAGTCATTTATAAAATAAACAAAAACATAATTATACGGCGCGTCCGCTGCCGTTGCCGCAACGCCTGCAGCGTTAAAATTGCTTCCGAATGAATCAATAGTGCAAGTACGGCAGACGCTTTTGTATGTAGAGTTGGTGTTAGAATGCTAGCTGGTGGATTATTTACCATATTTTCTTATTCACGGTTTTTTCTTAATTAGCAGAGTAATTAGTGTTCAAGCACTCTGTTTTTCGCTTTCTGTGATGAGTGGAACTCAAAAAATATGTTAACATATATTTTTTGAAAACAAACTTATATGATATTATAACATACCAAAATACATATCCACTGTTTTATAAATTAGTTTCCAAACAACAACAAGTTAGAATGCGACCTTAGAAAATTCCCTACCTGCTACGACGCCCGAGGAAATTGAGTTCTGTCTTCATTAGCTCCTTTAACTCTACAGACGAGAGATTTTTAAAAAAAGGGAACCTTCTTTCCTCCAGTAGGATTTTAGGCCAAGTCAAGTTTTCCATCAGCAAAATTAAGGTGTGCGTGCTAATATCAAAAGTTTGCCCTAATGGATTTGAAAATTTTACATTTATTAGAGAACTCTGCGTAATCAATTTATATTATGACAAACGTCGTAAGTACACCGCCTCTTTGACGCGACGCGACGGTGGCTGAATGATGTTTGAAATATTAATTAATTAGTCCTTTTAAGGGCACTCGTATATTCTTAAATATTTTATGGTTTTTAGCTTCACGTTGTATCCCGCGTATAGAGAAATAGCAGTGAAAACCTAGAGTTAAGACACTCCGTTTACCACGCACTACTCAGTTTTCGATGGATTGCGTGTTGAATGGTAGAACACAACACCATTCGTTGTCTTGTTACCAGAGCAAAGAGAAATAAATAATCATTCATTCCCCCGGGTGAAAATCGAACCCACAACCGTCGCAACCGTTACAGCCGTCGCCATTCTTAAAATACAAGAGGTATTTTGATTCGTTATACACAACTAAGCTTTCCTGTGGTTTGTAAAAGCTTATGTTGAAGACATGAGAAGCTACGCTTAGCGTAAAGTTCAAAATGAATTATATATTATATTCCATTATTGTATTATATTTCAATTCTATATTTCCTAATTTTATTAATATTCACTATTAATTTTTTAATTAATAATCTATATAAAATCGAAAGGTCACTCACTCATCACGAAATCTCAGAAACTACATGTGCTAGGAATCTCAAATTTTGCATAGGAGTTATTTATAGGACGTAGGTGCTCGCTAAGACGGGAATTTGCAATATTCGACTTCTAAGGGGTTGTTTTTGGGGTTGAAAGTTTGTATGAAGCTCCGTTACTACAAATGCTAGGAGTCTCAAATTTTGCATGGACGTCACTTATGGGACGTAGATACTCATGGAGACAGAAATTAATAATAACGTAGTTCACGCAGGGGAGCCGCGGGCGGGCCGCTAGTATTTTATATAGTTTTGATGTAATTTTATAATAATAAAGTAAATTTACTTTGATCACGAGCTACTATCAATATAAAAAGATATTCAACTCATATTAAGCGACAGAGTGGAAACTACTTTCAGTTTTTGAATAAAACATCATGCATAAGCCTCCTTCTTTTTAATTGGGGCTTAAAAGGCCTCGCTGATCCCTCTCTACGGGTTCGTAGACAATGTACCGTAGATCTATAAAAGACTTGTTGTATTCTAATATTAAAGTATTTTTTATAATATTTTAAGATAATATTGTATAAAATGTCATATAATTTAAATAATTAACTTAATTAAGCTGTGGGTGTGTTATATATGCTTTAATTCATATCTTTTAAATACCGTAGCGTAGTAGAGGGAGGGTCCATAGTATCAAGACCCTCATTTCCGCCCAGATTTCAAGACATTGAATGCTGAGTTGTGGAATTCAACCCCACGCGTTGTCTTGTTACCTAAGAAAACGAAAATACTTGACATTAATACATGTTTCGAATGGGTATCAAACTCATATTGTCGTGTTTACAGTTCGCCGCTCTTCCACTGCGCCACGACGGTTTAAAAACTAGTTACGTAATCTAATATTAAATATATGGATCGTCGTAAAACACGACAATACTTTCCTCCCCGCGGTTTTCGCCTCACTCCTTTAATAAGCTGAGCGAATAACGTTTGATGGCACTTGAATGATCCAGCATACGACTAAGGAAGTGTTATTATTAGGTTTTATATATTACTTCAATATATGACGATATAAAAATAATATTATATATGTAGAAATACACACATCATATATTTTTATATTTTTAGAAAACGTATAAAAAATTGTACGTAGCGGGAATCGAACACACGCCTCTTAGAATCCAAATAACATTAATGTAGAGTAACACTTTAAAAAATTGAAATATAGTTTTCTTATTAATATTACAGATAATTACCATCTCTTCGTGTATTGATTTCGATGTATTTTGACGTTGAACTAATTTAGCCTCAAAATAAGATTTGAATCTATAAATATTAAATAAACTTATCAGGTGTAATAAACTTGAGTCAAGTATATAATAGAAAATCTACAAATAATACAATCAAAAGTAATAGCATTCAGGTCATCGAGGCGCTCTGAGGAATAATTACTTTTGTTCCTCACTCTGGTTAACATGGCACTCGTAATATCACGAAACTTAAGCGGAAAGTAGGGAATTGAGCACCTTAGTTCATGCTTACCCTGCTCTACAAGAAGAATCGGGAAGCTTTGATTGCATTGACTATGGGAAGGAAAGAAGGAAATACGTTTATGCAATTGCTCCCACGCTTTCTGGAACTAAATATATAATTTTCCCAATAATTCTAACCTCGCCCATTGACAGATTAATATAATAGAAGAATAGATCCTTAACAACAACAATATAATAGCTGAAAAGAAATTAACGAAATACAAAAAAAACCAGGAAAGTCAAGACCATCGAAAAGGTCCCACATAATAGGATAGTCTTTAGAAATAAATTCACGTTTGATCTTGTATTAAGTAATGAAAATAAAGGTAGAAGCAATTGTCGAACTAAACAAGCCTACTTGAAGCGACCCCTGCGAAGTGCGCCGGAAGAAACAGAAAACTCCTTTTACTATAATTGGACGATGAATAATACAAGAGGCAGTTATTGCAGACCGAAATTCGAATAAATAAACGTTTGTCGAACCGTTCTGTATCAGTTATTTGTATACGTTGTAAGAATAAATGAATCTACTTTAAAGCTATAAAAGATATTTAAAACACTCTGTGACAATCATCTTCTTCGAAGTATTGCCGTTTCTCTTTGGAATAATACAATACAATACGAGACTAAAATAAAATGATAAGCAAAAACAAAGTAACAGTCTAATTAGTATAGATTAGTTACGCGGGAAGTGTGGTCTTTAAGAATATGGTTTATACCTTAATTAGGGAAGCGAACTTCCGCCTAAGCTTGTACTTAAAGTGGATATATCTCAGGGCTCAGTACAAATCCGTACCAGTGTCTGGCGAGGCCTCCCCTTTATTGCCAGACTAAACTTTAAAAGATTCCAATTAACTTAGATTTTAGAACCGTATAAACTACAACCTCATACAAAAGCTAAGAATGGGAACCACAAGAAACACTCACTCCTGGTGGCATACCTAAATTGGAGCTTTCGGTCTTATTACGAGTTGGATAAGGGCTATGATGCTAAAACATTTAAATTTCATTTTTGGTTCACCGTGCACTTTCAGCTATGGCATTCCTTTTATCGTTTTTTAACGAAAATTGAATGAAACAAGTACAAAGAGCAGGTTTCGAATACTGTTTTTTTTTATTTTGTACTACATTCTAGAACGAGGTTATCACTTACAGCGCTTTTTTAACTATACGACGCATCAAATAAATTGGGAGTTCTGGTTTTGGTTGAATATAACATTTTTGTAAATGTCGTCAATCTTTAAACTAAAAATATATTTTTAACCAGTATGTATATGTATGTATTTCATTGGCAATTGTCTATCTTTTTGTATTTTTATTAAAATACAACCATGAATATATCAATAAAGGTTAGAACCTTGGTTTCTTAATCAGGAGCCTATTTACTCAGAAAATTGTCAATATAAAAATCGCTTGTTAAACTAACCTTAAAGGGTAAACGTAGGCTTTTAAGCAAGAATGCCTCAGAGCCGCCGTCTTCGACACTGCCGACCATTTATATGGGGGTATTACACTCGGGCAACGGTTGCCGGTGTAATAAAATAGAGTAAGCTGCAATTACATGGAGGTTTCAGGCCAGAAATGTTAAGGTTTCGCCGATGTTTTTCGCCAAATCTGTACTAAAATCTGTTTCGGACCATTAAAACAGGTAGTTCCGTTTCTGTGGGTGTGCTCTGATTTTTTATGTTTGTTTAAGTAAATGATTATGATAATTTACATTTCATATTAAAAGCTTTTTAAGCATTTAATTTAAAATGGTAGGTAGCTTATTCTTTTTTTTTAAATTCCTTTAGGGTTTAAGCTTGTTGTTTAATTTTTGAGACACAGTAATGTTCTTTCATTAGTAAGACCTAAGATATCTTATGAAAACTGATGCTATATCAATCACAGTTTTACTACCCAAAAATCAACATATTATGTAGGTCACGTGCCATTGTATTTGTTATAATATTGTGTAAGTTATTTCTACGCTTTATGGAGAATGTAAGAAGAACATTTTAAAGATTAATCATTTCGTTCTGCACTGTAGTGATGTTTATCAAAACCCAAAATTAATTTTCATTTAATCAAATCAAAGAACTGTTTCGCTACGTTTTGCCTATAAAAGGAAACACGCTATCATGGCCTTCAACAAGTAACGGGAACGAGAAAACTCCAGAAATAACAACCTCACATCTCCCATATTTAAACAAAATTTAATATATAATTCAACATAGCAACGTCCTTAACAAATGTATAATTCTCCCTTTTGTCTGTTCCCTGGGTTTAATCTCGACCGACCAATCACACCTCGCTATTTACGTTTCAATTAAGTGAACGAAACTGCGGTATCGCGATGATTACATTAATCAGAATATCAAACTATAGCAATATTTAACTTGAAATAACTAGGCTCTACAGTATCTTGTAATCAGAAGTGGTTTTGGATATAGATACCTGCGCATTTCAGAGAACATTAATTTAGTTAAAATATTGTAAGGCGACGTTTTAGTTTTCAATCTTGTAACAATGAATGTTTAACACATTTTCTTATCCTTTAGAGTTATGTATGATGGAAGTAGATAAAACCGCGTTCCGCGTGGCTTCGCCCGCTATTTTGTATATAATACTAGTGGCCTTAGCATGGCTTCACCCGCTTGACCTTGTAAAGGCCCTCTCGTAGCGCAGGAACAGTGAGTTACAATCATCAACTTTCTCTATCTATCTAACAAATGCACTACTTTCCAAATTAAAACCGTAAGTCCTGAGATTATCGCGTTCAACCAAACAAACTCTTCTTCTTAACAAAATTAGTATAAATATGAAAAAAAAATAACCATCACACTCTCAAACTATATTCACATATGAACATATTAACCAATCTCAGTCCTAATCTCTCGAAGCACAACCATGTAAGCAAGGACCAGGCTATCAGTGAAACATGTGCATTTCTACGCGTCGCTGTGTCCAACACGGGGAGGGCGGAGGAGGAGGAGGAGGAGGACAGGGCGACATCGTGTTATCACTATCGTACACGTCGTTACCGCGTGTCCACTGTAGACAATATAGGTGGACGGTGGACGGCGGACAGTATGTAGATAATTGTTACGGCGGAACTACTGTAACAAGTGTATCTAATTTGTGTTGAATTGGATGTATGAATGTGTTGTTTCATACAATGTTTGTTTTTTCGTAGTTTTTATATGATAGGTTTCATAGATGTTAGATTTTACAGTTTTATTTTTTGTTAATTTCATACTAATTATATAAATCTAAAGAGTTTGTTTGGTTGAAAGCGCAAATCTCCGGAACAACTTCCTCGAAAAAAAATATATATTTTTGCGTTGGAGAAATACTATATACTTAATAATAATGGTTTCGCAAGAATTTAGTTGTTTCAATTTCAATACAAAGGTGAAGCCGCAGGTGTAAGCCAATTTGATTATAAGCCATGTATATATTGTTATTGATTTAACAATAAAGATGAAGCCGTTAAATTAAGTTATGCCACTTATATCACAAGTCTTGAAATTTGGGAGAAAAGTGAAGAACAGAATTTATTTTCACTACATATGTAAGTGATATTTCTTTTACCGGCTTAACTACAATAACATATTGAGTTTTATTATCCTAAACACGATGTCTCTGAGTATCTAAACTATCAAATTTAAAGAACAAAGTGGCTTATCACTTGGTTATTCTGCTCTTTTCTATAAATATTTCTAAATTTAATTCATATTTAAAGATTAGAATTTAATTTTATTCCGACAAAAACGAATAACCAATTTCATTCCTTACCTCTCCTCTTCCTCACTTCAAATAAATATTCTTAATAATTTTCAGCTTCAGGCTTATAATATAAAAGTAAATAATATACAATATTTTGAAGTCAAAGCATTTTTGTATAAGTAAAGGGGAAGCGGCGTCGCCTTCGAAATGACGTTTTTTTACCCTGTGACTTTTGACTGACTTTTGAATTTCTTTCTTGCCTTTACGGCAAAGTTTAAATTCTATTTCACAGGAAACTACTTGATGAAGTGCACTGTCCGAGCTGAAACTCAAAGAGGGGATTCAAATAAAAGAAGTTTTAGTAACTCGATGCTTTCTTTAAGCTAAGCTAGAAAAATATAACATCGTTACAAAACTTTTCTCCGAATGTCACGTTAGATCTAATTAAAAGTAATATAGTAATATTGTAGTTTTGCATTTTTTTCTAATTTAATCAAACAATTAAAGTTTTTGATCTTTGGAAAAATAAAATAGCTTTTTTACTTTTAGCCTCGTGCTGTATCCGTTAGCTTTGCAGCGGGAACCTAGTTTTACCACTCTTTGTGTTGTTATCAGAACGAGGGAAGTATAAGTCATTCCTGTGTGTAGAAGTCAGACCTATACCGTTGTGCCATGACAGCCCTTTGGTTGACATCGATAATATTTGAAAAAATCTTAAAAGTACTACAAATTCCATACTCAAGAAAGAGAAACAAATGAGAACGTATGGTTAGGACGGTTTCTAAGAGACGCGGCTTCAAATCTCGCTACGTAATTTTTTTTATAAGTTTTCTAAAAAAATATATTTATAAAAAGTCATATTTATGTAGATTTTAGAGTTTAACATATTAGAAAATGTCCCTGCATCAGTATACCTTCTTGAAAATAAGGAACACAACACGCTACCATTCAACTAACTAAATTCGAGCTCCTACTACAAAGCCTAGGACCCAGTGTTCCTGCCTGTTCTATTAACTGCCGGTTTGACAGGAAGGCCTGTCTCGGAAACTGTTATTCACTACTGATCCGATCTGACGGCTTGAACGCATAAACCATGCTCTTGTTTAGATGCAACGGCCGTACGTCTTGCACTATTCATAGCATGAGTTGGAGATATTTATTGGGGAAGCAGTTAGTTTTATAGTTTTTAACCTGCTTTTAATTTAGCGGAATGTGAAGAACGTATGGTGGGTACTCTTTTGATGGGAACGGAGAATCTATTAACACTAAGTTCACAAGTTTCCTCTGCCATACAACTATAGGTAGGATAAGGCGTGAACTAAACGAGTCAAAATTAAAATATTTTTGTATATGTACGAGAACTGGCATCAGCGCTTGGAGAGTTTCAAAGACGCGTGGATTCGAGTCCAGCTATATTCAAGCTTTTAGCAATTTTATTCTATCCTTAACATGAACACAAAAAAATATAAAAAATATTTAACATTAAACTAATTATATTACATGGCGCAGCAGACTAATGCCCTCGCTAATGTATATTTCGGACGAGAACTTTCACGCGTTAGTTCAGCAACATAGATATAAGTATTTATAGCTGTTTGAAGCATTAATTACAAAGTAAATTTAACGAAAGTGAAGTTATTCAACAGTTAACGGGGTTAATTGGACGTTATGTCGTAACTGATGGTCCCCGGGACGTAGTTACAGGAGGTGATGATGTCATAAAATCCCCATCATTACTATATTTATGTTGGAACGTCTTAATATGTTGTGTCCTTATAGGCTTTGTCATAGCAATTAAAGGGTATGGCGATCTTGTAACAGTATATGATTTATGTGCTTAATCCATATTTACATTCTTAAGATGAAGAGTTTGTTTGGTGGAACGCGCTAATCTTAGTACCTAGTGATTTTTTTTTTTTGGGTAGGCAGAGGGAACCTGGAAACTCCGTCCCCATTAAGATACTTCCGTTCCCCACTCTTCTGTAGTCATTATGTGTTGAATGGCAGAATCCTACACCGCGCTTTGCATCGTTACTAGAGCGAAGAAATGAACAAATTAAATATTTCAATTCCTGGAGTGGGAATCGAATCCACAACGTTTCGCGTTAACAGTCGCAAGCTTATGCCCCTGTGTTACGACTGGCCTGGTGATTCAAATGGAAAAAATATTTTTTCCTGACGAATAATCCATTTAACAAGAGGTTAACTGCGGTCGGTGTTACCTCGGGCACTTTGAACGTGTCATATACAACTCTTAGTGATTGCCATTTCACCATGCGGGCAAAGCTGTAGGTAAATAAATCAAAGTTCAAAATAAAAAAATGTTGTTAGATTATTCAATACGAAAACTATTGGTATTAAATAAAATACAATACAATACAATAATTATGAACTATTGAGAATATTTTTTTTATATAAACCAACACTATTTGCGCATATAATAACAATTGATACAACGTTACCTACAAAAATATTTTGCATGTATTCTCCAAAGTGATATTAATTAATTAATTCAAAAGGATTCCACCGAAGAAAATTGTTATTGAAAATATACTTTAAAAAATAAACACGGGTGCCGAAACATAGCCAATATTGACTGTAAACATTTGTAACACAAACAACGGTATCGCACTCAGAATAAATAATCCCACGGCATTATTCAATATTCAGATATGCCGCGCGGCGCATGCAAAAACCGTAACCCGTGCGCTTTTAAACAAACGTAACAACACTATGAAAATATAATTTAATAGAGTTCAATGCAGGTCAAATATTTTCTTTATTTACAGTTACATACAAACATACATACAAACCTACATATATTATATTATGTGTACGAGGCTGTCGAAGCAGTGGGATTGAGTCTGTCTATAAATGAGATGGTTTTGCGTTTAATTCCTACTCGGAGATTGAAATATTATTATTTTCCTGGTTCAAAAAGAGGAATAGTAATACGAAATAGCTCGATTAACAGCGGAGAAAGGAGAATGGAGTGTCTTAACTCCTGGCTCTCTTAGCTTACACTGTCAAGCGTATACAAAAGTTACATAACATAGCCTTATAAAGTACTAACATTTTAAACATTTCTAAAGTCAAATGAATAAACAATGCACTATTTCAAATCTCATAATACTATTTACACGTTTTACAGAATTCTAAAACATTTTTAGTTCCAATTCCCAGTTAGATTAAAAAATGCATAATAAAGTGTTCTATGTAAAAGAATTTCTCTTTCATAATGTAGCTTTGTTAAAAAAATTCTGAATAAAATTATCTTACTAATCAACGAAAATATACTAGCTAGTAGCTAATGCAAATAATATGCGTGGTAGCGCAGCAGCTACACAGTAGGCTACTCTACTTATTAACATTAACAAACACATAAATAATTATATAATAAAGAAACAATAACAAAAACTTGACTATTATCTTAAAATGCTGCTAAAACAATTTATAGCAATAAAATAGTTGTAGTAGTCAATTAAGTAAATATTATAAATAAGAGTAAGCGGCGATGCATTACATAACAATATTTAATATAAATACCAAAAGATCAGGCCAAAATTCGGCGTAAAGTGGGGAACAGGTGTATCTTAACATTAGGTTCCTAGGTTCCCTCTGCCTACCCTGCTATGTGCAGTACACAACATGAAGTTAAATAAAGAAAAAGAAAACAAAAACATTAAACTAAACTAAAACAAAACAAAACAAACACTAATTATTACATTAAAATCGTGCTAAAACTCGAAATAGTTTATTCAAAGTAGTCAATTAAGTAAGTATTACAAGTAAGGGGAAGCCGGCGATGCATTTTTGGATCGCGGCCCGCTACTTGTTGCATCGGGGGCTAGACCTGTTGAGCGTAGAGCCTACCAGCGATATTTTTGCCTCAAATACATAATGAATGCGGCAGCAGGGTTGGTGTGTTACTTTTAGTTATTTCTGTTGTTATTTTCTTGTTTTTTTGTCAGGTTATACAAGATTTTGTAGTTATAAAATGATATAACAATATTTAAATATCTTTGCAACTGTCATACGTCTTATTAAGATGAAAAAATCTCCGTGGAAATTTTAATACAGCCGGATTTGTCACTAAGTGTTAAGAGATTCTCCGCCATATCCGCTTAACTTTCGAGATATTGTATGTTGATTTGCGGAACTCAACGTCCCGCTATACCTTTTTACCAGTGCGAGGAAATGAAAATAATTCATTCCCTCGAGTGAAAAGCGAACTCACACTCATCGCGCTTCCAGTCAGACGCCGTTAGCCCACGACGATCTCTTCGTTTGAGGACAATTTTTAAACACGTCATGCGTATTTAGGACTTGTCTGGAACTAAGACTAACCCTTTAAATGCCAATCAAAAACATATTTATATTTAAAGATGCTTCAAGATTCTCAAAATTCACAACCTCATCGCTAACTGAAACGAAAAAAAATTAAAAAGATAACAAGACTAAATGAACTGAAAAAAGCAATGCATTTCATAGTAACATGGCAACCCTACGCAACTGGCGTTGTAGTTCCGTAGAATTGCCTCTGAGCTTGCATTTTTAAGGACGCTCGGGATTCATTCTCTAAAGCGCTTGTGCGTTCTGTTAATGGCGGCCGTTTATTTTTTAGTACCGCGATTACGCGTAATGGAGGGATGTGTATAATAAAATCTTAACTTCCTACGTCTGTGAATCGTATATTTATAGCAGTTTTATTTTTAGTTTTATGCTGTATCCTATATCCTAACATAAAGCAGGGTAGGCGGAAGGAACCTAGTGTTAAGGCTTTCCGTTTCTCAGTTTGTGATCAATTTTCGACACATTGTGGGTTAAGTAAAGAACCTTAACGGCACGCTATTAAACCTAGCTTAATTTTTTTTTTTTTGAAGAGATCGTGGGGAATACTTAGTCTAGTTAAAATCACTATATTCTTTAGTATTTTAACTACACTTACACATTTTAACAAGTTAAAGCAATTATATTATAAGCACAAGTAATACCTTTATAGGCCTTCCTATCGGCCAGTGCTATCTATTTGGTATCCCAATACCCGGTAGGATTAGCAACATCAAATATCGCAATCAATCCTCTGATTGAAGCTGCATCCCAAAGCCAAGATAGCACCTAATCAGTAGTCCTTGACGTGACAGAGTAACAAACATCAAACAGCTTCACGCCGTAACCCGCACATAGCAGGGTAGGCAAGAACCTAATGTCAAGACACTCCGTTCCCCACTTTTTCGATAACGTAAACTTTATTAATAATAATTAATAATAACACATGAAATATAGTCCATCTTCAATTCATAGCGACGAGAGAAATATATCAATAAACAAGTTACTAAGTACATAATAGATATTGTTGGGAAGTATCTAATATAGTTGTTACTTGCCCGGGGCGGACGAATCTATCACGATACAGCCATTATCCGCAACTGCCTCGGAGTCTACGCGAGCGTTAAATGAAATGCCATAAATTAATATCTTAACGTAATATTGTATCTTTGAATGAACTCTCTTTAGAAATGCCCACGTATTTCAGTAAATACTTTGTATTTAAAATCGGTTTTAATTGCTACTTTGTTTATTAATCTTTTTATTTTCTTTAAGTGCACTGTGAAATTAGTTGGTTAGTTGTCTTATATAACTACTAGCGGACGCGCGCAGCTTCGCTTGCGTAATTAGGGGTGAATCCTAATAAACCACGAAACATGTGTTCAATGAAATATTTTTAAGAGTCTAAATTTAAAATTTTATAAAAATCGGTGGCGATTTAAGAATTTTCCCATACAAACTTTCAACCCCTTATTTGCACCCTTAGGGGGTGAATTCTAGAAAACCATGAAACGTGTTTAATTATATACGTTTAAAGTCGGAATTTCAAATTTTATAAAAATTGGTGACGATTTAAAAAAACCTATACAAATTTTCAACCCCTTATTTGCACCCTTAGGAGGAGAATTCTAGAAAACGATGAAACACGTGTTCAATTAAATACTTTTAAAAATCTAAATTTCAACACACACAAAAACCTCATTTCTAAGATAAATCCCGCCGCAATATTCCCCCCTAAACACTTTTTTATTACTCAGAAACAGAAAGGGTGAGTTATAATATTATTATTCGAGCATATCGAGATCGTCCATCGCTGTAATGAAAGATTGCCGTTTCTCCTTCAACACTTGGCTAAATTAAGTGATAATAGAAATATTCTCGGCGCCCGGTTTTATTTATATTTACGCTTACTTTTGTGTTTGAGTCAAATTCTGCTGTTCTTTATGTTTTTGTGTTATAATTAAAAAGTAAACTACAGCTTGCTGAGATTTTTAAATGTACATTATATGTAATTGCTTTTTCTTGGACTAACGGTCTGGATTTCCTTGAAATTAAATATGTTTGTTTTGTACAAGTTGTATGTTTCATAGGTATTTCTTTTGAGATAGTGTTTGAGAGATGCAAAGTGAATCGAAAGAAATCTTTAGAAATCTTTGATTGCAAAAGTACTGAAAAGTGCCTTCTTCTACTTTCAATCTCTTCCACCAAGAATCTTTTACAATATTGCCAAAAGGCCAACCATGAAAATCAAACCAGATCCATACCTATATAGATATAGAATTTAATTTAAATCAACATAGTTAATAGTTAATATTAACTTCCACCATATTGTTTCAGGGAGCTTCTTCAAGCTTGGTAGTAAAATTTGCAGACACGGAGAAGGAACGCCAACTAAGACGGATGCAGCAGATGGCCGGCAACATGAGCCTGCTCAATCCCTTCGTGTTCAATCAGTTCGGGGCGTACGGTACTTACGCGCAGGTCATCACTGAGCAGGTTGACCTACAGGTATCTCGCAATATTTAGCTAACTAAAAAACTATGTTAGTAGTCAGTCACTTTATAAATATGAATTATATAAAAAGGCCTTCGTGGCGCATTGTCTCTATCTATATACCTATATAGATAGATAGATAGATATAGATATATAGATAGTATTTTTAACTTAACTATTTATTTTTAATAAAGCATATTTGACTTTATTATAATTATAAAGTCAAATAGGTCCACAAGTCGTTAAGACAACTCTAAAACTCATGATAGTCGAAGAAATAATATTAATATCATAAGAAGTAAATATAGTTTAGCCATTCTTATTCATTCAAGCAACTAGAACCAAGTTGATGTTGATAAATTAATAAAACTTGAAACTTTAGTTGCTATTACTTTGTACGATTTCTCTAACTTCTTTCTTTGTCTAATGCTGAAGTTGTATAAAAGAAAAACTATTAACATTCAATAAAATATGTTTCATTTTCTTATATTCGTAGTCATAAAAAGTTAATTTCTAAGAAATAAGAACGATGATTGACGAAAGATATTGATTTTAGTATACCTATATAAAATATAATATAAAAAATTGCAAATGTTTTGGGACATTCATATAAAAAATGAAATGGCTGAAGTAGTAATAAAATGTTGTTATAATAAATTTAATTTTTATTTATAACGCAATTTGTATACAGCAACAAGCAGCGCTGATGGTCGCTGCGACTGCGCAGGGATACATAAGCCCTATGACCGCACTCGCGTCGCACGCGCTCAACGGAATGGCTAACTCGGTCGTGCCACCGACTTCTGGTAAGTTTTAATATTTTGGCACATTGCTATTTAAGCGGATAATAAAAATCTATTTTTAAATGTCGACCGAAGCCTAAATCTAGCTCGGGGCGTGGGCGAAAAGAATTTCACAATAAGGTTACTTCATGATCTACATAAAATACGTTTTCGTTAAATTCCTATATCCGACATTTTGTGGCATTTAAATAAGTTAAATGATAATATTATAAGATGTCTAAACTTCTATAACACGAGTTTCTTAATTTTCCAGACAACTTTTCGGGCTTAGCGATAGGCACTGGCGGGGCCCAGCCGCTGAACGGTGCGTTGCCGTCTCTGCCGTCGCCCACCATGCCCGGGTTCAACATGGCCGCACAGACCGCTAATGGACAGCCGCCGCCGCAAGAAGCCGTTTATACGAATGGCATTCACCAGACTTTTACTGGCCGTAAGTTTTTACATTTGTTTTTCATCTTATGAATTTAATTTATGAAGTATTTGGGCAAAGACAGACAATGTGACACAAATCGTGGCGATAGATTATCTTTTAACTGAACTAAAAACAAAAGCATAAAAATAAAAAAAGCAACCTCTCTTTTGTGTAATTTTCTATAAAGTGTCATTTTAATCTAATTTTCCAGCTGTTCCAGTAACAGCTCAAGGCATACCCAACGGCGAGGCCGCTCTCCAGCACGCAGCGTATCCCGGCATGCAGCCGTTCCCCGGCGTCGGTGAGTGGCGTTTAATGTGCTCATATACAGTAAATGTCTGATATATGCTTAGTCACCTTCGATGTGTGTATATTTAGAACATTTCAATGGAAAATACCGAGTAAATAGCTCGATTGTAAACAAAAAAAACATCCAATTGCATGTCGTTTCCTTAATAAAATATTACAAAATGGACCACCTGGTCCACCCTCAAAGTTTTGCACAAAGCAAATCCACATTTGACAGCTGACAAATAAAACAAAACATTGTTTGTTTGTATTTTGTTAATACCTAACAGGATTTATTACTTTCAATAATTTTCAAGTCAATTTCGATACGAATTCCAGATAAGTAATTTACGGAGGAGGGAAAACTTTGATGTGCTTACCGCAGGAAATAATATTAAAACATTAATCAATCAATCAAATGGAAGAAAATTGTTTTGTACTCATTTCAGAATTCTTACAATATTGGCTTAACCACAAAGTATATTATTATATTCGAAATTACGAACGGTTATATAATTAAATAAACTCATAATAAACATAATCTAGATTTATATAACTAACTGCAAAAAATAAAGTTAATAAAATGACAATGTTAATAAAATGTCTAATGCAGTATCTTAATGCACCAAACTGTATATGAATGTATGAACACAGTAGATTGTCGATGTATATATTAATGTTTTATTATGCATATTATATTCAAATTTGTTTATTTATTGTATAATTTACCCAAAAGTATCTACAAGAAAATTATTTTGAAATATAATTTACACAGCAGTACATACAAAATTTTCTGATTAATCAAACCAGCTGTTTACATATTCACCCTTTAGTCGATATTATTATTGATATTGTAAGCTTTATATGAATGTAACAATGTGAATATCGGACGATTTAACTGACACAAACAAACATTTTTTTTATAAGGATAAATCTTGTCTTTTTGGAGAACTATTTTCTCTTTTATTTTGTATAAATTGTAATGTCCAGTTAAATCGTCCGTCCTGTAATGCATGTTCACGCAATGATAGGTGTTCATTGTGAAAATGTGCAAATTAATGTTCGACAGCTTACCCAGCGGTATATGGGCAGTTTCCGCAACCCATCCCGCCGCCGATGTCTACTATAGCGCCGGCACAGAGAGAAGGTAAGTGGAGCCCTAAGCTGAAGAAACAGCTGATTTCAAGAATACAATAGATCTTCACTCTTCAACAGCAATTAACAAGGCTTACCTCAGATTTCATCTCACATCCATCTGATTTCTTACATCTCGTTGACACCGAGTTATTAACAATTCTCAGATATTCATTTATTTAATAACAAAATTCTTCAACTTTCCTTCACAATCTATTTTGCTATATTATTACATTATTTGTTAAATTTTCTACTTCTTCGAGTTTTCCACTACATTTATGTCAACAACTGCGTTGTCGTCAGTTTAGGAAAATTGCACGACTGTACCAGTGTTTACTCGTAGAATGCTTTATGTATAGTACTAAGATTTAGTTACACTTAATGTCACTGTATTATCTGTTAGCTGCTGTGCTTCTCTATGTGTAAATGTATTGTTTCAGACTGCCGAATCCTTTCTTCAATCAGCTAATCTGTCCAAACGCTATTTCATAACGTGAATACGTGTATAAATCCATTGCACAAAAATATGTAATACAACGTTAAAAAAATACGGCCAATAAACAATTATCTAAAAACAACTATTCATTTGTTTAAATCTTTTGAGAGTACAATTAACAATGTATTCACGTTCCAATAAATAATATACCTACTATTTATATAAAACTTAACTTATCCAAATTTAATACAATTCCGAATGGCGGTGTCTAAAGGCAGATTTGTGAGTTCTTTAAAGATTTTCTCGTGTTCCCAGGATGCTCCATATCGGGGCCCGAGGGCTGCAACCTCTTCATTTACCACTTACCGCAGGAGTTTGGGGACACTGAACTGATGCAGATGTTCCTCCCGTTCGGCAATGTGATTAGCAGCAAGGTGTTCATCGATCGCGCTACCAATCAGAGCAAATGTTTTGGTACGTTAAATATTATTGTACATATATATACGCTTTTAGCATACAATGCTTAATAACAATATCATCATTCACGTGCATTAAAAAAGTTTCTATCAGTGGTATTAAAAAATAAATGTTTGATAACCATTATTAGCTAATCTATGTTTTCCAACTTTACAGGCTTTGTCTCATTCGACAACCCAACGTCCGCCCAAGCGGCCATTCAAGCGATGAACGGCTTTCAAATTGGCATGAAACGACTAAAGGTCCAGCTGAAGCGGCCAAAGGACGCTAACCGGCCTTATTAACCCCTAACACCGTCCCCGCGTGCGTTCCAGGCGCCCAGGTGCGATATACTTGTTTATTATTATTTTATCAATATAATCACTCAGGAATGATTACCTCTAAAGCATTAATATTTTCATAGTAGAATTAGTCATAATTTGAAAATAAATATAGTATCTATACTGTATGTCACTAAAATGAATTTAACGATACAAATACATAATAGAACTTTCGTTTCAGAAGGCTGCCTGGAAATTACTTTCGCCCGCGGTGCGCTTGTATGAGAAATTTCCGGAATTCCAAGGAATTTAATAATTATTAATTGTATAGTAAATATCATTAACTAAATTACTTACCTAAAGAAATATGCAAGCCCTCGCGGCGAGTATACTATATTAGTTAAAGTAATTATCGAAAAACGCGTAGGAAAGCTTCATTCTTATCATTATCGATTAATCATTAAATTACTCTATTATATTATTATATATACAATTTATTAACTTTCATTAAATTATTATTATTAAATGACACGTTATAAAAATTTTGTCATTCGTAATCATACTTCTACTTCTAAGTACTTAATGTTTAACTGAAAAACTTTTAACATAAATTTATTACTAGTTATTTGCTTGAACTAAGCCAAACTGAATTTATTAAGTAAGTTGAGAGTAAGAAGAATGTATTTTAATTATTGTATATTGCATATTGTAATTACGGGGTGGGGTGAACATCTTTGGATACCTTGTTGTTTCATTTTTAGAGTAGATGGCGCTGGTAGTCTTGGCGCGATTCGTTCTACATTAATTTCGTTAGCCGTAGACTTGTTCACGTATTCATTAATAGTTCTTGAAGAGTCACTACTCGGATCCTTGCATTGATCTCGTCGTTAACAGAGATATATAAATGGGACTAGCTACATCTCTTCGCAACGCAAGGGACGTTGATGAATACGAATTTTAAACAAAGGTATCGTCCACACCCCGAGCTCGCGGATACTGTTGCCTCCCCACCGTACACTTACATAATATAAGAACTGCGATATATATCACTGTCGGAGTATATTGTCCTATATTTTGTTAAATTTTATTGGTGTGTGTGATTGTAAGCTATTAGCTGAGCTGGACCATTTCGATGAGCTACGTTAAGTTTAGCTAATTTTTGAAGGTGTAATCAGGTTGTTTGAAAGATGCGTAAAACGTACAGACCTCTGTTCCATAAGGAATAGACTACTAACTATGTATAATATGAATAAGTTATATCATTTTTATTATTGCTCTCTTTGAAACAATCTAGCATTGCGTGGTTTGAAATGTACATAGCATATCGAATATTTATTTTGTTTGTTTTCTCAATTTAATGATGTCAGTAGCTTCGCTCCGAGCGGCCAGCTCAGCGTCCATGGGTTACCTACATGTTAGTAAATTTATATGAACACAATATTGTTGACATTAAAGTGAATGTTCATATAACGCCGTGTACAAAGCCAAGTGCACTTCATCATTACCGAATACTTAAGGCCTTCATTTTGAAATATTATTTTGTTTGTTGTAAATTCCAAAATGGGCTGTGATATAAAAATATAATATCAAAATAATGGATTGTACAGGCCGTCTAAGCATATTAAATGTTACGCTCTACAACACTGCCCGCATACAACTCACTAGTACTAATCAAAATTATGTGGTGCAAACAACCAGTTGCTTTGCTTTCTACAATCTTAAATTCTGTAATAAAACCCCTCGATCCTTGCTCTATGGACTTTCACTCTTTAGTAAGTTCACTATAATCTTTCTAAATATCTTATGAAATATTACAGATTTTAAGATTCACTAAAATACAAAGTACCAAACATAGAAACATGGCCTAAGTGGCAGTTATGACAGATGTTGACAATAATTTGAATTGCTTAGAGTAGAATGGCGCGACGAGACGTTACCGGTTATACCTAGAAGAGTTGTAGATAGTCTTCATTGTTTTAGTCCAATACCTTAGATTGGAAACGATTCTTGTGCGTGCCAAACTCTATAAATATCTACTGTTACACTAAAATATATGCCTTCAATATATAATACTAGGAAATTGTACAGATAAAAAATATATATGGTATGCGGGCGGTAGTCGCAGCAATGCGGTGTCAATTCTCTAAGAGCGTGCGTCCTCATAATATATTTATTTGGTGTGTGTGTCTATATAAACATAAATCTATACATGTTAAGGTGTAAGCAGTGGTATACGTCCGGGGAGTCGGCAGTGAGCGATGCACATTACAAATACTAGTGTAATTTCTACAGAAAAATATAGATTCATAATCAAAACGTACCAATATAAAATTATAATAATGAAATACCTTAGATGATAATGCGTGCGCGCGGGCGGGTCGTGTACCCGGTGTGCCGTTGTATTTAAACAACAGCTTTAAAAACATCGGTCAAAAATGTATGTGCCATTTACTTAGAAGCGTATTGAACGTAAATTGGCGTAAACGTTTTTGGCATAAATAAATCTATTTTTATAAAGAGTGTCTTGGAGCATAATATTTTTGACGTGGAATGAGGGAGAACTGGTGTTCTCCTTTTGTCGCGCCAGAATCATCTTTCACGGCTTCATATTATTAATACACTATTTATAAAAATAACCAAATCTCCTTTGATCTACACCTAACACGGAGTTAAATGTAGAAGCGCATAGGAATTTTGCATATTATTTACGAGTTGCAAGAATGCTTTTAATTTTTTAGAGAAAAATATGCACTAATTTTAAATTTTCATTTCAGTACTCCCCTACCTGTTTTAAAGTCACAGCTGAAAATCTCCGTCCGCTTAACAATATAATCCGCAGAATATTAGGCAAAACATTTCTACATTTCACTCCTAAAATTGACGGTTCAAAGGAAGCGTGACCTCACACAGAAAGTATAATTTTTAGTCATACATTGTTATATGTTGAATAGCATAATATTATTGTTAAGTCTACACAAGGGCGACCAGCAATGCTTACATTTTATGTCTAGAGCACTTACAGCTAATGACTATTTGAATGAATTGTGTTGTTTTAGCGTAAGAAAGTCAGAAATATAGATAAAATATCTACAGAGTTGAAGAAATTGTAATGACTTGTAATGTTAATTTCTGTGTGCTTACCGCGTGCGGTCGCGACCTCTTGGCCGCCGCCCGCCTCTAGTCAAATATTACTCTCACCACAACACATAGAATTTTATATTTACACAAATAATTATATTATATTAATATAGTATTCTAGTTTTAGGCGTTTAATTTATTAATAAGCCGCATACGTTGAGACGATATGAAAGTACCGCTATCGTTCAAAGCGTAGGTAGGTACCTAGTTACTTACTTTCCCTGCAATTTAGATTCGTGCAATATTGTTAAGCTTTTTAAATTCTTTATCTTTCTTAATTTTCTTATTAAGTTTTTAATTTATGTTATTAATTCGAACAATTAGTCGACTTGGTCAAGTTTGCGGAAAAAAGGAACTTCATTCAATATTTTATTTGAGCCATTTTACACGCAACGACAAAGTCGTCGTAGGTCAAACTGCCGGTGACTTTGTCACAGAACACTAATGCGTTAGTGCGTCTCTTGTTACGTGCAGAGAGCACTTTATTACGGGAGGAGATGAAATTTGAGTGTTCAAAATGTGATCTGTGACGAAATTATGAATATTTTTGGTGTTGTGGCACCATCAGGAAATATACGCAGTAGCTTCGTACTCCTTACAAGTGAGGTTGCATTATCAAAATTATTCATATTTTCGCTTAAGAAACTTGTTGTTTTCAAATTTTGAGGCTAATGCAAGCTTGGGTCGAAGGCGGAAAGCAGCGCTGACGGCAGCGGAGGGCGGCGGTGCACGCACAATTGCAGTTGTGTCGCCCCGTACGCTATTAGGTTACAGAATAAATCGATGCCAAAGCGGAACACGTATACTTAGTACATATATATGGAATAACGATTATATCACCTCGTGGGTAATGTAGACGTAACTCGCTCGACACCTCCACGCGCATTGCGGGGAAGGTCGGGCGGCTAATATTATACTTGTGTATATCTTTATACTGATTAAATTTTAAAAATCCCTAATAATATTGCAATGAAGCAAAATGTTTCTATAGATTAAATATCCTCTCTGAATGTATAAACAATCGCCCACAAAGTGATTCTAGGATACAGGGTATGCTTTGCAATTATTTAAATGTATCTAAATGTTTCTCATGTAGGCAGATTTTGCCGACAATTCTAAACCTATCCTTCTTCGTTCACTGACTGTTTTTGCAGCCATGTCTGGTCACCAAAACAGGTCTGCTAGCCTTTTCAGGCAATGAAAGGAGTCAGAGGATGATGATCGATGAAGGATGTTTTCGTCGTACATCGGCCTCCCGGCGGCGGCGCCCGCGCCGCTTCACTTTCGGGTCCACTGTAGTCTGTCGCGAACTTTTTATACTCTCTCATCACTATTCTAGCGTAACTATTTTCATATCTCATCACTTTTGCTATTTAAATAAAGTAGCTTCGCCTCCTTGTTTATTACTAGCTCGGCACTATCATAATCTTCATCCTTGAAATTCTTAACTTATGTATCCTCATTCACTTGTCATCTTAGTCACAGCTGTTATGATCGACGCATATTTGCCGTTGCAGTGTTTTATGTAATGTACTTAACAGAAGAATGTGCCAATCAGATCGCGGCATCGTATTAATATAATATTTATATCAATTAAAATGCAAGTGCAGCAATGCAGTCTTATTGATTTCATAAATAACAAAGTAGGACACTTTATATCATCCGCGACGGCAAGTTTTGTTGCATCGATCTATTACATCTTAGTATTACGAAATCGAATTTGATTGTAAACTATTTAACTTCTAAAATTTTATAAAATATTTATATCGTTCGCAAATTACTTCGTCGTAGCGCTCGCGTAGCCTTGATAGTTGGAACATTCTAGTTTGGAGGAATTGTAAACGATTTGTGAATTGAAAGAATATTTAGGCGAATAGGTAGTCCACTGGGCGGTGCCATGCGACACGAGCCGTGTCCATGCCTCATTCAGCGCGCACCGCCCCGTGCTAGTAAGTAAGGTGATTGCCAATATTCAATCAGGAATAAACAAATATTAGATTTTGAAATTATTAAGCATATGATTATATATCTATTTATATTATAAAGATATGGAGAGATGCGCATAGTGCTTATATGAATTGTAGATCCTAGTATGAAACAAAAAGATCTAGTCATATCTCCTTCGTTTATTTATTTTTTCTATGGCTTAGCATAGTTTAGCTTCAAGCACTATTTTACTTAATTGATTTATCGGTATACTTTAGATTTGCATCCAAATTTTAATGTATCTTGATTTTTAACAATACATTATAAATTTAGATAGTTAAAGAGTCGGATGAATGTCCCCACTTAACATAATGTGTGTATTTGTTACTTCATCTGCTATATTGAAAAATTTTGAGGAAATGGTTCTAAGGTCTCTGTAAAAACGCCTAATAATCCTTACAAAAGTTCTAGAATAAATGTTTTTGATAAGTTATCCAGAATATTGTTTAGAGTTACATTTGATTCTTTATCTGTAGATTTTAATACGGTTTACGATTTATATTACGGTGTAGTACGGTAGTTCATGGATTATGGATGAAATGTCCGATTGGATGAGTAAGAATTTAAAGTACCTTAGTGACAATTAAATATAATGAGACGTTTATGTTTTAGCTCTGCCAACGTCTGCCTCTGACGATACTCTGAGTCTTGAGGAATGATGTAGAGTCAACAATTAGAAATAATGCGCCGTCCGTAAAACACAACTTTTGAAACTGCTGTGTACAAACCCATTTAATTAAATAAAGAGAGCATGCACATATTTATTATAAGCTTACTTAAACTAATTGAAGTATAGGAACCCTGGACACCTAAATAATTTTCATTATTATTTTAGACCTCGCTTGTAATTTTAATTACCACGGTAACAGAAATGAAACAAATGACATTTTTGTTTTCTTTGACTTAACTAAAATTTAATTAAAATATCCTAATTTTCTTATAACTTTTTCATGATATTGTTTCCAAACAATTTCTTAAAAAAAAAGATATTTTGAAAATATGATCTTTTCGTTAATATTTTACTTGCGTTACGCTTTTTAAAATGAAAGGTAGGATTTATAAATGGAAAGTTCATAGTTCCAAATGTATATAACATATTGACGTCATATCTAACTTAGGAGCTTACTAGCGTTTTGCCCCGAGGCCAACTCGGGCGGGTGACAGGGTGTCGCTGTGTTAATGCTAAGGGATTTATTATCATTCACTGAATATAGAAAATGTTCAGAGTTCAAACGGCTGAGCATGTCTTACTGCTATAGAATTCAAGCTAGGTTAAATAAAATGTATTAGAAAACTGAAATTTTAGGCGTCATTCTGATAGTAAAGATAGTGAATTAAGAATTTATATTACAATATAAATTTTATACAATGATAATTGAGTAAACGATACACATCTGATATAGAATTGATGAGATAATGTCGTTTGGTTTTCTCTCAGAATGGACACCTACAATTATTGCACTCAAAAGTTCCCTAACTGGACAATACGCTAAAAATTACTTCTAAAAATATATTTTACCGTGTTTTTACTAATTTTCGTTTCATAGCCATACTCAGTCGTTTGTACATCTAGGAAAGATACAAAAAATTTCAGTATATAGGGACAGAGTTCTTTAAATCAAATGTGTGCACGCCATTTTGGTCTTTGTACAGAATCTTATTCAGATCACGTTCGCTTGCACAGTTTGATATTCACAATGGACGTCCCACACATTGTTCTGGATAACTTATGTTGGAATAGTTTAGGAGTAACGAGCCTGCTCTGTCACGTTTTCGCTCTATATTACACTTTAAACTAGAAATTTTATACAAATCTATCTACATTTGATTATAGACCTTCACGTAACTTTACTGATATTTGATATGTTAATAAAAGGAAACGTTGGCACAGAGCAGCGCCTGCTTACGAATAGCTTAGCAAAGGGATACCTCTACAGGTGTCTGTGATATACGCTTGTAAAGATCGTCCATTGAGCCCTTATATATACCACTATCTCCCATAACCGTTCCGTTTTGCTCGATTACATAAAATAATTTAATATTAAGGCAAAAATTGTACATTTGACGTCTTACTAGAGTGTATTTTGCACTCAAAGTAATTTTTTCAATTTAATTATAGTACACGATGGTTAGCGATGTACGTAAGGAAATTGTAAAATCGTTTTAAAAATTCCAGATAGCCGCTTCAGTCAAAACGCTGTTTGTTTAAGATTATATAATTTTATATACCATAGATTTGCTACAATGTAAACATAAGAGATTAAAATAGAACAGCGTTACGCGAATTGTTAATTGAATATCTATGTGTGGTTTTTGTCACTTGTAAAATATGAATGGAATAAATATTAAATATTATAAATAATGATGATATTGTTTGATGTCAACAAATCAAAACTATATCTATATGTATTAAGTTTTAAACTTCCAATACTACATCACTTCTACTGGAATCAGCTTATCCTATTTTAATCTAAGAATTATGTACATTATTTTATTAACGTGGGTAAATTAAAGTTGTTAAATTAGTCTAATTTAATGCGATTCACACGCGGCAAAGAACCTAACTTTGTAATGAGTACAAACCGTCTCTCCGATTTCTTGAATTATAATTAAACAGATGTACAAAGAAATTGTTTAAATATTATTGAAGAAGTCCGACAGTAGGCATATATTAGCTAGTTGCTCGCTTGTTCCGTTTCCAAGTACAAATGTGACAAATGTTGTTATTTTACATAAGATATTAAATTCTGATCACCGGCCGTGTTGAAATGCGGCCAATCGTACCTTATTGTTAAGTGTTTGTTATGTCTGTACTTGGAAACTAAATACAATTATGTAACATATAAAAAGAGGTGTCACTAAACTTCCTGCCGCATTGTATTATGAAATGATACACCAAAAAATAGGTTATGACAGCTGTCGAATTTGCACAAACAACCGCTATTTAGCGATCTTTTAAAATCCACTAAACACGACATGTAAATTGGATGGCAGTATTTCGACCCAAAAAAATATATGAATAATTTAAAATGACTTACATATTCATTATCGACAGAGGTGATTATTTTCAACAATTCTGCTATTTCGAAAGAGATTATCAAATATTTTGTGATTATGTCAAATATGGCGCCAAAAAAAATTTGATACAGACGTACAAAAAAAATATTGTGGTCAAAATGCCAAATCCAATCTATACATCTTTTATATGTGGAGCGCACAAACAAAAAAAACCAAAGTTACCAGCAGTGCATTTGATAGCTAGGCTGTTCTAATGAATCATATATAATTATATTGTTATATTTCGCCAAAGTTTGTAATGTAAGAGAGTTAACTTATTTGGAGCGTCGCTAGGGAATTAATTTATATTCATTTTATTAGTTTAGCAAAATACTGTAGCTAATCGACTGTAATAGAAAACCACGTTTATATAAAACTAATACAATAATTGTTTGCCTACACTGCATGTCTCGTTTAGTTAACCTATTTATTGATTATCGAGTTATGTATATGGCTGAAATATTTCAAAACTAAATTACTATTCAATTATTTATTATTATTATTATACACTTATTACGTTTAGTATGCTAGAAATATGAGGAAGGATAATAAATAATTTTAATTATATTAGGTATGAGTTTTATTTTATCCTGTCTATATTTATAAAAATATGTAATCTTTAAAAAAAATATTAACCATGGTTTATGGATACAAGATAATTTAAAAACAAAAAATGTATATTTTTTTATAAAGAAAATTTATAGAAAAGTTTTATATAATGTTTTTTTTATTATTATATTATCTCTTGGATATGACTTCTTCCAAATATCCGTACAAGTTTGCTCGAGGGACATCTTGCTCACAAAACTGTAGAATATGTTGATACAATTCACCTAAACAAATCACATGTAGGTAATGCTTTAAAGTCATTCAATGAAACGAAAAATATAAATTTAATATTGGTCATATATATTCTTTCGTATGAGAAATCTTATAGCTTTTGATATTGAAAATATTTTTGGTGTTCTAAATGACAGTGAACGATAGACAAATTAGTTTTGTGATTTAAAATTTTACATATCAATCGAATAATATTTCTTTATAACTAAAATAAAAAAGTAATTGATATTATATAAAGAGAAAAATACTTACCAACAGTTACATTATTTCTGGCCAAAAAATTATACATATTTATTAAATCGTTCTTCAGTTCTGTATCACCAAAAGTGAAATATGCCATCGATGTTTCAGAAAGTGCGCACGCCATTAGTTGCAATAAAGATTTTAAGCGAGCTGACCCACCAAAAGCTCCACAACCCCAATTTCCTGTTGCTATAGTTTTTCTATTTGCGGGAAATGAAAAACCAGTGTACGCCTGAAATATTACGATAGGAGTGTTGTAATTTACAATTAAAGATTATCAATTTTTAGTTATTCAAATTTTAATTAATCAGAAATATTTTTTAAATTTAAATCTCATGTTTTTATAACTATAATCGATTAATCTATCGAATCGATATGTGCTCTCAATTTCGAATTTATCAATAATGATGTCGATGTATAGAAAAAGTGTCAAATTTAAAATAATGTTTTAATATCGATAAAATATACTTTAGCGTTATATTACATTATATTTTGCAGTTCAATAAATTTAACTTAATTATTTACATAATCTGAATGAAATTAAATTTAAAAAAACACATACTAAAATTACACATTGAATACCTTATTTAGTTCTCTGTCGACCATTTCCTTCGTATACTGCTCATCTGGCTTGGGGAATCTTCGGGCGTCTAAAGCTAAAATGGCACATTCTCTTCTGCCCCATAAATCCTTTTCAATATTATCCTTAAAGTCTGAAGCCCATTTGAAAGACATACTATATCCCGTATGTGTGCTAAAACGTTCTGTACCTGTCATATTTTTCATATCAGTTTTACGTTGTTATTTTTTTTTTTCAATTTCTCTTTTTTAATAAAAAATAATTTATTTCAATTATTTTGTATATTTCTTACCTAATATCATGATGGCTTCAGTGGGAGACATTACTTCAGTGAACAATAGTGACACAATCAATTCAGGATTTGATACAAATCTTATTTCCTCTTGTACCGCGCCTCGGCGGAGAACACCACCACCGATATATCTTAAAATAAAATATTGTATTTATGCAAAGTCCCCTTAATATTTAGGGTTAGTTTTATTTAAAACGATTGAAAAATAAAAAAGTTCAATGTAAAGCATTGCATAATTTGGGACAATATTGCTACTAGTTAAGTATTTTATTATATTAGCTGAAACTCTAGTTTTTAAAGTATGGATGTTATTTCTAAAATAATAATTTTATTACATCACGAGAAAATAAACAATTTTACGGTACAAGCGGGAAAAGCTGTGGACAAATCACCAATTTAGTATAAATTTCCTGCTTACTTATTAGCAAAATCCACTTGAACACATCCTTCTGCATCTTCTATAAGCGCTTCAGAATCTACATACAAGGGCACTTCTAATATATTTACTAAGCTATTGCCCCAATCTGGACAACTTTCTATTGGAACGTATCGGCGGGAAATAGTTACAACACCATTTGGTGTTTCTAAAAATAACAGAAATAAAGATATAATTTTTTTAGTATTCATTATAATTCATTTATTTTATTACTTTTACGATATAATTAAAACTATTTATATTCGAATTGGTAACGAATTTATTATCAAAGGTTTTAAAAAGTTAAATACCTGAAGAAACGCGCTTAAAGTAATGACAGATACATTTCAATTTCTCCATTACTTTGGGACCACCACCATCAAAGAGACTGTAAAACGAAAAAGGATATTGAAATTACTTATATTTTTAAATAGTTAATAATTAAAAATTATGGACACAAAAAGGTCTAAGGTTAAACTTACGAATTAAAATTAACCGGTGGATATGTTTTGTACTCTGAATCCCTTCTTTTATTATTTCTTTCCGGGAACGTACAGAAGAAAGCGTTCGCAAGTAGACTGGCTAATTGATGTTGCGTGAAAGATATCGATTTATTTTGACCTTGTCTAAAATAGAATTAATAAGGGATTAAGTGAAATTTATTAATTAAAAAAATTTTTTGCACTTAGGCAATATGAAGTTGTTTTTTTTCTTTCTATTTAATTATTAAGACATTATCATTTTGTGATGATTGGTAGAACTGAATGTCACGCTTTGTCTTGCCAATATGGAGAAATAGAAATATATAATAAAATCATTTCCCTGATATTAAACATTACGCTTACATTCAGATAGTGATGTACCTCTGTATCTGTGTCTCTTCACCACAATGGCTTAAGTTAAATATTTACATCATGTTGTCATCGATCACGTAAGCTTTAACACAATATCGTTATACTTACTTGAGCAAAGGTATAGGTGATTGAATTAATTCTGGTAACGATAATACAAGTCTTACTATGCCCGGCATAGTTTCTTCGAAAAAAGTTTTGCTTTCGTCTTCATTCCAGTACTAAAACACAAATGTATTTTTCTTATACTAATTTGTACAAATGTACCAACATTTTTATTCTTACGAGTTGGCGTACTTTCAAATATAAAATATGGTGAGTGTAATGTTGTCTCACCAGGAAACAAGTGTTAGAATAAATATAAAACTTAAAAACTTGGTGCGGGATTTGAACTCTTTATTTCCCACGCTATGATATGTCCTGCCCACATCAATATCTAACAATTTACTATCCAAATATTTTGCGATTATTCAAACTTATAATATACTTAGATATTAAAATATAACTAATTAAATAACCTCGTTGAAGAATTTGTGAAGCGCCTTAAACTTCCATATCTCCTTAAAATCTGTCTGGTACGTTACTACGACGTCCAGAAAGTCTTGGCTGCTTTTTATTTTCCTCGATAACGCGAAAACTATTAAATCCCATTTCTTTTTCTTTTCTCCATTGACGCCCTAAATGATTTTAAAATGTTATATTTGATATCATTTTAAACTGTTATAGTAAATATTTTCATTTTTTACTTATTTATTTATTATATCAAGAATTTAGAGGAAGGCTTAGGGTTGACTGCTTAATTCAAAATAGCTTAAAATAATTTCAAATACTTAATACTACTACTAATATACTAATTTCTTACTTAGGAGGTACTTACTTCTAAATAAACATTGTATTCAGAACATGACAACTTGACATGATCGTTGTCCCATTTATCTTCACCTACAGTAGGTTTATAATGCCCTTTGTTGTCATTATTGGTAGATATTTCATATAATACAACATGGTTTTCTCCAGGTTGTACTGAAGAAAACTGCGGGTATGTTGTTTTTAACATAATATTATTTGATCTAAAAGTAATGTGATAAAAAACTTAAAAAAATAATAAAATAAATATTAAAAGTTTAAATAATAAAAGTTTAAAATTATGACAGTAAAATACAATATGGAGCTTGATTTATATTGGAAATATAGATTTTTATTTAAAAATTAAAATATTGACTAACTTTAGACTAGCTACTATTTGTTCTGATATTCCTAAAATAAAATCGATTTATCAATAATTTATGGTTCATTTTACATAAGTTTTCTACCACTAAGTGTATATATAATCTGTAAATCAAAACTTAACCTTACTTCAAAATTGTCAAAATAAAATAAACAAATTGTATATTTATAGTTAAGTGTATGTATTAATAATAATTATATTTTATAACTATTTTAACCATTTTCAAATATAAATAAAACTGAATATTTCAAGGTATTAACAATAAATCTTTTCCAACGTAATTTTCTTAGAATAAAACTATTTGTGTAATTGATGCTTACCTGGTTTACTTTTATAATAACTGTATCTGCAGTAAAAAACGAAGTTCAAACTAAAAAACTATTTACTTGTCCCTATAATAGGTTCTTATTATTTAATTTAAGCTTAGAACTTACAATAACAAAAGACGTCTTTCCTTGTGCAATGAAATCAGTAATGTGTTAAGATAAATATTGCGAAATAGTTTTTATACTTTTTTTATTAAGGTTCTAATCAATTAAAACTGTTATAGTAAAAAAATATTATTATAATTAGTAGTAAGTGTAGTATATGATAACGATAATAGTAGAAAAAAAAAATAACCACAATTTGAAACCACAATTAATTAATATAATTATAAAACTTATTGAAAGAACTTAATATTGTGTAATAATGAGTCATTGTTTTTATAACGGGTTTTTTCGCTATTAATAGTAACAACCTACGGTATAGTTAAAAGCCACTTTGTTTTTATATTAATCTTTTTGTTAAACATTATTAAATGTAGCTTTTTATATAAAAATCCGTGAGGCATCGTGACGCGAGGGCTTCGTTGTTAGTTCGATTCCCACTTGAAGGAATGAATTTTTATTTATTAATATTTTCATTTCAACAATTTGGCACCAAAGCAGAGGCCCGGCGTTGAGTTCCGCCAATGCTTACAAAAATTCTACGGAAAGTAGAGAATGGAGTGTCCTAACACTAGATCCCTCTGCCTACCCTGTTATAAGCGGGATACAGAGTGAAGTTGAAAAAAATATTAAAAAAAATATATATATTTTTTTTAATATAATTCATCTGATAGTATCAAAAAGTATATAATTACATTAAGATATGCAAACAAAATTATCACTTACTCTATCAGATATACCTGAACATATTGATTATTGCAGATTAATAATTTGTTTAAATACAATAATTTGAAGTTAGTCACGCCATCAAGTGTATGTTTTATAAAATTTTCATGCTAGAGTTCTCCGCAACAACCTAAATATGTTTAGGTTGTTGCAAGGTAATAAATGCTTGTTAAAAAAGGAAAAGAAAACAACATTTTAGTTTTATTTAAAACATTTAATTGTTTAAAAATAAAAAGTTAATATAAATTAGGTACTAATTGAATATAACTTAAACAGGTTTCTTTGAGAAATAATCTGTTATTTTCTTAGTTAATTTCTTTTTGACATCGGGTGCAATTTCAGTAGTTATTTTATCATCTACATCCATTGCTACGTCAGATATCCTATTTTTTGGATTAAAAAATGATTTTTGAGGACTTTTTAGATTCAAAGTCCCACTACTTTTATCTAATTTTTCCATTTCATCAAATAATCTTGATGTTTGATCTAAGTTAATGGATTCTATAAAATTTTCACTTGTTGATGTTTCTACATTAGTTTCGATTTTATCAATTCTTACATATTGAAGGCTCGAATCGTCTTTAGAATTTGATTCGGGGGTAACAAGATCGATTTCCTCATCAGGAGTAAATAAATCAGGTGATCTATTTAATTCAAGTTCCAGTTTTAGTGATAGATCACTCTTTTCTGCTGTAACTGCTGAAGCAACCTGTTTAAAGAAAAGAAAGAATAAATAACATGAGAAACATATATGTTTAATAAAAAAACATAAAATTTAACAAATTGCATAAGTAAAAGTTGTCTAATAGTTTATGAACAAATTCCATTGTATTACATGATCACAATTTGTTTATTTTTTTATTTATTTATTTGGTGAATAGAAAGCTTTAAAAGAAAATTAAAATAATAATATTAGTCAGCAAAAAGCTTAATTAAAAAAAACATTTTCTATCCAATTGTATTGCTGTGTAAATTTTTTTTTACATTTTGATGGATTTCATAAAAACATGTCAAATTATGCACTGATATCTAATATTAGATTAAACTTACACAATTTGTAGATTCTGATTTCTCAATAGTTTGAGTTGTCAAAGATTTTTCTAGAAACGAATAAATATCAGATTGCGATTTTGATTGACAAAATTTCAATATCAATTGATATAGCTGACCTGTGCGAAAAAAATAATGTTAAGATTAAATATAAATTATTATGTTTTGTATGTATTGATTTAATATACATTAAAAAATAACATTTTTTTTGAAATATTCCTTAATTTTGTATTTTTATTTAAATTCTTTAAGAAATATTTAAAAGATTATTAAAAAAACAAATATGCTAAAATTTAAATTTTTAATTTATTTTTGACTTTTTAACTCCTATTAATTAATAAAATTAGAACTAAGAGAAGCTTTTGTAAATTCATACTTAATCACAATTAAAATGTAAACACTAATTACAATTTAATAGCAATTAAAATCCTAAACACACAAAAAACTTACCAACAGTAACATTGTACATAGAAAATAAATCATAAACTTTAATAATATCGTCTCTTAATTCTTTATCATTGAACGTATAATACGCCATTGGTCTCCCAGCCTGTCTTAGGGCCATCATTTGTATTAAAGATTTCAAATGAGCTGATCCATTGAAAGCGCCGCAACCCCAATTTCCTGTAGCTACGCCCGGGTACTGAATTGAATCTGTTACCTCCGTGAAGAAAGAGAAACCTATGTATGCCTTCGGAAAGAAAAAGAAATATATTAAAAAAAACTTTTTTACGTTCATTAAAGGATTTATCAGGCATATAGCAGAGTAGAGAGAGGACCTAGTAACACTTTAAAGAAAATACTTCATTTCCACGAGTGAAGATCGAACTCACAGCTGTTATGTTTATAGTCAGATACTGGACCACGACGGTTTTAAAAGTTTTATTTATTATTCACTTTATAACAAAATTAAGTGTGATTATAAAGAAATAAACAAAAAAAAATGATAAACTTTCTCTTTGTATTATGTAAAATAAATATGAAGAATTCAACGTATTGGACCACATTTTCTTATTAAGTACCTAAGCGTGTACGTGTGCCGTATTTTTGCAACTTCACGTTTTTCCCGCATACAGTACCTACACTTCACTAGAAATACAAAAAAAAAATATAATTAAAGAAACAAATCTCATATCATACCTTATTCAGCTCCCTTAGCACCAAGTCCTTCCTGTACTGGTACTTCCCGTCGCTGAACGGCATCGCGTCTATGGCCAGCACGGCGGTGCGGCGCCGCCACGAGGAGTCGTGTGGCGTGCCGTCCGCGTGGTCACTCCTCCAGTGGAACGAACTACCGTAGCCTGTGTACGTGCTGTATTGTTCACAGCCTGTTTAAAAAGCAGTGAAGATATCTTGAGTATAGTGGGGTCGACTAGTCGTGGCCGCCCTGAAGTTGGGCTTCCTGAACTTTGGCGGACTGTTTACTCGGAAGAAAAATAATTAAAAATGAACAAAAAAAACATTAAAATCAAACCCGCGCAATATTTGCCAAAATGTAATAAAAAATGTGCATTTTCACTTTCTTTAACATTTTCTTGAAAATGATCATATTATTAGAACACAAAAATAAGTCCATTCCATTGCACTTTTCGTATTTTTATAAATTATTGCGAATTGTATTTTTTTTT